>OZ038371.1:154178626-154778626 GCA_964036015.1 Leptarthrus brevirostris
ATCCGTTGTGCTATCACATCCGCGAGACCGCACTTGAATATTAGTATAGGATTTATTTAGAACCAGCCACAACTGTTAATAACTTGAGCCTCAGCGCTTTATTTGCGAAATCGTCTAGTCTTCCGAACAAGTACGCGCCTAATGTTTTGTTCCTTCTTTCGTCCAGGCCCGGGCAATCGTAAAGTAAATGCCGAATTCGAATTTCACTTCTTCCTCATCCAGACAACTTCTACAGAAGTCGTTGGTGGGATACGGAAATGTTTTACTTCTCTTGTGCAGAGGTTTACCGGTGGGTTTTCTTCGGTATGGTTTATTCTTATCAAGAAAGCATTTTTCAACCCCCTTGACATACCGGATGTTGTTAGATTTCTCTATCTTTCCTTTGCGAGCTGAATAGACTTGAGGTCAACTTCTCTTTTTATTGAGTATACTAACTTGTCTGTACATGAATCATTCAGTTGAGGACCTTCCTTTGCAAGCGTATCAACCGCCTTATCCCACTATGACCAGAAACCCAACAGACAGTTACCCTGTATATTGCTCCTAAGATCTGGAGACATCTGGAGATTCTGACACCTCTGTACCAGCTGTGAACTTATTACGGTTGAGTCTATCGATATAAATTTCTATGTTAGTACCATTAGGTAAATTTTGTGTTAGTAATAGCCTTGATGCTCTTTCTTCTGAAGTAGTTCAGTAGTCGACACTGACTACGTATGTTTAGGCAATCACAATGGAAATGTACATACATCCAATGTACAATATGAGGGCTTAAGTCCCATTTCTTGCCAAACATTTTCTTATAAGTATAGAACGCTACCGACGCCTTTTTCACGCGCTTCTATATGTTCTTGCCTCAGTTTAGTTTGGAGTTGAGTATGAAACCTAACAATCTGGCCTGAGTGGTTAGTGCCAGTTTACTCCCATCTAACTTGGGGGGTTGGAAGGATTCAATAATTCTTTCCTTGTTTCCATCTTCTGAGGATTGTCCTATAAGCCGCAACTGACTACCCACATGTGTATTTTGCTCAGAGCTCTTTCTTTCGCTAATGATGTTTCATTGATGATCATAAAACACATATGACTTATCTGTCAAAGTAGTATGATAATTCTACCGAATTAAACCTTCTAACTCAGAAGACGCACTTCACAGGCAGAAGCCTGGAATCAATTGACCTATTCACCAGAATATAACATATATTGAGGTGAATGAGGCTCCCACAACAACATGCAAAGAAGAATATTAGTAAACAAAAACCCAAAACACGTCCAAACACTACAGTCAGGGGTGCACAGATAGCAGAGATCGTTTAAGCAAATCCTTGGTAAGAGCCAGGTCAAAAATAGGACACATATTCACGGCTCTACACATGCGATTAATAGGCTCATGCATACCATATTTAGACCGAGAATGGACAACATGTAGTAAAGGCAATCTCCTTAAGCAATATGGGGTATGCCTATAAGTAACCAAACCTGCGAGAGTGCGAGAATCTATATTCGAGTTCAAAAGCTGGTGAATAAATACTAGGTGAGCAATTCTACGTCGTTCCTCCAACGAGTGCATATTAAGCAATCGGAGGCGATCCTCATATGGAGGAAGCCTTAATGGATCATTCCATGGGAGGTCCCTTAGTGCGAATCTAACAAAGTTCCGCTGCACCGACTCGATGCGTCTAGAATGAACCGCATAACAAGCTGACTAAACCTGAGATGCGTACTCGAGAACTGGTCTAACCAAGGAGAAAAATAAGTGAAAAAGCGTCAGTCGATCAGAAAACTCCCTTGACCACCGTTTAACAAAACCCAGAATCTCCGAGATACGACATAGTTTATGTGCAGAGTGAAAGCAAGTTTTTTGTCTAGCTTGACACCAAGGGCAGTAACGGACTCAACACGACGGATAGTAGTTTCAGCAAAGGTATATATCAAAGACGAGCTGATTGGTGTTCCTACAGAATGACATAACTTTAAATTTATCCAGGTTAAGCTGCAGGCCATTTGAAGCACACCAAACCTTAAAGGTATTCAAATCATCCTGAATGCAAGAAGAATCATAACTGTTTCTAGCACATGAGAAGATCGGCATATCATCTGCATAGATTACGACTTTTTAGTGCCTAATTAGAGGGACAATGTCATCAATGGCAGTGCCTAGTCGCAGAGAGCAAAATTTTCTCGCCCAACTGATGGCTCAAGTAGACCAATCGGCGAGACATCGCAAGAATTGGCAACTCTGGTAGCTTGTTGTGCTTTATTTCTGGCTTGGTGATCTCAACGAGAAGGAAATAATTTATTTAAAGACAAATCAGAAATAATTGATTTCATAGAAATTGTTTTTAGGGCGTAGTCAATTTTATAGCATTATAGCAGCTGTTGGGAATACCTGTCGGACTTGCAGGAATCCATCTTCAACACAGAGGAGCAGGCTGTCCAAATCTCATCTTTTACAATGATTTTTTTGAAAAGTATATTAGTAAACGCTGTACCGTTTGAATAACATATTTGAATTTAACGTTGACAATTTAGATTATAGAATATACACGATAGGCCATTACGTGTATGCAAGATCAGCCATTGTGTTCTTTGGTAATGTGAAGAGAGGGAAGAAGTTTATGTTAAACTGTCAACTTTTACTTGCGGTGATTTCCGTCTAAAGCGTGTATGGAAAAGATTTTTGAGTTTATGTACAAGTTAGAAGTGAAGTATTAATATTGTTTGACTAAATAGACAAAGAACATAATAAAGATAAATTGATAAATAACATAATGAAAAAATATCAGAATATAAGGTTTACGTTAGCAACTAACTTCTTATGATTGTTTTCTGAGCTTAATGCCCTTCTTTAATTGCTAGCCCTATATTCTAAGGTTGACAATGAGCAAATGCGCGACACAAAATGTTTTTCCTACTAAAGATTAAAATTCTGCCTTATTTTGAAACAAACCCTAATAGCACAAAATGTCCCAGAAACATTCCAATAATTACTTCAAAAAATGACCTCAAGACATACCTACATTTTTCTGTTTGACACCAGAAACCTTCCCAAAATATTTAGGAGAATATTTCTGGTACATACTCGTAAAATGTCATGGAAAACGTTGCCTTGGAGACGCTTTTTGAAAATATTTTTGGAATATTTTTGGAATATTTCTGGAACATTTTACGACAAAGAGGCACTGGCGGATTTAGGTTCGATGCCGCCGATGTGCCGCCCTTTTTTTTAATGTAAAAGTGAAAATAAAAATTATATATTTAATTATTAAATATTATTTTTAATATAACTCTTTATTGGTTTACATATATTGTTTAAAAATAATTTCAAATATAATTTAGTAATTTATAATGAAAAAATGAAAAGTTAAATGTTGTTAAGAAAATTTTATGATATCTACAAAGTGTCGATTTATAATAAAGGGGAAGGCGGTGGTTAAGCGTTATACTAAGTTGCGTCCAAATCAGGATAGATTTAGTCGACAATGTAAGGATTTTTATAATATCACTGATTTGGCGATCGTGAGCCACCTGGTTGGCACAAATGAAACCTCAGAGATGCACGGGTTATAGTATTGGAAAGGTACCAACCTCTGCCTTATTCGTGTTTTAAAATGACCGAAATCCGCCGAGATATGAACTTTTACCTGTAACAAGGTACCTTTTCAATGCCGAAATTTTGGAGCATACCTACCCTAGAAAAATTTAGGAAATTTTTTTTTGTCTCCTTTCCCGGCAAGTTTGGTATCAAATGAAAGGTGTATTGCTGTGTAGAATTCCATTTTAAATTATTTTCGTTATAGTAAGATATACAGTTGGTCCCAAAAGTATTCGTCCACTTACTACCGCTAGGGAAGCCACCACCATGTTTAACTGTCGGTGATAGATTTTATTTTTGAATATCGGACGAATACTTTTGAACTCTCATTCGCAAGGTGACTTATGCCACTTTCAAAATAAACAGCTCATTTTTTGATATCATATTATATTTTGTTGTTTTTTTTTATTATTGAACTGTGATTTAATTTAGCTCTGAGGTAATGAACGAATAAAATGCTACTTTTCAAAATTTGTTTGCTAGCTGTTTTAATTTTATTCAGAGGTAACTTCCCTAGCGGTAATAAGTGGACGAATACTTTTGGGACCAACTGTAAAACGGTTTATTACTGATAATATTCCGCTAAAATGCATGGAAAGTAGGGATGGGGGATCGAACTGAGAAAATCTATTCAGTACGGATCGATCCGTAATTTTTTTCCGATTTCAAAGATCGATGGTCATAGATCGAACAGATCGATTCCATTAAGCTGGATTTGTCATAACTAGCAAAACCCGGTGGACTTCACATGACAATAAATTATATTTTCTTAACTAAGTGATTAATTTTGCAATTCTAAACAACTGAAAGTGAGTGATGATAGTTCAGAAGAAGACCTTGCTCGAGAATGGATACCATATAACGGAAGGACGAAGTGGACGGACGTAACACCTACCGAACAGGACGATGGAGAGAACCCAGTTGTTGTAATGGTATATAGTGAAAGATGTAAGGTGATTTCGCTCGACACATCTCAGTTGATCAACTGAGACGAAACTTTGAAAAACCGTCTCAGGTATCTCAATTCAGTAAATGTCAATTTCTACAGCTGTTAATGTAATGAAATTCAATTTGAAATTTAGAAAATAATATTGCTTTCTGTTTGCTAAGGACACCGTTTCGTCCGCAAATAGCAGCTACCAAAATATAAATAAATACAAACACTTTTAAAAAATTTACCGATACTAGTTAATATTCTTTAACTGAGACAACTGAGGCGTGAAAAACCAGTCTCACTTGCTCAGTTGCTCAATATGTGTATGGAATTTTTGTGTGGCTCCAAATAAACTGAGACGGTTTCGTTAAAGCACATTTTAACTGAGACAACTGAGAATTCTCGCGCGAAAGCAAGATCTTATTATGAGCAATATGCATATTAAGAATGAATTTTTAGTTAAAGAGGTTTCCAAGTACACTGAAAACTACACTGTTTGGTGGTGTAGGTACTCATGCTAATCACTGATGCAGATAACCCTATCATATATAGAGATCCAAAACGCACTTTTCTAACATTAACAATATTTTAGGTGCGAAATTTAAAATTTTCAGCATTATTATACAATCAAAAAATCACCAGATCGAAGGCTAATAGATCGATCCGTCGAGATCGAATCGAAGATCGCCCATCCCTAATGGAAAGTGCATTGTACCGCCTTCTATCAGTAGGACCAAGGCTTAAAATATTGATGAGTAATACTGAGCATGAAGATATAAGCCTTAAGCTTTAATTTAAAAGTTATTTCATTCAAATTGGTAAATTTATTAAAAAGTTATAAAACCAAGAGCAATTCGATTGGATATTTCGCATTTTTACTACTTTGGTTCTAACCCGTGGACCGATTTTGATAATTCTTTTTTTGCTAAAAAGAGTATGATCCCTCCTCCCAGCCACATACCCACTTATCCACACGCACTCTCATTTTACTAAACTGTTTGTACCTACAGCTGCTATTGTCCAACTTCGTAACGTATTGACCGATTTGAATATTTCTTTTTTTTTTAAATAGTGGGTCATCCCACCTCCCACCCCACACACTCACCCACCCACACCTATTATTGTAGTCTTTTTTTTTTTTTTGTAATATGTAGTGTCTTGTTACAATTGTTACGAAGATAAAACTTTTGCACTTACAGTTGCTTTAGTCTATCTGGATGATGCTGTGTAGATGTGCCTATGGCCTACCCTCACTATGATCTACCTACACTGTCATTGCATGCCGTAGGCGCGGACACCAACTAGTAAGTACATAAATGTTGTTTTTTATAAATTGAATGCTTCAAGATATATAAGTTCAAATTCTTAGTTGAATAAAAATAAAAAATTTCGAGTTACATAAAATTATGTTTTTTTAATTTTCGCAAATATTTCAAATTGGTAGATATAGTTACAATTTTTTGGGAATTTCAATAATATTCGCCCATTGAAGTTATTGAACAATTTTACAAATTTTTTTTTTCAATTTCCGATAAAAAATTAATTTTTTAAGTATACCACCTCTGTTTACTTTGAGCATTAAATAAGGGCAGTGTCTATTTACCACCCTCAAATTGCCGTGTAATTTCCGTGTACATGGGAAATACACGGAAAGTACACGGACAGTACAAGTTTCACGAACTACACGCAAGTACACAACAAGTGCAAATAGTCACTTCTATATTCATATTACTGGTAATAGTTTATCACAGCCTGTTATAGATACAAACCTGGCGGGGGAGGGGGTGGCAGCCCACCCAGTTGATAAAGCAACCAAAATCCTGATCAATACACCTCTTCCTCCCAGAAAGTCTAATAAAAATTTGACGGAACGTATACGCAACACGTTCCGTCAAATTGTTATTAATCTTTCTGGGAGGAAGAGGTACACAATACGTGCCGTCAAATATTTATTAGACTTTCTGGTAGGAAGAGGTGTATTAATGAGGCTTTTAGTTGCTTTATTAACTGGGGTGTTTGTATGTAGAACAGGCTTTGATAAACTATTACCAATAATTTGAATATGGCAGTGACTATTTGCACTTAGCGTGTACTGACGTGTAGTCCGTGAAATTTGTACTTGTACTTTCCATGTTCTTCCGTGTACTTCCATATACTTTGCGTGTATTTTCCGTGTAATATCCTTGTACTTTCCGTGTATTTCGGTGTACTTCCAATTTAAGGGTGGTAAATAGACACTGCCTTAAATAAGTGAATGATGACTTTTTCTCGAAATAACGTTTTCAAAGTTGGTGCAAATTATTTGGAAAAAGTCCAATTAGCTTCTAATTTTGAATATTTTATTCGAAATTGTTTCTTTTAGCTATTGAACCACTAATAGTTTATTTTGTATAAAACCTCCATTTTTGGCGGGAGATATAAATCTAAAATGTTAAGGATTTTTTGAACTTTTTTTTAATTGAGCGTCAAATATGGGCATTTTAATGAAACTTCACATTGTGATTCAATGCTTAGTATTTTAATATATCGTTAGAATCCCTTTTACCCTTTTTGTTTAAGACGATCCTGTCACCACTTAATTTTATTCTATTGTAGGAAAACAACTTTATTTTTGTTGTTTATATTTCGCTGACACGCGTAAAACAAGTATAAAAAAATACCAGAGAACTGTCACGTATACGTAAGCTGCTAAAATAATATACACAGCAATATTAGGAAATATAAGATACTGAAAATACTTTTTTCCACACCCTTTATTGTACGTATTCAAGATCGAACTAAATTTTTACGTTTTAAATATTTGGGAGAATCATTACCTGAGTGTTTCCTCATAGATACCTATAATGACGTGTAAAGTGCTTTTCTGTATTTATCGGGCCTTTCCGAACCGGTTTTCTGGTAAAGAGATAAAAGAAGCAAAGATGAATCTCTATAAAAAACAAACTTAAGTCAGGTTTTGTGATGCACTAATCTAAATGGAGGACCATTTTACCTTGACACCGTTTGGCAACTTCCTTAGCACATTTCTCGATAACATAAACGCGGCTTGCTAAATAAACCAAAGTATCAGGAAAGTTGAATTCTAATTGCGATCGTTTCGATGTTCTTTGCAATTTATTGTATTGACGTAAATTTTATTGGATCTGTAGATAAGGATGAGCTATTAGTCTCTTCGAATAGAAAAGGCCAGTTGATGTATCAACTCGAGTGAACGTGTCGGAAGTTGCTCCGCTTATTGTTGTTTGCTGTGTGAATCTCGGGTCGATTAATTTGTCTCGGACTATTGCAGTTTCTTCTCCACTGGATCTATATCCGATCTCAATTAGTTTTGAATTAGAATTTTATACGTGAAGTGAATATTTCAATATGCCTTCTGGAGGAAGCAAAAGTACTGCTATGAGTTCTACTTCAACTGGATTCAGGAGGAACAAAAGAGATGGTAATAGTCCTGCTCTAACCCGTGGGGCGGCTGCCAGGGTTGATTCGGTTTGTGATCTTGAGGAGGCTGGTGTTTCTGAATTTTCCCCCAGCTCTGAAAAAGGGTTGTTGATCAAGTTAAATATGCTCTTCGAGGAGAAATATGCGGTGCTTGAGTCAAAGTTAAGTGCAATGATTGATGTGGCAGTGCAAAGAGTTGTTGCCGACATTGAAAATAGACTATTCTGCAAACTTGACAATGTCTTAACCAGCCTTAGAACTCAAGTAGATGATGCAACGAACACCATCAAAGAATTGCAGAATCAATGCGTTTCGCTCCGGAGGGATATTGTTTATTTGCAGAGAAATGCAAAACAAAGTGAAGTTCTAGTACGTGGCATTCCATGTGTGCCTGGCGAAAGTACTAGTCACATTATAAAACAAATAGCTGCCGGCATACATCATGAACTAAGCCCATTTGTGAGTTCCTATCGCATCAGACCCAAGGCCAGTAATTCGGTCTCCTTGCCTAACAGTGCCAAGCCGATAGCGGTTCGCTTCTCAGGTCGAGGTGAGGCTGTGGAATTTTTGAGGAAGTTCAGAGAAAATGCACCAGTAAAACTATCCGATATCAACTGTGGTTTTTCATCTGACTCTCCTATCAATGTGTATGAGAGTTTATCGCCATATGACTTCCATCTGCTACGAGTTGCTATACGTGAAAAAAAATCTAGAGGGCTCTCATCAGTGTTTACTCGAAGTGGCGTTGTCTATATTAGAACTGCTGCTGGAGCTCGTGCTGTCCCTGTGCATGACCTGACTCAACTTCATGATATAATGGCTACAACAACTGGAGGAGTGACGTCAATTGAACCAGCTGCTTAATATGTCAAATGGTTTTTTGGTTAAATTTTACTCTTTTGTAATATTCTCGTTTTCATTTTTCATTTTTGAATATTTTCTATTTCTTGTTCTAGATTTAATTCAGTTTATTTTTCCTAATAACTTAACTGTTTTCGGCTATGGTGGAAGCGTTGTACTTATTTTCTTATTATATGATTTTTTGTTGGCAACCTCTGATCACTCTCCGGTAGTTTTCGTGATTGATGTCACTTGATTACTCACCTATGCCTCCGGACAGAGTGAGAGCTATGTTGAATGTGTTTAGTTGTCGGGCGAAGGGCCTTAATGTTTCATATCTTAATGCTAGGAGTGTGCGTCCAAAGATTGCGGAGCTTCGTGAGATGTTCTGTGGTACTAATGTTCATGCTATTATCATTTCAGAATCTTGGTTAAGAGAGGAAGTATTGGCTCAATTAGTTAGCCTGCCAGGGTATGTTCTAATAAGAAATGATAGAGTTGGTAGATTGGGAGGAGGCGTAGCCATTTACGTAAGGGATTACTTTAATACCAAGGTCATTGCCCACTCTGCTCCTGGGGAAAAGTGTGAATTTGTATTTGCGGAGATAAGAAATGGAACCCGCAAGCTTTTGCTCGGTTCAGTGTATTGTCCACCAGCTGAATTCAGTACTGAGGCTGTAGATAAGTTCTATGATACTTTCGTAGATCTGTCTGCGCGCTATACCGATGTTATTGTGGGGGAGACTGGAACGTAAATATTCTGAAGGATAACAATGTTGCTGATTCTTTCTTACATTTCTTACAGTCTATGGATTTTAAGGCTGTTAACTCGATGCCAACTCGCTGCAACCAGTTATGCCCATCTTTATTGGACCTATTCTTAACACTTAGTTTGCAGTCCGTCTTATTCTCTAACCAGATCGCTCCACCTAGTATCTTCGATCACGATATTCTATATTTAAGTTATGATTTCCCAGTTAATGCGATCGACTCATCCTCCGAAATCTCTTATCGTGATTATGCGAATATTGACACTATCGAATTAGAACGCGTGTGCCACTCTATGCAGTGGTCGAGAGTTCTGTTGAATACGGATGTGGATGAGCAGGCGGAGATATTTACGGATATGTGTAGATATTTATTCGAAACACTTGTCCCTCTGCGTACTATTCGAAGAAAAAAACTAAGGTGCCCATGGTTCTCTAAGGATATCGAAGGGTTGATTTGTGAGCGTGAATATCTTTTTCAGAGGTGCAAGCGTAATCCTTGTGAAGTTAACCGTCTCAGATACAAGCAGGTTCGTAACATTGTGACCAAGAAAATTCGTGAGGCCAAGCGCAGCTACTATGCACCTATGTTTGACACTAACCTACCGCCTAAACAATTATGGTCCAACCTGAAAAATGCGGGTATATATGGCCAATCGCACGCAAAATGTGATTTTGATGCTGACTACCTGAATAATTCCTTTGTGACACATGACATTAGTCAAGACAGAACTCAGCTAGCTGATTGCCCTGCTGACGTTCCCAATCCTGATGGATTTGCATTCAGGTGTGTCGATGTGCTGCAGATTTCTGAGGCAATGGCATCTATTAGGTCAAATGCATGTGGACCGGATGATCTATCTCCAAGGTTTCTAAAAATTATCTTTCCATATATTCCCCATGTATTCCAGCACATCATAAACAGCTGTTTAACCAGCTCGAAGTTTCCTAGAATTTGGAAGCATGCACTGATACTTCCCATTCCTAAAAATAATAATCCTAGGGATGCTCTGGATTTTAGGCCAATAAGCTTGTTGTGCTTTGTCTGCAAAATCCTGGAAAAATTGATGTATACACAAATCCTTGAATACATCTCTAGAGGAGGATATCTTTACAAACGGCAGTCGGGCTTTCGGGCAAAGCATAGCTGTGAGACAGCTCTGCTCGATGTTACTACAGATCTTCTTGAGGTATTAGATAGGGACCACCTAGGAATCCTAGTTCTACTAGACTTTTCTAAAGCTTTTAACTTGGTGAACCATGATTTACTTCTCAACAAGTTGGGTAGAATATATGGATTCTCATCATCGGCATTAAGAGTAATAAATAATTTCATTTATTTATTTATTTATTTATTTATTTAACAACAGCTTCGCCAAAACTGGCTACTAAGAAAATTACAAATGAACCAAGAAGACTACAAAATTAATACAAATTATTAAACTAACTTATTCAATAAGCATCCTCAGATGGCGCTTCAGTTGTCGCCTAGAACATCCCAGCTCGATATAGGCAGCGTAGTCATTGTAGAGGCGGGACATGGAAGTGATAGGCTCGTGCATGCCGTAAAGCGTACGATGAAAGGGAACATGCAGAAAGTTGAAATTCCTAAGGGACCGGGCGGGAATGGAAATGCCTGAATCATTCAGCAGTTCGGAGGAGTTGATCGTCCCCTGCAATAAATCATGCATAAAAGTTATCTTATATATTCGGCGTCTCTTTACAAGGGAATCAAGAGAAATCAGTCCAAGCCTAGCATGATATGATGGGAGGGATAAAGGATCACGCCAAGGAAGGTCGCGGAGAGCGAACCTAAGAAATCTACGCTGAACAGCCTCAATCCGGTTGATGTGGACAGCGAAATAGGGATCCCAAACCGGGCAAGCGTATTCCAGAATGGGTCTAACGAATGTACAAAAGAGGAGCCTGGTTAGATAGGGATCGTCAAGTTCCCTGGACCACCTTTTCACAAAACCCAGGGTGGAATTAGCCCTATTCACCACGAAGTCAATGTGATCCTCAAAGGATAGGCGGGAATTAAGAACAACCCCTAAATCTTTGACCCTATGTAGCCTACTCAAGACACTGCCATCCAAAGAGTAGTCAAAGAGAATGGGACAGTTTCTGCGGGTAAAGGTCATTATGGTACATTTTTTTATATTAAGGGGAAGACGGTTACTAGAGCACCAGTCGTGAAAAACGTTAATATCGGAGCTCAACAGAGCACAATCGTCGTCGCGGGAGACGACACGAAAAATTTTAGCGTCATCTGCATAACACAGAATCTTGGAGCTAGAAAGGAGCACCGAGACGTCATTAATAAAAATAATAAAAAGAAGTGGGCCAAGAATGCTGCCCTGAGGCACCCCAGAAGAAACCAAGAATTCATTGGATAGGGCACCACGAAACAGGACGCGTTGGGTGCGCCCAGAGAGGTAAGTGGACAACCAGTTGACAAAAAGCGGTGGGAACCCGAGCAAATGAAATTTATGAACAAGAATCCCATGATCGATTCTGTCGAAGGCCTTACTAAAATCAGTGAAAATGCAATCAACCTGTAAGCCAGACTCAATCAGAGGCAAGCAGTGATGCACGAATTCGAGTAAGTTGGTGGTGGTAGATTTACCCTTAATGAAGCCATGCTGAAAAGAGCCTAAAAAGGTTTTACAATGAAAACGGAGCACATCACTGGTTAAGGCCTCGAACGCCTTCGCAACATGACACAAGTTGGCGATGGGTCTGTAATTGGAGATATCGGACTTGTCACCCTTCTTGTGAAGGGGAATAATCACAGAATCCTTCCAGAGACCGGGAAAACGGCCACAAGACAGAGACAGGTTAAACAAATGACAAAGAATGGGGGACACAGATGAACAGCAATTTTTAAGAAAGGACGAAGGGACACCATCTGGACCACACGAAAATCCGTTGGACAAACTCGACAAATAATCGGTGACAGCACCATCGTCAAAAACTAAGTCCTTAGTTTCAAGGGAAGTATGAGGAAGCCTGGTCAAGTGAATAAAATCAGAAGAAACAATATCACAGTCAGAATCACAGAATGAGGTAATGAAGAAGTCGGCGAAATAATTGGCCACAATGACGGGGTCACAACTCTCGCAATCACCAAACCTAAGGGAGGAAGGGTAGCCATCACTATGTCGCTTAGAATTAATAAATCTCCAAAACTGTCTGGGGTTAGAATGAAGAATATGTCTCGAGTCGGACAGAAATCTGTTGTAGGACGTCTGAAGATCGAGAGAGAAACGAAGGTAGAGGTTGTGGTAGGCCAGGTAGTCCTCGTCGCACCTAGAGGAGCAGAACCTTTTCCAGGCCTTATTCTTTTGGTTTTTCAGGTGTCTCAAGGAGCTATTCATCCAAGGCTGAGATGAATGGGGGGAGCGCGAAAAGGAAACCGGTACACACTGAGTAAAACAGGTATAAAGCACGTCATAGAAGGAGCAAACGGCCCGATCAATGTCGGGCTCAGCAAGTACGTTCGCCCAGTCATAAGCCTGGAGCCAGTCGTTGAGGGAAGAAAAATCAGCGGCTTTGAAGTTGAAAGACCATCCCGCAAGAGAGGAAAAGACTTTTTCGGGGGCCTCAAAACGCAGGAATACCTGAAGTGCAGGGTGATGGCTGGACTCCAAAGTTAGGGGAGTCGGACATCTTCTCACAAACGAGCCACCCGGATTGGTCGAAAAAACAAGGTCCAGCGATCTTCCGAGGTCGTTCACGACATCGCTGCACTGTGTAAGACTCGCAGAGGCAAGGGTATCCAGAAGGGACAGAATGTGCTGGGAAGCGCCAGTAAGGCAGGGCAAGAGCCCTTCAGACTCAGAGGACTGAATCCAGTTAACGGTGGGGAGGTTAAAATCACCAAAGACAACGGCCTCATCGGCGGGCAGCAAGGCATCGCTTAGGCTGTTGATGGAGGCAGACAGCAAGTCGTAAAAACGTGGGGGTGAGCCAGGAGGGATATACACAGTAAAAACATACAAATTTCTCTGGGGGAATTTTAAGGTGACGCACAAAATCTCCAAGTCGCCGGAACAAGCAATATGCATGACCGAGGAAGGGATATTGGCTCTAATAGCACAGAGCACACCACCACCAACTGGAGCACACAAATCGGAGTGGCGATCACGACGGAAGACCTGAAACTCAGGTCCAAAAAGCTCGGCGTCAGATATGCCGCCACATAACCAGGTCTCAGTCAAACAGATGACATCAAAGTCGGCGGAGCTGGAGGTGGAGAACAAGCGCGAGGTTTTTGAGCGCAACCCGGTCACGTTGGCATAGTAGAAGGAGACCTCGCCGACAAGTTTTTTGGAGTGTTAGAGTGAGCAACGCCAGGACGAGCCCTCGGGACAAACTCTCGAACAATAGAGCCAGGAGGCCATAAGTCAGGCGAGATAATCGCTGGAAAGGAGTCGTCGGGAATAAAAACCTTAAAAGAGGCCGAAAAGGCGCGCTCACCCTGGCCGTGTGCTGGGCTGATTCTCCGACAAGCGATCATGCCAACGGGAATACTCGCAAGAGTGGAGATGTGGTCAATGACGTCGCGCTCAGATGTATCAGGGTGCACCCTGGATACGAAAATGCATTTAGGCCGTCTGGCTGGCCTCAGGATAACCGTCCTAAAAGACGAAGTACTCGCCGACGAAGTCTGCCCCCCCGTGGAACGAATAGCTGAAACATCATGAGCTGGTTCGACGTCAGCCAGAGCACCTGAAGGGCGATGAGTCGTATTCAGGACAGGAGCCTCGGGCGCAACAGAGGGTTCGCGAGCAGCACCACGACGAGGCCCTCGCACGCGAGTAGCTCGAGAGGGACACGAGGCTTGGCGCGAGGCCTGGTCCCGCATGGGCGGGAGAAGATCAGCAGGTGGGGAAGGGACCGGTACAATATTCCGGACCACTGAGCCTGAGGAGTGTGACACAGGTGCGGCGGGAGGTGGAGAACCACCCAGAATCGGAGAAATAGGGCAGCCAGGGGCAGCAGAGAGCGAAGGACTGGGCCGGACGTCAGTGCAGGACGAGGCGGAAGGGAGCTCCGAAGAGGCTTTGTCACGCGTGGATAGAACCTTCAAGTCGGAGGCGATAGAACCCAGGAGCTCGGAGTTGGCCGAGACAGCCGAAGACCAGGAGCATAGGTCTCCTTTCACCTGTTTGACATTGCGGCGAATGTCGTCAATAACGGGGATGATGGGAGAAGGGCCCCCGGGAGGAAGCAGGTTGGGATCGAGGCCAGCAAGCGTAGAATGGACCTCATCAAGCGAGCCAGATAGAGCCGAAATGCGGGAAGACATCTCATGGGATCTTTCTAAAAGGATAGTAGATGCTGATTCTAGAGCATCCACTACGCCCAACAACCTGTCCATTTTAGTGGTGAGGGTTCCGGTGTCCTCGGACAGAAGCTGAATATCCGCCCAGCGAGAAGAGAAAGAGCTGACTCTATCAGCGACAAGAGTCAGATCGCCGGAAAGCGCTTCCACCATGCTCTTTACGAGCCTCAGAACATGGCATGGCTTTATATCGGAACACTCCACACAGGTCGGAGATCTGGTCCCACACCCTAAACACTTAGGATGGAATTTCAATCCGCAAACGCCATCACAGTTGATCCCATCACGGGAAATCACCCCCGCGCAGGCACCGCAGCAGGCCATAACCGAAAGAACAGAGACACAGAGGAAGAAGAAACAAACTCAAGCTCAAACTCAAGACAAACGAGAACAAAAAAAAAAATTAAAAAAAAAATAAATAAATATAAAATTAAAAAAATTAGAAATAAAAAATAAATAAATAAAAATCCCAAGGTAAGAAAAGAGTAAAAAAAAAAAAAAAAAAAAAAGGAATAATAAGTTAAGGGACAGAAAAGGTAAGCGCAGCTAAAAACAACGAAAGACAGAGGTGTGCAAATGAAGAGAGAAATGAAATGAGAACAACAAAATAAAAAGACAATATAAAATAAGTAAGAAAATAAAATAAATAATAAAAAATAAATAAATAAAAATCCAAACGAAAGAAAAGGAAAAAAAAAGGAATAATAAGTTAGGAGACAGAAAAGGTGAGCGCAGGCGAAGACAACGAAAGACAGAGGAGAGCAAATAAACAGAGAGCGAAGAAAACAGACAGCAACAGATGTATGGGTGCACAAGAACAGATACGAGATAAAAATAAGTAAATGGATAAAATGGAAGCCAAAACAAAAGTAAAAAGTAAGTAAAATGGGGAAAAAAGGTACAAATACAAAAAAGCCAAAAATAGAAATAGATTAAATGGAAGCCAACGCAAAAAGTAAAATAAAAAGGGAAGAAAATGAACAAATACAAAGAAGACGAAATAGTAAAAAGACAGGGAGGAAACCAGCAGAAAGAGAATACACAGGGGCACCAGGAAGACTCAAGCAAATAGAAAAAACCGAAACAGCGGAAAGACGGAGACGCAAAGAATAAAGCGACGAAAGAGCCACGAAGCAGGGGACGAAGAAAACGCAACCAAAACAAAAAGCCGGATAATTTGAATGTGTGTCAAATCAAAAAATTTAAAATAACAAATTAAAAATAACAAATAATTGTCAAAGGAGAAGAACCAGACCTATGAAGAAAAACCAAACAATCGACAAATTAAGTATTCTTATAAACTCTACGGTCCACCTCAAAGAAATGAGGGCCTCCACGAGACAGAAAAAGTAAAGCCGAAAAATCCAACAAACAAACAAAGTGAAAGACTGGAATGAAATGAATAAATGTAATATAAATAAATAAATAAATACGAACGAAGCCAATCCCAGATCCAACACACAAGAAATTGAAGAAACAGAAAAGGAACAAGAGAACACGGAGAGAACAATCAAAAGCGAATCAACACAAAACACGACCACAGAAAATAACAAAATTTCAAAAAAAACACAAACACGACCTCAAAATATAAAAAATAAATAAATAAATATGTAGGAATATAATTGAATAATAGGCACCGACAATGAACAAGTAAAGGCACGCAAAAACAAATCCGGTCCACAAAGTACCGAACTCCACAAAGAACTAAAATAATTTGTTTGATAACACCACACGAGATCACAGCCGTAAACAGAGT
The DNA here is from genome assembly GCA_964036015.1 of Leptarthrus brevirostris. Taxonomy (NCBI): domain Eukaryota; kingdom Metazoa; phylum Arthropoda; class Insecta; order Diptera; family Asilidae; genus Leptarthrus; species Leptarthrus brevirostris. Next base: position 154,195,301 of record OZ038371.1, read on the forward strand.
TCAGAGCAGCCAAAAACAGTAAGAGGGACCAAGAACGACCGGGCAAAGGCACACAAAACTGTTCTGAACCACAAAAAAAAATTTTTAACTCGAAAAATTTTGAAAATACTACAGCAGCAGAAGTCCACAAAATCAAAGCTGTAAACAGAGGTTACAGCAACAAAAACGGTATGCGCTCGAGAGCGCCACTAAGTTACAACAGATATCGGAAAAACACACAGAAAACGCTGAGGTAAATAAAAATTAACAAAAACCGAATCACAGCCACAGCAATGAAGGGAAATAAACAGAAAATAAGCTAGATATTAGAAACAAAGCACAATACAACTCAAGATCGACACAAGAATAATAGCACTACGAAAAACCAAAACACAAAAAGCTCGAGGAGCACTAAAAAAACACGTCTACACAGCACGACAGTCACAGATTTATAAAAGGGAGGACACAGCAGACTAGAGTAGATAATGAACTGTCGACGCCGCTAGGTCTAACTTGCGGTGTGCCACAGGGATCAATATTAGGCCCTTTACTCTTTAGTCTGTACATTAATGACCTTCCAAGTGTGTTGCAAAATGCTAACTGTCATCTTTATGCTGATGATGTCCAGCTATACCTTAGTAAACCAATCGGGCTAATGGAGGGCTGTATTTGCAGAATCAATGAAGACCTTAATCGAGTTCATCAATGGGCAGAACGTAACTACCTTATGATTAATACTAAAAAGTCATGCTGTCTTCCAGTATGTAGAAATGCGGCAATAATCGAAGAGCTTCCTGTCGTGTATATGAATATTATGGCTATACAGTTTGTTAGACGAGTGAAAAATCTTGGAGTAATGCTGAATTTCAGAATGACGTGCTGTGACCAAATAAATTCTATTATTGGCAAAGTGTATTATTGTTTACGTCTACTACGCCTGTCATCTGATGTCCTAACGCTTGAAATGAAAATGAAGCTCGTTAAAACGCTTATTATACCTCATTTTACATATGCCAGTACTGTGTTTTCTAAACATGATTCAGTGTGCTCTAATAAATTAAAGGTGGCCTTTAATGACTGTGTCCGCTTTATATTTAATTTAAAGCGATATGAACACATATCGCAGTATCAAAATAGCATACTAGGTTGCTCAATATCCGATCTTATGTGGCGAAGAACTGTGATCTTTCTTCATGGTTTAATTTATTCAAAGGAACCTCTTTATCTTTATGAAAGAATGGACTTCTTGCGTACTGCTAGGCGGTATGACATATTGATCCCGAGATATGAGTCTATGTACGGCGAACGCTCTTTCTTTGTCCAAGTGGCACGTAGGTGGAACGGCTTGCAAAACAGTATGAAATTTATAAGAACTTCGGGGGTCTTCAGAGGTGCGCTTTTGTTGAATTCGTAGGGAACTGGGATGCTTCTACCTATAGCTGAACTTCTTGATTTTGTTTTTTATTTTTATTTTTATTTGCATATTCTTTTCTTTATTTTTCTCTTGATCTTGTTTGCTTTATGTATTCATAATTTGTATCTTCTTTTACTAGTAATTGAATAGTTTCTGTGTACAGGTAAAAGATTCCAATCTTGTTGTACTCATTATTATAATAATAAAGTTTATGAAGTTTATGAAGTTGATTTCCCATTTTCTAGGAATAGCTTAGAACACATCTTTTCCTTTTATTTTATTTATTATTAATTTTTTACACTATTATTGTACATTTTTAGTTGGAGATAAATTTTAAAATTAAATTAGTTTAAATGTTCAAAAATTTGTTGTGCCAAAAGGTAATTATCTAGTTTAGGTGTCACAGCTCCGATGACTTTGAAATTTTAGTATATTGTACTATTCGTCATCCTGAAGAATATATATACTTATTGACATGATTGTCAAAAGTAGCCACAAAACAACACGTTCCGTCAATTTGTTGCTACACTTTCTGGAAAGAGGTGTTTTAATCAGGCTTTTAGTTGCTTTATTAACTGGGGGGGGAGCTGCTGACCCCTCTACCCCCGCCTACCTTCTTGTAAAATCCTTCACAGGAAGATCGAAACTTATGATTTTGTTGTTGACCAGTAACTCGATTCCGTTGTGGTCTTCCAGGAGCGAAATCAATTTTTTATTACACTTTCTGGGAGGAAGAGGTGTTTTAATCAGGCGTTTAGTTGCTTTATTAACCGGGGGAGGGGGGGCTGCTGACCCCCCAACCCCCGCCTACCTTCTTGTAAAATCCTTTACAGGAAGATCGAAACTTATGATTTTGTTGTTGACCAGTAACTCCATTCCGTTGTCGTCTTCCAGGAGCGCAATCAATTTTTTTTTAGACTTTCTAGGAGGAAGAGGTGTTTTTAACTGGGGGGAGGGGGGCTGCCGACCCTATACCCCTTCCTTTCTTCTTTTAAACATCCTTCACAGGAAGATCTAAACTTATGATTTTGTTGTTGACCAGTAAATCCATTCCGTTGTCGTCTTCCAGGAGCGCAATCAATTTTTTATTAGACTTTCTGGGAGGAAGAGGTGTTTTTAACTGGGGGGAGGGGGGCTGCCGACCCTATACCCCTTCCTTTCTTCTTTTAAACATCCTTCACAGGAAGATCTAAACTTATGATTTTGTTGTTGACCAGTAAATCCATTCCGTTGTCGTCTTCCAGGAGCGCAATCAATTTTTTTTTAGACTTTCTAGGAGGAAGAGGTGTTTTTAACTGGGGGGAGGGGGGCTGCAGACCCTATACCCCTTCCTTTCTTCTTTTAAACATCCTTCACAGGAAGATCTAAACTTATGATTTTGTTGTTGACCAGTAAATCCATTCCGTTGTCGTCTTCCAGGAGCGCAATCAATTTTTTATTAGACTTTCTGGGAGGAAGAGGTGTTTTAATCAGGCCTTTTATTGCTTTATTAACTGGGGGCTGACCAGATAGCGTTACCTTTCAAATGAGCTCAATATGACTGATCTACTGTAATTGTATTGTATAATATGGCAACTTAATTGACATTATTATAGTTTTATTAGGAAAAATATATATTTTGAGATTTTCGGGGGCTCGAATTCCGACTTAGAAATATAGTCTCTTCAGCAATTTTAGACAGAATCATCTGTAGATTACTTCCCTGCTATATATATATATATATATATATATATATATATATATATATATATATATATATATATATGCTTTATATAGTGACCTGAATTAAATATTTTGTTTTATTATTTTCTGGTCAGACCACTAAAAATATAACCTAGATATCAAAAAGATATAAAGTCGAAATTTGAAACGTATATATAGTAGACTTTCTAAATTAGGGTTGAATTTCTTCTTATGCAATTTTCTTATTTTTACAAAATTTACAGCAGTTGCTCTAAATAAAGTTTTTCTGAAGTTAGCAAACGGTGAGCAGTTTTGCGAGGGCTGTATTGGATTGAAACCAAACTTTAAAAAATATGTTATAGTAAATAGCAAAAGCTATTGATTAACTGACCAGTTTTAACAAATTTTGAAAATTAAATAATCTGAAGCCGTTAAACCCAAATTTAGAAAATTTTAAACTTTAATTGATCATAACAAAAAACTGGGAAAGATATATAAAATCGCGTCAGTTGTTTTGTAGAAAATATATGAAAGAATATTGTGTAAAACTTTCCTAATAGTCGGATAATTTGTTGCTGCGATAACTGGCCAACATAATTTTGGAAAAACATAATTTTGAGAAAACTCCGATTGAAAATGGTGCATGTACAAAATTGAATTTTCAGTATTTTTTAAAAAGCTTTGGACTATATCCTTAAATGAAAAACTGGTTTTGCTAGATTCAAATATAGCGACTCGAAACTGGTTGGAGGGGGCTCGGAACTGGGCGAGGCCACATATTTTAGTTAATCATTTATTTTAACAATTATATTCCTATAGATTACAGATGTTCGATAAAAAACAGTACCTTATTCCTCAATGCAGTAAATCACAGAAAACTAAAAATTCGAACTGGGAAGTTTACCCTACGTACTGGTTTCAGCTCCCGAGTCAAGTGAAAAACGTCACGAGAATTGTTAAAGTATTGTTGACCCAAAAGGTATATATAATTAGTTTTATCAACAATAAATTCTATTTATTTTATATAAATAAATTTTTGTTTATATTTAAAAGCAAATAAATTCTGTGAATTGGCAATGATTTCATTCAATCACAGAATAAAATAGTCTCAGAACTTTACAACTTCAACAAATGAATCCATTACACTTATAATCCAATATTAACACCAGTACTTTTCTCAATACATACAGTTTTTTGATCGCGCATTCTTCAATTCCTATACAATTTTAATACTTTACATTTACTGAATAGAAATGCAAAATTTGTGAAATATCATCATGATTTGTTTAAATAAGAATTGGTAAGTCTTTTCCCAAATGCAATTATCCTCCAAATTAGTCTCGTCCGTTTGAAAACAAAAACTAATCAAAAACCAATCTCGGTGTCATCTCCCAATTCTCAATTCTAGGATTCGTTTGTTCCTAAGGATCATTGTGTCCCAAAAGTGAAGAATTTTCCAGAGAAGCTACGAATTTGCGACTAATACCAGTATCAAAGCATCTCCAAGCTTGTCGTGTGAATTTGCATGTAAATCGCAACTCAGAATTAGAGGAACTGTCACGCATAGAGTAATGAATGAAATTCAGATTTGCATGCAAGCCAAATAGATATCCTCCATTCTAAAATCTTTCGTGTGACTTGGCTCCATGTATCCGTTCCTGAATTATTTTTATGTGATGGTACCAACTCATCCTATCCCGGAATTCATCTGAAAACGGTGAGCTGCTTAAAATATTTATTACGTGGAAAATGAGGTGCACGGATAAGTCGTATCCTCGCAGTGATTGGAGACTTCAAAAATGTCTGTCCCCAGTTCCTGGTTGCCTTCGAATATTGGACTAGGTTATTATGAAAATTCATGTGAGTAATAGGAGTCAGAGAATTCCAGTTCAAAATACATTTGCTAAATTTTAGCGTTTTCGGAAAGGGAAATTACAAACGATGACATCCCTTCCCGTTAACAGGAAGACTACATTAATGCCTCCAACTCAATTTTTGGTTCAAATTAAAAAAACTTCATTGTAGTTTTTACATCAAAAGAGGTAGAAATATATAAAAAAATGTAAGAAACTTCGTTTAGTTTCTTTATGAAAAACGTTAGCATCAAATGTGCATTAAGGGGAGGTTACCGTTCGTGACGTTCAAAAAATTGTTTTATTTACATAATTTGAATCCTTATAGTGTATAGTTTATGTAGTAAAAAGGATTTTGTAAAATCTGAAATAATTTAGAAGTTCCAGCACATTGAGCGGAATCGCGCGCTGGTTGGAAAACAGGTAGCTGAGGCGCTCTTGCGCCTTGCGAGACGACGTTTTTTCGGTACCTTATCAATCAACCTGATCAACCTGCAGATCCAGCAAAACAAATACTTTGAGGAAGCTGAAGGCTGCCTCTTTTATACTGGGATAGCTGACTAGATGTAAGTTGTCAAAAACAAACATTAAAAACGATCTTTTTTAACTTAAAACTTCTGTTTCGAGAAAAAATGCATTTTTCTCGGAACAGCATTTTTCAGCGCGCGATGCGCTCTTCCGCTTCAAAGGATGAACCGATTGACTCTCAATTTGTTCAACCGTAAAGGAAATTTAATTTGGGGAGGCCTTATCGAGGGGATTTTTTTTCAACTTAAACTTTTTTTTGCGTCCATTGAAGCTAAAAAAAAACAGTGAAAATATGACTTATTTTTTTAAACAGCCGCCATTTTAATATCCGGGGGTTTTCAGAAAATTTAAAAATGATAAAACCCCCCAAATTTCATGTACATTAATAATTATTTACCCGTTTTTGTTTCGGCTTAACTGACAAGGGGGTTGAACGCCCCGCGCAGGCTAATGCACGCGGTGCATGGCTTCAGTTTATAGAACCTACAGCCGCCATTTTTGATTTTTTTTTTATGAAAAAATTTGAAAGTATTCTTTATTTATGAGGAAATAAATTATATTATATGCCGTTTCAATAAATATCAATTATATACCCGAAAAAAATTCCCAAAGTTGACGAATTTTTAATGCCTATGAACGATAACCTCCCCTTAAAAACGTTAAATTGCCCTTATAATCGCTAGCTTTCTGAGGGTGAACATTTCTACAGGGTTTGAAAATAAAATAGACTGGGTTGATCAACATATCTGATCAGATTTCAATAAAATACAATAAGTTTCAGACCCTTCCCGAAACGTTGGTAAGCAATCAACAGATCTGGATTTTTCTGACGATTCATCCAGCGGAACTTATTTGGTACATTCGCGGTCTGAAGTTAAATTAGGTGCTGAGGGTGAGTTTGGAGTAACTGCCACATATTTGCCCTAGGAAAGTATGCAATGGTATTTGTAGGCCCGGCCTCTTGGTTTCACTAACATATCATTCTTAAGTAAATTTAGTGATAAGCTACTTTTTCGTAGTTAATTTTTTGAAATTTGTCTCTTTGAATTTTCTTCCTAAATGGTATAACAGTAGAAGAAGTTGTTGAGCCGATTTTTAAGGTCCTTTTCATTGTCGAAGGTAACGCCCTTTATATGGTTCGACAGGGAGCGGAAGAAATGGTAATCCGTCGGTGCAAGGTCAGGAGAATACGGCGGATGCTGAAGGACCTCCCATTCGAGCTCTTGAAGTGCGGCTTTGACGACTTGTGAAACATGGGGCCTGGCGTTGTCGTGAAGGAGTATGATTTGGCCTTTTGGATGGGGTCTTTTCAGTCGAATAGCCTCTTGCACGCGCTGTAGCTGGGCTATGTAGAGCACCTTGTTGATCGTGATATTCCTTTTGATAATTTCCCAGTGCACCATGCCCTCCCAGTCCCACCAAACGCAGATCATGGTATTCTTTGGATTGAGGTCAGATTTGAATCTCGGCTCTGGCGTATCTCCTGGAGCCCCATGTTGCTCAAGTCGTCAAGGCCGCACTCCAAGAGCTCGAATGGGAGGTCCTTCAGCATCCGCCGTATTCTTCTATTCTCTATTTCCGCTCCCTGTCGAACCATATGAAGGGCGTTACCTTCGACACTGACCTTAAAAACTAGCTCAACAATTTCTTCGATACCAGATACCGGGCGATTTTTGGCGGAACGGCATCGACAAATTGGTCGAGAGGTGGGAGGAGGGTGTAAACAGCAACGGCGAATACATAACTGATTATTTATTTTTATAACTATTGAATTTTGTTTAACTAAAAGTCTTTGATAAAAATGCAACGAACTAATTCCCCAACCTAATATAATATTTAAAAAAATAAAAATCAAGGTATACTGTTTCACTGGTGTGATTAGTGTGAAAATGTGAAAAATTTCGCTTTTAAAAAAACACGAAAATCTCGAAAACCGTAAGACTTTGTATATATGGCTTCTCTCTCTAGTTCCTTCACCCTTGTCGGGCATGTGACGGGAGAAGAACTTCACCCGTTTCGAGACAACGGAATTACTGACATTTTATCTGCAACCCCCATGGCCTTTTCTCGTAATCTGTTGTCAGCAGAAAACAACCATGGGTCGCCGTCGGTGGGATTCGAACCTGGGTCCTCCGGATTGGTAGTTCCACACGTTATCACCACCGAAGACTTTTATGTTGGCTTAATTGATTCTATATGATCTCAATTGTCACCTTCGAGGGCTTTGCATTGACCTATCTAACACCCTATATATAAATTATAAATTTTTTTTTCACTGACTTCTTTCCTACTTCGTACTGTGAGTCTAATTGTGATACTGTTTTTACTGACTTTACCCATTTGGTTAGGCTTACACACACTTCCCTTGAACACTTTTTTTTCGACGACGTCACTGTCTCAGAATACTTGTCGGGTTTTTTCGGCGGACTTTCATGTGGTTCCGATGGTGTCACTTTGTCGTACTTGAGAAGGGGTTTGCTCCTGTTCTTTATTATTTGTTTAATCTGTCTCTGCGCTGTGATCGTTTTCCTGGGTTATGGAGGGATATTGTAATAATTCCCCTTCACAAGAAGGGAGACAAGTCTGACATCTCAAATTGTTGCGAGACCTTAATTAGTGACATGCTCTGTTTCCATTGTCGACCCTTTATTGGCTCATTCCAGCATAACTTCATTAAGGATAAATCTGCCAACTTACTTGAACTCGTGCATCTTTGCTTGTCTCTGATTGAGTCAGACTTGCACTAGCTTTAATAGAGCTTTTCTTAACCACGGAATTCCCATCCATAATCTTCATCTGCTCGGATTTGTGCAGCTATTTTGGAAGAGTCTTGAGTAGGCTTGACAGAGTCAAGGACCTGAAGGTGATTATTATTTCCAGTTTATCCTTCGAGAACCACGTAGACTTCTTGTTGGGCAGAGCTAATTCCACGCTCGGTGCGATCCTTTCATCTTATCTTGCTAGGCTCGATCTGATTTCTCTCCCTTGAAAAGAGACGCAGGGTTTATAAGATGGCTTTTCTGTACTCGATCGACTCCTCCGAATTGATGAACGATGTAGGCATTTCCATCCCGCCCCATTCCATGAAGAACCTCGACTTTTTCCACATTCCCTATCATTGACCGCTTTACGGAATTTACGAGCCTATTACTTCAATGTCCCGCCTTTTCAACGGTTACACTGCCTGCAGCGTGCTGGATTGTTTCAGGTGGCAGTTTCAGAGTGAAATGAAGCTTTGTATTTGAATAAGTTTAATTCTAGTCTTACCTTACCTTTTATTATAATTGCCAGCATTGCCGAATCTGTTTATATAAATAAATAAATAGACTGATAACCGTTGTTTGTTTATGATTTTTTTAAATAAATATGAAAAATGACGATGCAAATTTCATATGGTTAATTTGAATACTTCCTTATCCTTAATGACGGCTTTTTAATCAAATTATGTACATGTTTTGTGACGCAACTTTTTTTATTTTGTATGAGCTATATTTAATCCCTAAGAATCCCATTCTTTTAAAGTACCATATGTATTGTAAAAATTATTACAATTTAACATTTATCTTCTTCCCAAATTATCATTTCTTTGGAATTTTTTTGAATTTTTTTTCTGAAAAATATGTCACTTTTATATTTGCGTGACTTATAAAAACAAAATTTAAAATAACCAATTTATTCCTACGACTAAAAGTCCATTCACTACAGGTTGGTTCCGAGATTTCATACTTTTCACGACTAACTGCACCGACCTAATACTATAAATTGCATATTAGCATAGCATACATATGTTTTTTAGTAATCGACTGTGCGCTGAATTTCAACTTTTAAGAATTAATATTCGGTTAAAAAGGAGTTTGTAAAATGAATTGTCTGAACTATCTCGCTTGCTTTTGCAAGTATTACTAAATTATTTTAAAGAAACCATGGAGAGTTTGTTGGGCAATTGGTAGAAATTATTTGTGATCATAACCATTTTTAACAATAATAAAAAATACTTGCTTTAGTTCTACAATTAAGTTAAGTTTAATTTCAAGTCCGCAACGCGTTTCGACTTATAAGGTCACCGTCAGGCTAGCTAGTCTAGAGTCAGCACTAGCCTGTAGCCTGATAAAATAAACTTAATTGTAGAACTGAAGCAAGTGGTTTTCATACTTTTCAAAGTTTTTGCAATATTTATGTATAATAATTTTATTAAATTTTATATACTGAGAAATATTATAAAAATCTGCCACGATAAAGGAACAGATTTCAATGTACCCAAAATAGTGTTAAGGTGTACACATTTTAGGAGAGTAAATTTGTAAATAATTAAAATTAAAGCAACTACTTAAAGATGTTGCAACAGGAAAATAATTTATTTCCTTTACGCAAACACTGAATTTGAAAGTAAACAAGTGGTCCTTGGGTGGTACACGTGTACATACCATTATGTGGTTTGCCTGGTAACCCAATCTGCCCAAGGAACTTCGAGATCACATACCTGTCCGCTGCTATTGTGGTAAAAATGTGTACATCTTCACCCACAATGGGAATATAATGCAACCGATATAGACACGGGTGCCCTAATGAACAAACACATTGAGAAGAAATATTTCTGTTGGGTGTTAAAAGGTTTCAGGCTAAAAGAGGGAGATTTCCAGAACTCGGAGCACATATATGTAGTTCGGGAAACGATTTTAATTTTCAATTTGAGCCTTGATAGAAAAGTCAATCACTTGACAAATTGATATTGTAATGGACAATGCATGACAGCCAAGTGAATTTAATTTAAATTCTTTTAAAATTCGAATTTCCTACCTTGATTTTCCAGTGTAAATGCGATTTTTTTTCAAGTGCGAATCAATATGAACGGAATTATACAACAAATGTTTGTGGGTATGTCTGTATTCTCTTTAAATTTGAACTTTTTCCTCTTGCAGTACCTTCACCAATTTTTCATTATACCTACTTTTAATTTATATGTATGTACCGATGAAAATATTACACTGCCCTGAAAAACTGAAATTCATAAAATAATCGGACATCGTTTTCTTGCTGCTTTTCATCTATACTAAGCAAAAGGGGAGTCAACTAGAATACAGGGAAAGAATATTATAAGCACTCACAAATATTTCTTATTTCAATTTCTTTGAAAAAATTAGACAACTTAGACTTAAAATTAAAAATTAAAATTTTTTTTTATATTTTCAATAGAAAAAAAGTGTTCTTCAATATATTTCCCACCAAACCTTACTTTTAATAATACTTGCTAATCGTCCGGCCGTGCTCTCGTACTTCTTGATATTTGTAATTCCGTTAACCACTTCTGTGACATGGTACATGAAAAGAGGTTCCACCAATTCGATGACAAATATTACAAGCACACCTACAATTTAGAATGGATTTTGAACCACCGAATGCAAATATTTGTATTGTTATTTGTTAAAAAGCGTATCACCGTGATGCGAACCTGCGAAGCTCGTCTGTAAAAGTCTACCGTGTCGATTAAAGGCTCCAGCTTAGTTCTTATCCAGTTTAAGGAGTAAGGCCACTCTAGAGGCCGAAAAAATAGATTCTTTTGAGGATTTTTTTTGCCCTCAAGAAGTACATTTTTCCGTGTCCCAGAACCCAGCAGCTAGCGGAAGTGCGAAATCCTTAGAACATTAGCACTCGTCACTGAAGTATTGCTAGTTGCAGCCCGAGTCACCACAGAAAGGATAAAAAGGAGTCCCTCGCAGCAGTACGCCCAAGTCCGCCAGTATGCGTATTTTATTATTGTAAGTTATCTTTTAAGTTATCATTATTATAAAAGTGCAAACATTTATTTAAACACTTTTGAAAAGTGCAAAAATTTATTCAAAGCAAAAATTTATTTGCAACAAAAATTATTTGAAACAAAATTAAATTTCCTAGGGGACAACCCTTTGATGCGTTAGCATGGTTTTGGCCGGAAGGGAATTAGGGTAAGGGAAGTGAGGATACTTGACTTTTGTTTTTGCATTGCTGCGAGCTAGACAACAGCCCAGAGACGGAGTGGAGTATTTTTTTAATTTCTTAACCGTTAACCGCTTACGGGGTTATCTGGTCTCGAACCCGGGACCCATGGCATGTTGGTCTTGTCGCTCAACGTATTGATCCAACTCCGTCTGCAAATTTAAATCTACATATTAAAAGATATAAAAAGAAAAAAAAAACTCTACACATAGAAAGGGAATAAATTGAGAAAAAGTGATCATTTATTTACAGTGAGAAAATTATTCGATATTTTCGAAAAAAAACCACTAAGTAATCCATTTAAATTTTAATTTTTTTAATTTTTATTGTTGAACATATTTTTATTATTGATTTTTTTTATTTATTATTGAATCCTTTATAAAAAAAAACTTAATTAAAAAGTTGACCTAGCGACCTTTACAAGTTGAAATATTTATCAGAAAATTCTCAATACTTATTTACACATAAATATTCCAGTTTCTGATTTTATTTGTTTTTGAGCGGTTCGACATAACTCTCCAATATAATAAAATGACGACTCCAAACAACTTAGTTAGACCACCGGTATTACTCCAATCAACCCCCCCCCAACCACAAGCAGGTCCAAGTACCTCAAATGCAAGTCAATTGCCTAACACCACTCCTGAATTACAGTCTCTAATTTCATCCATTGTCTCCAAAATTCTTGTTTCACAAGGTCCAGCCTTAGTGCAATGCTTTATGAACCCCAACGCCGAATTAACAACGGACCATAGACGCACAATATCGTGGCAGCCTGACCGATTTAGATAAAATCCCAGGTATCGTTCGGTGTCTTAAAGAATTCTCAGGAACCTTCGGTAAGTACTTTTCCTGGAAGAAGAATGTATAGAATTTTACGGGCTTACGAACATACAAAAGGAACCCTAAATATTAAAGAATCCTCAGTGTCATTAGGAACAAAATTATAGGTAGTGCAAACATAGGGCTTGAAGCTTATAATAATACCCTCTTAGACTGGAAGGCAATTTCACGTTGTCTCACAATCTACTAAGCAGACAAACGCGACCTAGGTACGCTAGAGTACCAGATGACTTCTCTCATCCAAGGGAAATCTTCGACTCGAATTTTACCACAGGGTTAATGCTTATCTGTCCCTAATACTAAAAAAATCGCTTGTATCGAAATTAGTACAGATTCAATGCGATTGTTAACTGAAACATGCAGGGATAAAGCACTCGATACTTTCGGACGTGGATTGAATGGCGATCTACCAAGACTCCTGGGAATTAAGGAGCCAATAGACCTGCCACAAGCACTACATTTTTGTCTTAAACTCGAGAATGAAAATTTTAAAGCCAACCATGCTAGCGACTATCATGACAACCATATAAAACTACCAAATAATCCTCCACCAACGCCACCCTTTAGAAACCAGCACAATCCTCCTCGACAAGAACCATTTTACTCAAAACTAGCGTATATTCCGCGGTTTGGACATAGACCGTTCCCAAACCGACAACAATTCTTTACCACAAATAGACCTCAGTATCAAGGCCAACAATATCTATTTGCTCCTCAGAGGTCTAATGCCCCAAAACCAATACCCAAACCTGAACCAATGGATGTTGATCGAAGCATACGGACAAACACGCTCAATTATGCGAAAAGTATATAGGGAAAAGAGGACCATTTGGTAACTCCAATATCAGGCCACCTCAACCTCAAAAAATGCAAAGGAACTATCACCTGACAACAGATGTTCCTGAATATCAGACAGTTCAAGAAGAACACATAGATTTTGCAAACCACCAGCAAGTGCAATAAGACGCCGAAGTTGAGAATACGTAAGACCAAACCCTGATCGAGTATAGAAACCAATATCCCAATGACATACAAATTTCAGAAAACAAAACAAACAATCTAGCTGACAACTATTTTTTAGGATGAGGAACTCTTTGCTTCCATATTTCGAATGTGAGACAGTTAGCGAAGAGATAATGAAAATACTTATAGACAAAAATTGCATTGACTAGATTCGTAATAAATCCAATCCCCAATAAACAATGCTTTTTCGCAAATTCAAATCACCCACCATTCTTTTATCAATCTATTCAATTTAAAAGACCACAAAATTAATTTTTTCCTTTTACCCTCGCTAATATCATTCCACGCAATATTAGGAAATGACAGTCTTAAAGAATTATCCGCTGTTATTCATACCAGACACAACTACATAGTTATTAAGGACTCCTCAAAAATCACAATTAAACAACTTCATGAGTTATTTCTTGATCCCAACGAGAAACTCACGTACACGTAGGTGAGATCCGAACAACGTCAGACAATCCAGTTTATACAAAATTTTAACCATACCCGAAATAGAAGGGAAATATGAAAGCTATTGGCCGACGGAATCATAAGAACATAAATATCCCCGTACAATTCACCCGTGTGGATTGTGCCAAAAAAACAAGGCGCTTCAGGCGAAAAGAAATATAGAATGGTGATCGACTACCGGAAGCTTAACAGCATTACAATAGCAGATCCATATCCCATCCCGGAAATCAACGAAATACTGATGCAATTAGGCAAAAATTCATGGTTCTTAGTCCTAGACCTTAAAAGTGGATTTCAATAAATCCACCTAAAAGAGGGAGATTTCGAAAAAACCGCTTTTTCGATTAACAATGGCAAGTAAGAGTTTACTAGACTGCCATTCGGACTCAAAAATGCTCCAGCCATCTTTCAGAGAGCATTGCACGACATCCTAAGAGAAAAAAATTGTTTCGTCTACATAGACGACATCATTATCTTTAGTAATGATGAAAGAAAACATGTCAAAGATATTGAGAAAATCCTTAAAACCCTTAATTCGGCTAACATGAAAGTCCAATTGAACAAGTGCGAATTTTTCAAACAGTAAGTAGAATTTTTAGGTCTCATAGTCTCTTCCGATGTAATTAAGACTAACGCAACCAAACTTGACGCAACCACAAACACTAAAAGACCTCAGGTCATTACTAAGTTTGTCTGGATATTATAGACGCTTTGTTCGAGATTATGCAAAGCTTGCAAAACCCCTAAAAAACCTTTTAAGAGGGGAAGGAGGGCATCTGTCCAAGAATGCTTCGAAAAATAAAAAAAATCTCTCTAGACGACGATGCTAAAAAAGCATTTACTAAAATCAAAAGCGCATTAACATCAGAGGAAGTAATCTTAGCCAGGAACCAGGAATTCCACCTAACGACAGATGCATCTCAATACGCAATCGGTGCAGTATTAGAACAAAATGGCAAACCAATAGTCTTCATTTCCATTCCATTCCACAACACATCATTAACAGTAGACTGCAGATCATACAAATATAGCGACGGGACATATTTATAACCGCTACCAGCCTTTTTGCAGATGTTCACCCAACAGGAAGAAATACAAGAGATCCTATCCCTAGAAATGATCAGAGAACTTTAGATAAATAACACCAAATTTCTGAAGTTAATAGCAAGCAAGAGTGAACTCAGCATCATCACCAGCTATAGTTTTGGCTCCATAGTAGTCATCCTTTTCATCTGTGCAGCAGTAATTGCCTTTCTTCATAGAAGGAACAAGCTTGCATCACCACATCTGAAAAAGAAAAGGAAGATCCTTCAGTCGAATCAATCGAGGACGTTCGGATTTAAGAAGGGAGGAGTTAACGGACCATCTTATGTTACTTTAAAATCAAGAACCCTGTGAAATAAATAACTGCGAAAACGCTGACACTATGTCTACACACAACAACTGCAACAAAGTCACGGGGCAAGGTAGGTGACACCATTAGGATAAGTTAGCTTAATTCTAGTTCAAGAATTTTATTGTAATGAGTCTTAAGAAGTCATTAATAAAGATTGGACAGGTTCCAATGAGAAAAATATTTTTTTAAGATTCATTAAAAATAAAATTTCAACTTATACAATAATTTTTTTAAACGATTAATTTCAAAATGGCGGCTGTGCAGCGTTTTTGCGATAACGTTTCCGTTTTTCAAGGGTCCACGACCGGACAAACAGCTCCTGTAATTTTTGAATTATGATGAGAC
This sequence comes from Leptarthrus brevirostris, assembly GCA_964036015.1. Lineage (NCBI taxonomy): Eukaryota > Metazoa > Arthropoda > Insecta > Diptera > Asilidae > Leptarthrus > Leptarthrus brevirostris. The sequence goes on from OZ038371.1 coordinate 154,210,791, forward strand.
AATGAATCTTTTTTGATTATATATTATAACAACAGCCATAGAATGTAGGATTTTTTTCCATATATTGATTTTTGATGTACTATGCATTATGAATTGATTTTGATGATTCTTCTTTTTTTTTTGGTAGGTCATACTTCAGAGGTGGTCCCATGACCAAAAAATTTTTGGTGGGGTGGGGGTGAAACCTAACTTTGTAACGCGTGGACCAATTTGGATGGCTCTTTTTTTGTTGTACAGAGGATGATCCCCCATAGCTAATAGGAACTAATTTGGCCTAGGGTGGGGGAGGGGTAGTCTAGCTTCGAAACGCGTGGCCCGATTTGAATGGTTCCTTTGCTGTTATATAGAGTATGATCCCCCATTTCTTATAGGAGGATAATTTGGTTCTATGGATGAAAATATGTGAAAAATCCAAAATAAACTTTTTATAAACTCGAGCGACGTGAGAAATATAACAAAATTTCTAAACACGATCAGCGTTTCTGATAAAGAAACACTAAACTCCTTTGGCTCTTTCTAAATTAAAACTAACTAACTAACTAAACTAAAAACTAAACTCCTTGGTTTCTTTATCAGAAACGCTGATCGTGTTGAGAAATCTTGTTATATTTCTCACGTCGCTCGAGTTTATAAAAAGTTTATTTTGGATTTTTCACAAATTCACTCGGGTCAAGTGTAAATCTTGTGCATATTTTGTGCGTATTTTGTATTTGATGCTTATAATTTAAATAAAATAACGTGCAAACATTTATATATGAACCAAATATAGTATATATCTCAGTAAATTACTTCACTGTAACGATAACATACTTGCAGATTTTTGCTTCGTTACTAATTATAAAAATAATATCCTTTTTACAAGAAATGCAGATGATTTTGAAGTCGTAAATCCTTTGGGAAGTAAAACCGGTTTACATAAATTAGGAGCAATTTATTAAACAATTAGAAATATTTCTTATGAATTTAACGAATTACTGGAAAATATTATTTAGTTCCTCTTTTTTACCGTAGTGTCTTAAAAAATGGGTCAGTAAATTTTAATACAATTTTGAAACCTATTGTTCAAGATCTCATTAAAATAGAACACGAAGGAGTAAGAGTTGGTGATTAAATATTGAAACGATCATTGATAAATTTTTGCCATGGCAATTTGGGTGGAAACAATACTTTGGGATTTGCTCAGGCAAATTATTTCTGTAGATTTTGTAAAACTGATAGAATAACCACACAAACATCTACTAAAGAAAAAAAGTTGCTTCTTAGAAGTAACTTAGAGTACAACGGCGTTTTTGAAAAGGCATTGTCTATTTACAACCCTAAAATTGCCGTGTAATTTCCGTCTACATGGAAGTACACGGAAAGTACACGAAAATTTACGGAAAGTACACAGAAATACAAGAAAATTACACGGAATATACTCGGAATTTACACGGAAATTATACGGAAGTACACGAAAAGTACACGAAAAGTACACGGAAAGTACACGGAAAGTACACGGAAATACACAGAAAGTACACAGAAGAACACGAACAGTACAAGTACAAATTTCGCGGACTACACGGAACTACACGTAAGTACACGATAAGTGCAAATATTCACTGCCATATTCATATTATTGGTAATAGTTTATCTCAGCCTGTTCTAGATACAAACCTGGCGGAGGGAAGAGGGCGGCAATTTTATATCTATTACGACATTTTGAAGTCGGTGCAAATCAAACAAACTAACAACAAAAATATGTAATCGTCATTTCTTATGATCCCGTAAGCTGAAACGTTCAGTATAATGTATTATTTTCAATTGTGGTTCTGTAGTTGTTTTATTTGCTTAATTTGCACCGACTTCAAAATGTCGTAATAGATATAAAATTACAAATTATTTTATGCTTTTTAGCGCTTTTTGTGAAGTCGGTTCAACTTTTTTTTAAAAAACTATTTTATCTTTCACTTTTTCGTGTCTTCTACTCAATACAACGGAAGAACCATCCAAATCGGTCCACGCGTTAAAAAGTTAGGTTTAACCCCCTACCCTACCTCTATTCCACTAAAAATTTTTTTTCATGGTATCAATCAAGGAACATACTCTACTAAACAGAAAAAAAAATAATCGAAATCGGTCCACGCGTTATTAAGTTACTACCACACCCCCTCCCCCACCACCACCATAGGACCACATTTTTCCCCTACTAGCAATGGGAGATCACACTCTATACAACAGCAAAAGAACCATCCAAATCGGTCCACGCGTTACAAAGTTAGGTTCCACCCCCCCCCCCCCCACCACCCGACCAACATTTTTTTCTCTTGGTATCAACCATGGAGCATACTCTACCCGAAAGAAAAAGAATTATCCAAATCGGTCCACGCGTTACGAAGTTAGACTACCCCTCTCCCCCACCCACACCATTCACCATAGGACCAAATTATTCTTCTATTAGCAATGGGGGATCACTATCTATACAACAGCGAAAGAACCATCCAAACCGGTCACAAAGTTAGGTTCCACCCTGCTCCTCCTTCCACCCCACCAACATTTTATTTTTCTAGGTATCAACCAGGAGCATACTCTACCCACCAGAAAAAGAATTATCCAAATAAGTCTACGCGTTACGAAGTTGGACTACCCCTCCCCCACCATCCACAACCCCCCACCCCTCCTCCGTCCAACTTTACCCGCACCCTACCAAAAATTTTTTTGACATAGTACCAATCGCTGAACATACTCTACCCAACGAAAAAAGAATCATTAAAATCGGTGGACGCGTTACGAAATTATGCCCGGTCAGACATAAAGAAAAAATACACGTCGAACTTAGAACCTCTTTGTTTTTGGTAAGTCGGTTAAAAAAACGATGAAATAAATGCTAAAATCAAATCTTTCACTTATGGTTACTTGTACCGAAAAAGTCTTCCTCCTAATATTTATATTCAGTAACAATTCAATTGGTTTAAACGCCGCCGCCCCCCTCCCCAAACTATTGTCTTTATATCCATTTTCCTCTAATATTTTTTGACTTGTTTGATATTACACTTTTACAATTTTACTTCCAAGAAAACTTTCAATTAACATATTTAATGAGTTGGAATACTTAATTTCATCTCATTTAGATGTCATACATAGTTATAGAATTTGATTTGCATCTTATCCCAAAGCATCATATTATGACGCCCTACCCCGTGCTGATACAGAAAAATGGATCTCTTATTCACACATGAGTAATGAGATATTAGGCAAAGTATAAATATTAATTATTACATAAACCTCGTAAAAACATTAAGCACACGTCATCGGCATATGATGACATAAGTCTTATAAATATGAAGAGAAATTTGCTTCGGAAAACAAACTATTTCAATCAAAGAATGATTTTTTAAAAAATATATTCAGATGGCACAGATACCTTTATGATATTTTCTGTGTTTGGACAGGCACCTTAAGGGGGGAAGTACATGAAGAGGACGAAAAAAAGGACTTTTTTGGGATTTATTTTTGGGAAAAAGGAAAAGGTCCACATGAAATCGATATTATATGTATTTAGGGCAATGTTTTAACAAGAGAAAAAAAATTTTTTACATTTTGAAAAATAAAAAATTAATCAAGTTTTGGTGGGTTTCGTAACTCGTATCGCGGCTGACATCGAAATCGGCGTAAATTCTCCTGGCCGCAATTTTCATCTGAAATCAAAAAACCAAACATTTTCATACTCGAGGGGGTTGTTTATTCTAGATAGACCACGATCTTTTCGAAATTCGAACATAAACTATAAAAATCGGGCATGAAAAAAAAGTTGGCTTTTTTTGCAAAAATTTTGATTATTTTCGCGTCAAAAATGGTCTTAAAATGATTTTTTTTTCTATGTCCGTATTCTATCTAGAGAAGTTTTTTATGCCCTTTAAAATGAGTGCTGGATGAAGAAAATCGGTTCACTAGTTTTTTTGTAATCTTTTACGCCAATTTGAAAAAATTTTTGAGAAAACGCCGTTTAAAGTTTGTCCCGAAAAACTGACGAAAAAGATGCAGATAAGGAGATGGTAAGAAGGGAGGGGTATTCTCAGAAAAATCGGTATTTGGACTGAAAACGTCGAGAGCGCTCTTTAACAAAGTCGCATTCATCACTCTAAATTCCAGAGCAGAAAAAAAATCCGGTAAGCGGAATCACGCGCGCAGATCCTCGATCCCAGGCGCGCTGGGCCGGATCGGCGCCGACCACTTTCAAGTGGCATATCTTTCACAATTTTCGAGATAGGCTTTTGGAATTTTGGAATTATATTCTTAGAGCATATACTTATCGATTAAGACAATAAAAAAAATATTTTTGAAAACGTCTTCATGTACTTCCCCCCTTAAGACAACTTGACAGATTTGTGAATGAAATTTTAAATAATTTGGATGACGCTATTCACTATTCACGGACGCAGGTATTCCAAGCCACTCGGATCACCCATGGAATATCAAGCTATCAGCTTTCCATTCGATAGTTGACCGACTGCTTAGGGTGCTAATGAAACAAAATAATTTTGAAAAAGAATTAAAAAATATTATAAATATTGCGAAAAATAATTGTCTATAATTTATTAAGGAAAAAATTTCAACACTTTGCAAAAAATTCAATATTCCCCATGGAAAGACCTATAAAAACCTGCAGAGAAAGTAAAACAATATTGTCGAAACTTAATTTTAAATATTAATTTTGGATTTTTTACATGAAAAAAAAATCCAATTTCGAATTTCGATACCAAGACTGTGAAGAGCATACAATTTCCTATAAGAATCACTATTTTAATTATTTTTATATAAGTTTCTTAATATGATTAATTAACTTAGAAATAGGTCATACATTACTTTTTCCAAATTGTTGGTTGTCCACTTCACGTGAAATGCCCCATATATATGATTTCATAACTAAATAAATAACATCATGAAGTTTGAATTGCATTTTTTATTTTAAATAAACTAGAGCAAAAATATAAAATCATGTTAATATAAGAAGCGTATTCTAATACATTTGGAATAAACTTTAAACTAGGGTTGAATAGGTTTCTCAATACAGGAGCATATTAGTTTCAATATACTTATGTTAAAATTAAATTTACGGCAACATTGCATTTGCAATACTAAAGGCAACTTAATTTTAAATCAATTAATATTATATTGCAATATAATTCAAAATTTAACTTTAATATAAAATAAAATAATACAATTGAATTAAATTTAAATTGTGGGTAATATTGAAGATTATTACAACCTGAATATTTAAATATAATTCAATTTTGGTGTGGAATTACATATATTTATAATATAGTAATTATTTAAATATATTCCAATATATCTAACCGTGCAGAATTGACTCAGCTACGATTTATTACTAAACCTTCATTGTGGAAAAGTCCACCATTATCAGATATTCGCGAAAAGGCGTACTTCACGGATCGATGGGGAACTTTTACAGAAAATTTAAAAAACTAAAAACTAAGCTGCCTCTAAATTTTCAGCCTGTATCTAATTTTTTCTATGTTTCCTGGGTTATGTACTATAACTTAATGTTAATTGAATTTATTAATTTTAATAATTTTTAAATTCGCTAGTTTCCCGAGAATGTTTTCCCATTTGCAAAAGTCTGGGACCAAAAAGGAAAGCGGCAATCCCTCAAATAAAATAAAATTAGGCAAACTGTCGCAAGAGCATCAGCCTTATGTACAGATGCAGATTCCTTTACAGTTCCTTAGATTTTTGCACATAGGGATAAATTCTTGAGAAACCAGGCTATTTAGAATATTTAAGAAATTTAAGTTTAGGTACATCTAGAATAAAATATCAAAAAATGTCAATCGTGCCACTGTATCGATTTGAACCATCGTCTTAAGCATTAAGAAGGGAGAAAATGAGGTTTAACCGAATGAAAATTTTACATGTAATAATATGAAATGTGTAATAATAAATGGGATAAAATACATTGACTTATTTTTACGAATTAGGGGCTTAGTTATTATTGTTTTTCACCCTCTAAATAATATTAGATAGTTTCGAGAGTTAAGTTCGTAACTTCAAAGTAATTTGTGCTTTTACGAAATTTTCCGACCCAAGCCTCCTTTTAAGGATAAAAAATATGTTATCTTAGCCAACAGTATGAGCAAATATGATGTACTTTGTGGTGCAATTATATGCATAAACAAATAATCAACGCCCAACGATTCTCATTCTTTAACATTTTTCGTTGGGCTCAAAGAACCGCACAATCCTTCCGTTCCACCATTAATAACGAATGTTGCAATTCTCATTCTTCTGGTCATGTCTTTTTTTATTTTCATCGCCTTGCACAATACCATTAAATTCCTCCACGAATTTTGTGAAGTTTGTTGTTTGTTTTTTGGCGCTGATTCTAACGCCGTTGATCGTTGGCTGGTAAATTCTCATTTCTCTATGTTTTCTAGAGATTTTTTGATTGCAAATGCATTTCAGAAACTCATATTTTAGCTTCTGCAGCAATTTGCAAGCCGTGTAGACTTTCATTAAGTGCATATCCTCGTTTCTTTCCAAAAATTGCAAGCAAATTGAAAAGAATCAGGATGTGTCCCACCACATGCATCATGCCTTACAGCTAACATTTATCAAGCCCGGCGTGATGAGTTGTCTTCGGTTGTTTTTGGGGCAGTCAAGTGCAAAAAATATTTCACGAAATAGTCATAGAGAAAGTCAAATAGAGCGTACATTTGTAAATAAAATATTATTTTATAGAAGCACGATGTGAGTACGGTAACCCTGGGAGCACACATCTTTACATTTTTCTTAGCTAAACTTCAAAGTTTGCTCTCTAGCTTTCAGCTCTATGTTTATTACTCTGTTAAAAATTCTGCAGCATAAAACTATTTCAGAGCTGTACTTACTTTGATACAGTAAAGTGATTTTGTTATAAATTCATATACCTACCTACTTACTTGATAAATTATTTTCAAAAATAAATACTAAACAGGGACAAATGTGTAAAATTTGCGCAAAACGACATGTACTTCCTCCCCTCCTTGTCCCTCTCTGATTCCTATAACCCCTTGAGGGGCATAGGGCATCCACCTACACCAATTCTCCACCTGGTCCGGTTCTGCGCCAACGCCTTCAACTGTGGCCACAATTTGTTGATCTGCGTACCTTCCCTCTCAACGTATCTTCTCCATGTGTTGCGCGGTCGTCCAATTTGGTATCTTCCTTGAATTCCGTGAAGATTCCAATCTAGAGACTGTTGTGCGATGTAGTTTGGCTCTTTTCTTAATGTGTGGTATATGCATTGCCATTTTCGCCTGCGAAGACTGGTGTCTATCTCGTCTTGGCCTAGTGTATGTGTTCGTTGGACCTCCGGCCAATGGATGTTAAGAGACACCGGTTGACAAAGGCTTGTAGCTTAGATGTTATTTGACAGGTTACTTTCCATGTTGAACAGCCGTACAACAAAACAGATTTTACGTTCGACTCGAAGATCCGGAGTTTTGTGCGTCTGGAGATGTTGTTATTGCGTCAGATCTCAGTAAAAGTGTTAAATGCAACTCGAACCTTAGTGCCGCGAGGCTGTGAATCAGCTTCAGCTCCGGCGCCTGCTGCAACTACGCTTCCGAGATAGCAACATTTATCTACTTGCTGTATTGCTGCTCTTTTAGATAAATTTCATGTTGTTCGCTGGAGTCCAAGCTCATAAGTTTTGTTTTAGCATCATTGTAAGTCCTGCTCTGCAACTTTCTATACCCAGGGCTTCGGACATTTGGGCTAGATGACTTTGTTTTTTTTATAGGATATATATATATATATATATATATATATATATATATATATATATATCGCCGGCGTAGTCTAGGTACGTAAGGTATGTAAAGAGTTTTCATATAATTCCTCAAATTGGGTGGTCATCTAGGGCGCTGCACAATACGTCATTAATGACAATCAGGAAAAGCAGATGTGACAGTATGCATCTTGTCTCACTCTTTATGATGGTGATACTTTTTTCTGTGATGCCTCTCCTACATAAAGCTGCTCATAAATATTCGCGATCAACGCTCTCAAACGCCTCAAAATCGACGTACATTAGATGTTAAGAGGACCTCCATTCGGCGGATTGCTCAATAATAATTCGTGATTAATTTGTGATTTTCATTAAAATGATTTTAGCCATCAATTTGGAGACTGCAAATAAAAAACAAATACCGCTTCAATTGCTACAACTCCTCTGGTTGCCTTTTTTGGAATCTTCACAATTACGCCTGTTTTACATTCACTGGGTTAGGTCTCAGTTTCTTAATATTCTTCGATTACGGGGAAAAGAACATCAGCCGCAGCAATTGGATCCGCCTTAATTAGTTCGACTGATATTTCATTAATCCCTGGGGCCTAACCGAGGTTCATCGACTTTATTGCGTCAGCCAATTCCAATCTTGTCGGATTTCTGGTGTTGATGTTGGTCGCAGCCGGCAGGTGTTCAGGCTCGTGTAAAGAGGTATTCGACGGTCCGAACGAGTTGTTTAGCACTTCAACACAATAATATCTCCACTTCCGCAGGTGATGCTCTTCCGTGACGAAAAGGGATCTATTAGTATCTCTTACAGGATGTTGTGATATAAGAGTCTTTACTGCCAGCTTTTTTGGCGATATTGTAAAGATCTCCACTGCCACCGCGGTAGGCCGCTGCTTCCAATTTTTCTGCTAGCGCTTGTCACGTCTTACACTTTCTTGGACGCCTTTCCGTAGAGATGTTGTTTAACTGCGACGTCGTTATCAAAATTGATGCGATCTTTAACCTCCTTCCGTTCCTGTATTTTGCACATGTAGCGTCACTGATCCATGACCTTCTTCCGCTCTCTAATCGTCCCACGTGTTCTGTACCACAGCTCACAAAACATTCCTTCGCCCTTTCCAATTTTTGTTCGATGGAGTCGTCGGTGTTATGACGCAGTGTATCAGCTTTTTGTGGTGGTATATGCAATGCGGATATTCGGTTAAGCAATAAACGTTCACTTCCAAATGGCATTTCCACGTTAACTAAAGTGAAGATCGTCTTGCTCTGCTACCGTTCCGTCTACGGTTCGAGATGTAATAGTAACAAATTTATTTAAATGTAAAAAGACGACGATTTTTATTTTAAATGGGATAGTGAAATTTTAATAACTTATTGCAAATCCTCTTACTTAACACCAACTGAGCGGGATTTACTCCGGCACGCATTTTCGAAACTCGTGGGACATGCACCTTCACTCTGGGGTAGTTTCTCCGACCCGAGTACTTTTTTTGCTATTAGTGAAATATGTATGTAGTCTGGGTTTTCTCTACATCGTACAAGAAACATCCTTTGCTCGTAAGGCGGGCGGGGAGCTGCTTTTCGACCTTGCGTAACCATACCCTTAAACTTTTTCTAAAGGAGATCCCAAGTTCGAACCCCACCGGCGGTGACCCATAGTTGTTTTCTGTTGCCACTAAATTACCAAAAAAGAGCCGTTGAATTGCACAGTAATATCGCTGGTTTGGCATCCACTTTAAATTGTAGGTGTACTTGCAAGCGTTATCTCGAATCTGTTGAAGTTCTTTTTGTGACCCACAAGGGATTAAGGGAGCTAGAGAGAGGGAATTCTATTAGCTGGGAGTTTCTTTCGAGATATCACCTGCGCATCTACTACTGCCTCAGAAAACTTGTAACCCAAATTTCCCTCGACCGAATCTCGTTTTGACGTTGTATCTTTGACTGAAACTTGGCATTGCGTGAGGATTGGTGTTGCCGAACATTTTGGCTCCGGCTTCTTGGTTAATCGCCATGACTGCCTGTGTAATTGTTGATGTTGCTGCATGTGATCTTTTGGAGTTCCCTTGCGTGGTGGAGTAAGTGAAACTTGTTGGCCTGCCAATCCGGAGGTTTTAGGTTCGAATCCTACCTACACATGCTTGTTTTCTGCTGACAACAGATCACGATAAAAAGGCCATGGAGGTTGCAGAGAAAATGCCAGAGATTCGGAATCAACTTTAAATTGTAGGTCCACTTGCAATCGTTGTCTCGACTCGGGTGAAACAGAGAGAGAGGGGGGGGGAGGGTTGTGTCAAGAGCACGGGAGGGAGTAATTTTGAATGCACCAATGACCCCCTTTCCCGCTATTTATTGTATTTGCTCCAATCTGGAGAGATAAATTTTCTTCTCCACAGTTGGCCGCCAAACCATTACGCTGTACATCAGGATTGGTCGCTGTAATAATCAACTGTGTGGGTCACACAGGTTCAACTTCACACAGCACAACTACTTAATAATTGATACTGTTATTAGAAGATAGGTTAATATTAACTTCTTTTCTAGTCAATATGTCCAAACACTTAGTTCCTTGACGCAAGAGCTTATTGCTGCCCTCTGCTGCTATACGGGGATCCTTAAGAAGAACCAAGTTCGCCTCTTCCTTGTTGATCGTATGTAGCAGTACTTGTAGGACCCTCAGCATCTATGCTTTTCAAGTGTATTCTCCGTTAAGGACGGGGTAATAGACATTTTTGTGGCTGCGAGGTTTTCGAGACCTCAGTCTTTTCCACATCATCAGGTTCTAGCGTATTTCCTTTAGGATCTTTGGGGTGTCGCTTCTTGAGACCTAGGTATACACAGCCTATGCCTCACGCCATCTTCCCAAACTTGGGACTGACTTTAGTTGAAGTCCCATGAATACCCATACCTGTCGGCTCAAATTTTGTATAGTAAATGAAATGTAGTGTATGTTGTAGTAATATCAAAACATTTTCACAACCCAAAAAATCTTTCTTGGAATGTATGCGGGCCGTTCGGACGAAAAATTGTAAGTCAAGCGTTGATTTCCCTATACACCCCTACTCAGCATCTTTCCCACTAACAGAAAAATGCATAAAACGCGGGGTGAAAGCGATGGAGCGGTTCGATATTTTCATAACGATCCAGGCTCAAGCGATCCAGATATCCCGCCGATCCGACCGAAGAGATTTGGAGCGAAATTTCGTATGAGTTTCAGGAGCAATGAGAGCGAGAGGAGTAGGGCATTCAATCTTTATCGATTGTTTGGAAAAAGTAATAAGTTATTATTTTGTTTTAATAAAACATTGAAATGTACCCCTGCATTTAGAATTTACTTGAAATTAGTAACTCGATGGGGTTTTTTTTTGTCGCGAAGTTTAAGGAGATTTTCCAAAATATTTAACAATTGCGGATCGACACTGACAACTTCAGGCAGTTTCCCGGTGACCACGCTCAATGAAACTTGATGCGAAACGTTCGGGGTGAGTACTTTTATTAGCACTCTTAATAATTTTACGCGGATAATCCGGAAAACATAAAAAAAAAAAATGTCAGTGAGCAACCGCGAAAGCCTAAAAAGTCATAATTGCGAGAGCTTCAGAAAATTAGTATATTTAAAAAAATTCAAACAATTTTAAATTTACAATTCTGATTTCTGTTAATTGACTAACTAGTTCTATAGCTATACATAAAGAACAAAATATATTCACAAATGTTTGAATAATTAGAAAATTCGGATTAATTCTCTAACTCTATAGCCAAAGAACACGAATAAATATTTAAGTGTACAAATTACTTTCAGCGCCGCGCTAATTAACCGAATTAAGGAAATGATACACTGAAAGGACACTTATTTCTTCACGTTGTCGAATGCTTTGGTTCGACATTTTCTCTCCAGAATCGAGAAAATGTTTGCATGGTATGAACATACATATATCGTTTCATGAAATATTCTAAAGAAGAAAAATTTTCGATCGTGATTTAATGTGATTGTAGAAAGTTTCCCAAGAAGCCCGATAATTTGCAATCAAAAAACATCCAATTATTCAGGGAAAAGATGACTATCCCAACGGATGGGTACGTAATTTTCTTGATACAGGATATCAAGCCACTACCGAAAATATCAGCAAGTGGCAAATACAGCTGTGGTTGCGCACAGAGTAGAAGACGTGAGGACTTTAATCCTAAATGTAATCATTTAAGAATCTTAGAGAATGGAGCGAATCCTGTGTTTATTAAACTTTCTTTAGCTTCAATGCAATTCTAGGAAGGTGTGAAACGAGACATATTTTCCTTTTATTTAGTTCTTTTCGTAGGGGACTCTTCCTTGCTGATAAGTTCTTAATTTGGATTTTCCGAATGAAGTTGGTTTCTCCAAATGCACCTTGCGATGATGATGGTCGTACACGTGTTTGTATCTATGTACAGGATATGGATATAACATGAAAGGTAGAACGTATCTCGTCTAACAAAAGTAAATTGAGTTCTCCATGATCATGGCAAACTATGTAGACCGCTCTGCACGTGAATTGAGTTAAATTAAATCACGTAAAACACAATATGGGCACAAATGGAAAATCAGCTGGAACACATCTTTAAATTACAAATGGATTCAGAATAAAAATAATAATAATTTCAAACATTAAGAATTTATTTTTAAATTCAAAATCAAATTACATTATTAACACTGTTCCTGAAGAATATATCTTTCATATGTTGGTACAAGAACAATATGCAGAACTATTCTATTCTAAGAAGCTTGCACTTAAATCCGTTTACCGTGCTTGATCCAAGAGAGTTTTTCAAGTCCAATGACAGTGCGTTCCAAATGCGTACGGCCTGGATAAAGAACCGATGACTGCTGACCAAATCTGAGGGAAGTGACAGAAAACGTTCTAGTAGACCTCCCAAATTCTGATGTGTTAAATAGATATTTAGGGTTTGGAAATTTTAGAATTTTGGCAAGAAATGCGACCCATTTAAATTTTAGATATACCGAGAGACGGCAACCTTCATAGCGTGCAACACGACCATACTTTCGGCGATTAAATATATATCTTATGGTAGAATTAAAATTACATTAAGCTTTCTTTCATATGCGCTGTCCAAATAACTATAGATCTCACATCCATTGGTCAAGACAGGAACAATATGAATCTGAAGCAACATAATCAATATGCTTATTCCAGCTTTTACTAAATAATATGGTTATTGGCAGACCCAACAAAGAGAATCTGTATTCCATTAAGTTCTACTCGCGAGAGCTCACATCGACTGAAACTCTACTAATTAAACACTTAGAATTAAAAGGATTTAAACTTAGGTTGTTAGTAATAGTCCAATCATATGTCGAGGAGAGATCATCAGTTATTGAAGCAATTTCATCTCCATACAATCATAATGATTTCGAAATGACGAATTCAGCATCGTCGGCATAGAGATGCTGTGTTTTACCACATTAAGGAGGTCGTTAATGAATATCGAGAATAAGAGTGTGCCGAGAATCGAGCCTTGTGGAACACTAGCAGGAACCCGGAAAAAAACTAGATCACCTACTTGTCAAGTGTACCGATTAACATCGATCTTTCGGATAATTGGAGACAGGATTTGCTGCTTGTTCGAAAAAATTGAAGCCATTTATAAGTTAAAGAAATAGCAGGGGGTGATTACAGTGTCGAAAGCTTTGAAAAAACCCAACAAAGCAAAATTTCATCTCATCTATGGCTTCTCGAATATTCTCAGAGGCTTTTAATAGAGCTGTGACGGGGTCGGAAGCCCAATTGGTATTGATTTATTGTGATTCTCAAACCTTTTTACGTCACAATAATCTATTAGTAGTTTCAAAATTTGTCACACTAAAAATAAGATAATTTTTCAAGTTCGGTTCAACCCACAATCACACCACAGGTCTCCCAACAAAATTGTTGACATGGTACCAGGGAACCAAAAAGACGAACTCACCTATTCCGACTGTCAATAAGTGAAAATATAGGTCTGTTCACGTACTTTTTGATCAGAAATATTCTGAGTAAAAATGTTAAATAGGAGAAGTTACCATATACCAAGAGTACGTGAACATGTTTGAGTAGTCTTGGACAAAAACTAAAGCAATAACTGTCAAAGTGACAATTAGTGGCTTTATAACAAAGCTTAACAAAAGTACTCAACTTATTTCTTCGGGTAAATTTGGACTAACATTTTTAAGTGGGGGAAATGTTACGTCATCGAATTTTCCCCCATTTCATGAGTACGTGAACGCGTTTGGGTAAATATATCATAATGCATTTACCCAAAACTGAGTACGTGAACAGACCTTATAATGGTTGTTTGTAATAGGGTATTAGATTCATCTGCGCTCATATAACTTTCTCTGGAATTTTAAAAGGAGGAGACAGTATATTTATGGGACGAAAAACACTACCTCGCTTTGTTTTTGGTATGGAATATTTCCAAGATTGGATTTAGATATTAGTTAGTTAGGATATTAGTTAGTTCCGGGAGAATTAGACGTGGGAATATGATCTTAATTAATTTGGGACTAATATCATTAGAACCCACTGAGTCCGACTTTACATTTAAAAAAGCGTCAAATATATATCATTCTCCATTACTCTTTAAAAAAAAGAGAGTGTTCATTATCAAAATGAGATAGGTCTAGGTCTGGAAGATCATCCTGTGAAGATAACATTATAATCAGAATATGACCGAAGGCATTTAGTGGCTCTGGATCACCATTTATTTCTTGCTAGTTGGATGTTACCAAACCAATAGATTTTAGATTGCCTGGGAGGCAAATTTTAATTTAATGTCGAAGGGCTCGATACTCTTACCAAAGAGCAGAAACTCGATATCATTTCCATGAGTTGTACGCACGACTTCGGAGACGAATAAGGTTATCAATTCTTGTGGAAAACCAGGCACAATTAACTTAGGTTGTTCTCGAAACTAATGGAATGTTTTTATTCCAGACTAGCTCCGTGTGCCCGACATGATATTGCTGGAACATTTGGTAAGTGAGTGTCGTTTCCGATTATTTTTAAATTTATTTTTTGATGTCACTTCTTTCCAACAAATAGAATCTCTACTTTATGGAGGTCACGTTGTTATCCTCCTCTTGAGTAATTTTTATATGTTGAGTTCACTTATGTTCTTCTTTGTCTAGTCGTCATCCTCGTGACGTCCTTCGTTGATGAAGTCACCGCCAAAGTAGACTTTTCGATGTTATTGTTATTCGTCGTGGGCAGCGTCTTAGAAGTGTCTTTCGAGTCTGTGGTTAGTGCCACTTCCGACTTTCTGATAGTCGCGTGCCGGATTGTCGAGGGTTTTCTGGGTTGCTTTATGTAACTTCCGGAATTGATGGCAGGAGACGGAGTTGGTGGAGCTCTTTTGACTGAGATCCTTGGAGCAGGTATCAGCGAAGTTACTACGAGTGTCTCCACAATCAGTTTGGCGGGTGCCTCAGACCTAGCTGATAGTTGGATTATTGAAAACAACCATAAAAAATCGCTTCTTCCTGTTGCTGAAATCGCAGCACACTTCGACCAGGACTGCGCAAAGGTCTTTGAGGAGGAGGAAATGCCAAGGAAAGCTAAGGAAAGAATGCTAACAGGCGCTCGACCGCTATGTCCTGACCAAAGCGGCGGGGGGGGGGGGGGGGGGGGCACAGAACCCCACTTTCAATACAAGGCAGCCGTGAGGCTTACTGAGTCTCTTAGTAAGAAAGCTGGAAATTTTGGCTTGGCGTAGAGACACGCTGGCCAAAGACAGAATTTTCTTTGAACGCAGCAAGACTTTCGTGGCTAATGACCCGGCTTTCTGCAACCAATTGAGGAAAACGTGGTGGGAAAACTGGCGGCGAAGAGGAAGTAGCGGTCACTTGAGGAGTACATCCCAGCAAACACAGAGAAAACCCAAAGCCGGTCAGAAGTCAGTAAGGGCTAAGTCAAATCAGGTACCAGGACCGTCTACGTAAGGGCACCGATTAAGTTGGCAAACGAAATGGCCAAAAATATGACTCTCATCGACCGATCAAGAGGTGGAAGACCATTGAGGTGAAGTTACTGCATGAGCTCCAAAAACATATCCGGAGATACCCACAATAAGGTGTTGATCGTGAACAAATCGGTCGCTGCTAACGAAGGATAGATAGGCGTCGGAGGATCTTCTGTATCCGAGAATTGGGAAGATGGTGTGGGGTATATACCTACGGCTCAAACATCGCTACTCCAACCACAAATACGCTGGAGACAGGTTATGTGAAAAAGGACTTGGGCCTGGCAACCCTTACGGAGGCTGCCTCTGCTGAGCTATTCAGTACTCTCAGCGAAGAGGAATCTGACCTAGCGCTCATTCAGGAAGCCAGAATTTCAGCAGGGGTACCAGAAAGGGACTGGCGTGAAGTAAATACAGGATTTTTTCGCGCAAAGTGAAAGTATGACACGCTCAACGATATTAGCAAGAAAGGAACTTAATTCTAACCTTTATTATAATTAAAGCTCCAACGACCAAGTAGTAGTATGAGGCTGGAGAAGATGGGCCACATACGATCATAGCATCAGTCTACATGGCATAAGATAGAGAGGCGTCGCCGGAAGAGTTTATATTACTAGTTGAACAAGCAAAACAGAAAAAGTTCAACCGAGTGATTGGAGGGGATGTCAACGCGCGCAATCTAATATAGGGAAGCAGGGATATTAAGGAAAGAGGTAAGTCACCGGATTGGAGGAATTCCTAAATAAAGCCTTTGAACAAGCCTGTCCCATAAGCATTCCCAGTAACAAATCTCAACCACACTGGTGGAACAGCGACCTAACGGAGCGAGATGTATAAAAAGGAATTGATTTGGTGATCCCTAATCCTGCAATTTTCAAAGAATTTCTTAGGTTTAACTAGAGTCCTAGAAACTAACTCGCATGGTTTTCATTCCAAAGCCAGGAAATGTGGTCAACTAAAGAATTACAGGCCGATCAGTCTGACGTAGTTTCTACTGAAATCTATGGAAAGGGCTTTAGATTCGTGCATTAGAGAGAATCTTAACCTTATCCGCAACTACAAAGAGTTCACTCTGGGAACTTTAATTGTTGTAGATGGTGCGTTTAACAACTTAGCCACCGATGCTATCGTAAATGCTCTTGAAATGGCTATTGCAGTTAGATAGCTACGTTGCTGAGTAATAGAGCGGTAACCTCCGAGTGGGGAGGCATCTCACTCAATAAAATTGTACACAGAGGAACATCACACCCTTCTATGACTCCTAGTCCTGAACGAGATACTTCTAAAACTCGAAAAAGACGGCATAAAAGTGGTCGCGTATACCAATGATGTCGTTAGATTAGTGTCAGGTAAGTACCTCCTGGGCAGGAACCAATTTACTCAATATTAACTCACGTAAAACGGACGAAATCCGGTTAGAACTCAGGTCCCATGCCAAATACCTAGACATATTCTAGACTGTAAACTGTTCTGGAAGATAAATTTAGAAGAAAGGATTGCTAAAGGAAACACATGCAAATGACTCTGCGGCAAATGGTGGGAATTAAGGCCTCACATAAGGCACTGGGTTTATACGGTGATTGTGCGGCCAATGGTGTTATAATTTGGTTGCCACTTGTAGATAAAAAAACCTATCTCTCTAAACTGTAACACTCACAGAGACTGGCAGGGATACATATCACAGAGGCACTCAAATCCACGCCCTATACGTTACTCTATACCTCTCTCCTGTGGATCTGTACTCTAAGAACGCCGCGAAGAGGGCGATGCTGCATCTTAAGGAATCAAAGTTCCTCAAAACACTGAGGTTCGGCAACAGCACACAGCTGAGAGAAAGCCTAACTACGGGCACTGACTACATACTACCGATTAAAGACTTCAATAGAAAGTTCAGAGTAGTAATTCTAGAACAGGGGATCCTGTAAATGTCGCTGATATTTACACAGATGGCGCTGAAATCGCATCGGGAGTAGGAGTAGCAGCGTACTGCCAAGAGCTAAATGTTAAATTTTCCTACAGACTTCTCAGCGAGTGTAGCATATTTGAAGCCGAAACCGTTGCTGTACAGAAGGCGTCTAAAATGGCTCACAGTCTGCTGGCGATAGGTGATTCGGTGAATATCTACATGGACAGCCAAGCAGATCTAAGACCTCTGGTATCCAAAAAGTTTAAATCTAAAATGACGCTAAACTGCTGCAGAGCCGTGCAAAGTCTCAGCACGAATAGATAAGTGTAGCTCTGTTGGGTACCAAACCACAGAGGCATAGCTGGGAACGAAGCGGCTGATGATCTCGCCAAGAAAGGTGCTAATTTGGAGATTTTAGAGGCAATGTAAATACTACTTCCAATACAAGTCGCACTCAAACACCTCAGTGACAATTTCTTGGAGTACGCGCAGAAAAGATGGAAAAGGAACAAAACCTCTAGAATCACGAAGGTGTTGTGGAAAATCTATGATTGAAAGAGAGCTGACAGGTTACTCAGCCTAACTAGTACTCTAATAGGAGTCTATACTGGCCGCAGTATCACAAGTGTGCATGCGCACAGAATCAGGTACTCGAACACCACCTACGCACAGGAAGACGACAGAAGCAGGGAAACAGTAGAATGTATCCTGTACGATTGCCTTCGCTTGTTACGGTATGACACAATTCATTAGACAGATACTTCTTCAGGGTTGTAGAGGAGGCCTTTATATGCGACATTAGGTGTATTCTTAAATTCGCAACGGAGACGGGTACCTCTAAAATAAAAGCCACCGCCTCGACGGTCGCAGTATAATACTATATATCTAGAATAAAGGACAACCAAATGCGGTAACGCTATGGACCCGGTGTGGTCTATGCGAGACTTCTGAGGCTGCCAACCTTAATCGTAGCTCTCTCTAGTTCCACTAACCCCTTGTGGGACATGGGGCGGGAGAACAACTTCACCCGATTTGTGACAGCAATTACAAGTGGACCAACAATTTAAAGTTGATTCCGAAGAACTGACATTTTTTCTGCTACTTCATGGCCTTTTTTATAATCTGTTGTCAGCAAAAAACAACCATGTGCTGCCTTCGGTAGGATTCGAACCTGGGAGCACGATATTGGTAGGCCGACACGTTACCACTTACTCTACCGACAACTTATATAACTCCGATTGCATAGTTTAAAGTGATTAGAATTGAGTTATATTGAATACACTTCCAATTATGTACAATACCATATAATAAACACACTCCTCCTTTATTCCATCTTTTACAAAATCAAATAAATAGGAACCAAAATAAATTGAATCCTCATAGTCAACTCCAACTTGGTGTTCCATCTCCAATTAATAGTTAATTAAAAATCAATTCACAGAAGTCCGTATATTATATATAAAAATGTAATTAAAACGAATTAATTTAATTAAATAAATCAAGTTGTCCACAAATCCGACCGTCGTGGTTAGATTTGAAACGACTCTCTTTAAGTGATTTCCTAACCTTTAAAGTACAGACTATATAATTACGCGCGGCAAAGTTTAGTGAAGTTGACCACAACGTCACAAGTTTATTTTGGCCCTAGAATACTAACTGGCAGACCCTTTTTTGTTTTGTTATAGCCAAAAATGGCCAAATACAAATACTTAAAGCTTAAGACAAAAAATAATTAACAATTTCCAAATCAAAATCAAGAGGGGTCACTTTATGGCGGTTTGTGTATGCTGAAATGGACTTAATTGATATCACTTGCTGACCATTCTGAATGTAACGCTTCGTTACAAATTGTTCTGACCAGAAAAGGGGACAAATATTTTACCCTACCAAAAGCCTACAGGACCAATTACTTGAAGAATGTAAACAAACACAACTCACAGAGTAATGGAAACATGCAAATACCACAAGAGGCTGTTCAAATTTGAAAGCATGTTACACCGGAAAAACATGATTAACTTAATCCCCTTTCAAGCCGACACTAAGCATCGTTTACACGCCATATTAACTTCACACAAAAGATTAAAATCTCCGTATGGAAATGTCGTATGGCGTAATGTCCACGACACGAAGCCAGGGATCAAAGCGTCGGATATCCTCTGTAAGAAAATGAAGAAAAATGCGATTACTTGTCTGCATGAAATTTAAAATCCTTTCGTGAACCATTTAAAGTTTGACCAGGAGTGCCATTGAGGGATTGGCATTGGATCTGGGGCTACATCTTTTAATGAGACACGAAAGAGGGCTTTCTGCTTTTTGCAGTACTTGAGCTCGCGTAAGACATTCTTGATAAGATGCAAGTCGGGTTTATGCACAATTAAAATTGAAACTTTCATTACTTAAATAAATCATCAAAAGAAATGTATTGGCAGCCCTTGGGGCGTAAAGGCTACCTAGAGCTCAATTTGAATAGTCCGAAGTGAATGCGAATGGTCCAGATAAGCGGACTCCTTTGAACTCTCCCTTCGCATCTTTTAGATGACTAAAGAATGTCGCATGTTTGCATATAACTTGCGATTATGCCTCTTTACTCCTTTGATGTTTCTAGCTAGCCTGTGCTGTAGATCTAAGCAATTTTACCGCAACGATACAGTTCTCAATGGTAAATGAATTCATCAGAAACATATGCACCACCGGTTAATTTTACCTAAAAAGTGATTTGATGACAAAAATAAAATCCAAACATAAATCATCGTCCCGCAAATCAAAGAGGGTTGGAGGAAAGAATATGTTCAACTAAAGTGGATGCTCTCAGGATAGAAAGAAAGCCACAACGATATGGTTCTATTCCCTGAGCATGCACATGTTTGTCATTAAAGCCCCATTCAGGCTGTCTTGTGTAAATATTTGGTCCGGTGTAATGGAAAACTTTTTGCATTCTTTTTGTGAAAGTTTCGTTATTTCAGGCAGTTTTGCATTCAATGACAGGTATACTCCTAGTCGACACCAGAAGGACTCTATGTATCTATCGTCAAATATTCATATTTCGTTTATAATACGAAATGTCGATACACGTCTTTACACAACTCTTCCAACTATTTTAAGATTAGACAAGGACACTCATAATTTGCCAAATATTGGGTGCCTCAATTTGACAGGTAACAGTGCTTATCGAGACAGTCAAAAAATTGTAGTTTGTTGGAGGAGGCAACTTCAAAGGCTTAGCAGTAATATAAGGTCTGTTTCTTTACTTCTGCAGCAGAAATTCCTGCATTTTCCTTCTTGATGTGGTGGGGGTGCAGTTGTCAAAAGTACTAAAAGAGTTTTCTGAAATTTCCTGAAAAAGTAGAAGAAGAGTGCCAAAAGTGATAAGTGAATAACCTCAAAAATACACAATTCAGCTATTTGACATCAGCAGGTGACATTAAGGAAAAGTAAGACAGTTTAAAGCTACTGCAAATTTCTGAACTTTCCTGCAGGAGGGGAAGCGGTCATATCAGCAAAAATCTACTGTCAAACTGAGTACGAAAACGACTTTCTGCAGTTTCCTGCGCAGGTATTATAATTCCTGCAAGTAAAGAAACAGACCTATAGAGAGGTCTCTTTAGTTAACGTGCGGAAGCAGAGCCTTTTATCGTAATTTGTGTGACCTCTGCGAATTATTAGATATTTTCATAGTTTTTATTAAAATAATCTCGGACTTTTTTAAAATTGTAAAAAAATAAAATAGAAAGAAATTACTACCTTACCTTGTTATCTTAGTTCGTATTATGAACTGGGAAAATCAATCATTTTCTATTTCCCCTTTCTGTAAAAAGGAAGAGAAGCAAGAAGTAGAAATGGCGAAGTTTATAATTACGTGATCTTGTTTAATATAATCTGTGCTCATGCCAAGAATGCGGCAGCCTCCAAACACTCAAAGTCCACCATTGGCAGTTAGGTTAGGTTAGGTTATAGGGGTGCTGCGAAAAAATATATTTCGCCAGCGCCACTTAGTTCACAGTATGGGTCCTTTGTGGCCCTTTTTTCCTTGCCATCTTTTAGCTCACCGAGGTCCCTCATATCCATCTTGATTCTTTAAGGAACCTCAGGATATCTCTCAGCTCTACATTATTCAGTTCGCCGAGCTCCTCAAAGAAATCACTACCAAATGGTCTTTTTCTTCTTTCTGCCAGAGTAGAGCACTCACGAAGGACATGGTAAGTTGTCTTGATCTCGATCTCTTAGCAACAAATCCCAATCTACTTGCCTGATTATCTACGGTCTAGTCACCTAATAATGCCTCCACTAAACTTCTGGTATCTCTTCTGTTTCTACTGTTCTCGTTTTCTTCTTACTGTATACAGACGACATTTATCTGGAAATACAACATGTCTTCCTGTTTTGCAACTAGATGTTCTTCGTTAGGGCACCGATTGGAGTCCTTACGTAGTCCAATGATACGGATATATCCATTTCAGAACTACTTCTTGCTAACTCATCAGCGCTTTCATTCGTCGGAATATTACTGTGCCCCTTTAACCAACATAGAGTCACCTCGTTATAATCAGAAATAAGCTATAGAAATAGACTATCCTTACATAATTTTACGACCTTCGATTGCACCATCCCAGCTTCCAGTAACTTAATTGGAGCCTGACTGTTAGTGTGTATGAGGATATCATCACAGGACTCTCCTCTTCTTAACCCCAGTAGTGCGGCCTGGTAAATCGCTACTATTTCTGTCTGAAAAACACTAAATTTATCCGGCAGTATGTATCATTAATGCCACTGCCATCCACTAAAGTATATTCCCGCTCCTGTACCTACACTCATTTTTGATCCATCCATGTAAATGGTTATCTCCGTTATTCTTACCACTTCATTCTCCTTGCATTCATTTCTTGTAGGAATCTTTGTATTAAAGCCTTTCCTAAAGTTTAGAACCGGGGTAATCTGTATCTACCCTGTAGTCAACTCATCCGGCTGTCCTAAAAATATTCGAGTGCCCATATGACCTATGAAGCCATCCAGCAGCCTTCAGCTTGACTGCACTGGTCGCTGCCAAGCTTTTGCAATTTAGATCCATCTGCAACATATCAAGCATAACCTCTAGTGCCGCCGTTGGCGCAGTACATAGAAATCTCGTTATACCAATGCCTGCCTTACTCTGGATCTTAGACAGCAGGTCCAAATTGCATTTGTCCAAATTACATTGTTCTCTACCAGACTAATGATTTAAAACTAATTCAAAACATTCGGTTACAAGTATAGAATACCACGCTGGCTTTCTTTACACATTCTGCTATGTTACTCCTCCAGACGAGTCTCGAGTCTATACCAAACCTAGATCCTTGGCTTTACTGGAAAGATCCAGGCTTATTTTATTAACATTGGGGAACTAAACTCTGGTATTTTCCTTTTCCTGGTGAAGAGTACCAGCTTTGTATTTGCAGGATTTGCACCTAGCCCATTGCTTGAGGTCCAGTTATCAACTTACAAATCGCCTTTCACTTATTGTGGACAGAAACTTGCCTGATGCCAGAATTACCAGGTCAGCTGTGAAATCACCATATGGTGCCTACGGTTTTGTCCATCACTGCTATTTACAGGAGTAGTGATAGTACACCTCCCTGCAGACGGACTTTTACCTCACTGGAGCTGACTACCCTGTTGCAAAATATTGAATTAATCCAGTCACATATACCGTTTTTAATTACTAGCTTCCTCAGTCGATTATATATTTACTTCCGTTTTCACATTATTGAAGGCTCAATATCCAGGAAAGTACTCAAGGTATACTCCTTGTACCCCAAGAATTTCTCCACGGCTGACACTATTCCATGCAATGTCGTGTCAACGAATTTTCACCTGATGTAATCGTGCTGACTACTAGGAGTATAATAGGACTTCCTTACCTGGGCCTTACCCCTCTATCCAACAGATACTCCAGCACCTGTAGCATAAAAGATGAGAGATTGATTGGTCTGTAATCCTTCGCTGTTACATTGCTCCTTTTCCCAGCTATCGGGATAAAGATCACACTTACTTCCATCCAGGCTTTAGGAATAAAATAGCTTCTATATATAATTCTACGTATCTTTTAGTGCCTTCTGGAGCATGATAGGCCGTATTCCACCAACCCGTTGTTGCCCATCCTGTCGCAGACAGCCTCACGGAATCTTTCCCAATCTGCTTTGCCAATATTTCTGAAGATCATGGGGGGTTCGCTACTGAAGTTAACCTCGAAGAGAATCTAGTTGAGCCCGATTAGGTTTTACTGACAGAGACGCTTTCTCAGATACGCTCCAGTTATGAACCTCAAAATAATTAAATTGAGTACAAACCGTCGTGTCAATAATAAATATAGGCTAACCGCCTCTATTACAAACACCAGGTTAGTCTCTAAGATATAGTTAAAAAGAGAGGTTTATATCCGAGCTACCCTAATGCCTTTCTTCTCCGCTTTATATATATATATATATATATATATATATATATATATATATATATATCCAGCATCTGATTGACCCCTCTGCTACTCCTATAACCGCAAGAGCCTTAGAACTGTCATTTGAAAGCAGTAGTGCATGTACACGCTTATTAACTAATATACAAGATCTCAACTTACCCGTTACTTGGCCTTAAACGACCATATAGTCTCTTGACCCTAATCTCTGAAGGTTGTTCCCATGACGCCATGGTTCTTGAATCAGAGCCACATCAAGTTTGCCGTGGCAGTTCTACTACGGTGGAGGTTTATCTGCACCAACTTCAAAATCCGTACAGCTCACCACCTCCGCCTCCATATCCTGCCCTAACTGAACGGTCTCTTTGTTGAACTTTCCCTTTTCTCTCTTCGGGTGGTCTAACCAGATCTTAGCTTAACACTTTTGGGCTCCTTGCCCTCCTCCTCTATCGACCTACCCCTCTTATTCAGGCCGCCTTTTGCCTTTACTCTGCACTTTTCGGTACCACTAACTCCTATATTGGAGCCTTTCGCAGTTGGAAGTCCTCTCGAGGTAGCAACCTGGCCTTCTTTCCCTTTTGGCACCTTTCCCATGACAGCCTCCTTAGCGGATACGCACCTGTTGCCTAGATTGAGGTCTGATGTCATTAGCAATGAGCTCCTCTGCCCACCCTCCTCTTCTTCGTCAGGCAACCGTGATCTTTGATAGAAGGGATACCCCGGCAGCCTTCCTTCCACTCCGAATGCTACCGAAGAACCACCAGTCTTTTTCTGCAAAGCATTTGGTGGCGCATTACCCTCTATTTATATATATACTCTATCTATACTCTATCTTGTTCCCACGAGTTATGCGAGATATGATAGTCATCTGCGGCAGATAGAGATTTGGAGGCCGCCTGGTATCCAGAGTCCGTATACTAGCGATTAAGCACTCACTTAGCCTCGCAGCCCTCGACGTATGCCGTTCCATCTTGGCTTGGGGTATTTTATTTAAGAGAGTATCCTTCTCTTCGTCCGACTACAATTAGCCCGCACTTCCATCAGTGTATACAGTTACAGCACATGGACTTAGTTACGGCACGTACACAATGTGTTACATGTTATTCCGTTTTCGTACATATGGGCTACCCCTGTGTACCTGACGACTGACGGCCACCAATGGCAGTTAATCTGATCTCTTTGAAATCGTTACTAATAATTAGGGCTGGAAGTAACATCCAGATTCTAAGAAGTCCGTATTCTGCATTTATGGATTTTTCGGTTAATCGGATTTGAAATCCAGAAATTTTGATTTGAGAATTCATACCAACTTGAATACTACTGTCCGGAAATTGCGGATATACGGATAGTTCCTATCTTGTAGATTTACGGATAGTCCGGATTATAAAGTAAAATTCCGGAACGAATGAAATGGGATATCCTCTAAGAGATTTCGTTGCAATTTAGAAAAAAAAAATTCGTTCATTGAAGTTTCCGTTTCTCAATGAAGAGATTTTATAATTTTAAACAATTTAAGTATTTATTGAACAAGACCAAATTATTTAATTTTAACTTAGTATTACTTCTGATATAAAAATTAAAAAAATGCAATTTTGTGTGTGATTATTTGACCTTTAGTAATTATTTAATCTAAGTAATAACATTTTCTCAAAACTGGCGTCAGTAAACTCACACCTTTAATCAGTAGTTCAGTTGGTTCTAAACTTAAGGACAGAAAGTTTGCCCTAACTCTCTCTCGTCTTAGGGGTTGCAGGCGCGCATCAATTTGTTGATTTTGTAATTGGGTATATTGATCACGACTTTTTGTTGGAATGGAAGGGGGAGGGGTTATCACATTTTAGTTACCATTTACCACTAGTAACCGTTGTAAATTTTGACTATTGATTAAATGTTTTTTATTATTTTAATTTTATTGTTTTATTATTATTGTAAAGTGCACGAGGTAGGACGGAAAGAGAACCATTGAACCGTGTAATGAGCATACCCCAGATTGCCAGAAATCAAGGCATTGTCAACCATAGAAAATCAAGGACGACTCTAACCTATGGTGAATAAGTGTGGTGAAACGGTGTAACGGAAGCATCTAGAACTAAGCTGTGAAGCAGCCCGATTAGTTTTTACTGAAGAGTGAAGAGTTAGTTGTATTTTAACCATTGGAGTAATAAGTGTAAATAAATAAAGTAAAACGGTGCATTGTGAAGTAAAATTGTAACAGAAAACTGTAAAACGAATAAATCAGTGACGTGAATAATAACTATGAACATTTGACGGGCTGAGAGTAGGAGTGACCTATTTATAAGGTCCGGGCAAAAGTGGTTTAGAAAATCTTCCACGCCAAAACGAATCGCGTGAGATTCCGGGCAAAAACGAATCATAGAAAATTTCCGGGCAAAAACGACTTAACTACTTAACAGCATTAACGTTGCATTACTTTTTGTAGTTAAATCGTTTTTGCCCGGACATTTTCTACGATTCGTTTTTGCCCGGAATCTCACGCGATTCGTTTTTGCGCGGAACATTTTCTAAGCCACTTTTGCCAGAACCTTTTACTCTTAGCCCGTCATTTGTGTCCTTATTAATCCGTCGATCCCGAAGGGCCCCAACGACGTTACAATTGGTGTCAGAAGTAGAAAGACTACAAAGTGAACTTAAAAAAGATAAAAGTGTGACTGTCAAATTAAAGTGAAATAGTGCAGTCAATCTAAATATGGTATAAAAGGATTTAAGCGTTCAAGACATGAGGAAGGGAGATTAAAATAAATACATCAAACAAATTTAATGTGAGAAGATATTTTGAAATAATTTTAATTTTACAAATTTTGATCGTTCCTGGTTTCGGAACTTTAGGAAAAGAGCTTGAAGTATAAAGTTCCTATCGGAAGGAAACAAAATCATTTAGTTTTAGCGTTTCAGTCGAAACGAAAATAATTGTTTGTCAAATTTTCAGTTTTATTAGAGCAAAACAAAAATTAATCGAAAAGTACCATTTCCTTTCGTTTCAGTTTTAATATTTGTAACTTAGTGATGATGAGAGATGAGAGGAGTTTTTCTGTTAGGAATATCATGTGTGGGGGCTTAGTGTTCTTGTTGTGGTACCTTAATCACTGCGACCTACACTGCAATTGGCTGCACTTACAGTTGGTATGAAGCTTCTTCTCTTTTGGCTCCCCGAGAGGGCGAAACCATCAAGGTCTTTAAAAATTACCTCTATTTCAAGGATTTTATTAAAATATTATTTTAAAACTTTTAACGCAGGACCAAAATTGTAAATAAAATAATTTAGCCTTTGATTCAGGAAAATCAAAATAAAACTTTGTTTAAGTTATTTTTGGTACAATTGATTTTGTAGCTTGAAGGCTTAAAGCGGAACTAGTCTATGGAACGATCTGAGTCGCATTTTATACCAAAATTATTTCAAACAAAATTGTGTTGGTATTTAAACGAACGCATTTGAATTATTAAGTCTTATAAATGTAATTAAATTATCAATACCTTACAATTGAAATATCAAATGTTAATTTAAAAGGTGTACGGCCACACATGCCTTCGTGTGCGCTTTGCAAAATTTAGTTTAGGTTTGGCAAATATATTGCAAAAATCTCATCTAATTGTCTATATTAGTGCAAAAGTGTTGATTTTAAATAAAATCGTTGTGCAAAATATTGTAATAAATGGGGAAATGTGAAATTGTTTGTTCAAGTTGCATAGTCATTCCGAACAAATATTCAATTAAGAATAAAATTTGTTATGGATTGATTTCAGACACATGCACTGAATGTAGACAAGTGTAGTGTCAAGTTCAGTGCTACAAATTTCCTATTTAATTTAAATTGTTTATTCTACAAAAACATTGTTTGTCAGTGAATATAAGAAAATTTCGAGCTCACAAAATTTCACATTCCCATTTGGATGATGCTCAGCCTTATATACTCGAATCGATAGTCACATTAGTGATTGCCATCATAGTGCAGTACTTTATTTTTGCAATTGTTTTGTTTGTGCCAAGATTGGACACTAACTACCTTTCCTCGAAGCGTTGCGTCTTATTTTCGAACTCTCATAGCTTCGGTCGGGATAATACCAAAGTCCAGCTTTTATACTTTAGATTTTATTAATACCTGAAATACGTCGATTTCGATACTCATGATCATCACAACCTCCGTCATGAAAACTTCTAGGATACTTCCTGAAATCTTAGAAAGCTTAAATTTGGTATGCCGGCCAGGATTAATATACAAACAACGAAAATATTAACAAATCTGTAACTCCCCCCCCCCCCTGACTATATATAAAATTTCTTATTGGTAGGTAATTCCAAAAGAAAACTGAAATTTGATATGCAGGCTACGATAAGCACACGAACAACGAAAAAGTTAAGAAATCTGTAACTTTCATCCTCGACCCCCTCGAAAAGGGGGTCTGGTTCTGTATTGTATAACAATTTCTCATAAGATAAGTCCCAAACTTTCAAAAGCCCTAGAAAGCTGAAATTTGGTATGCAGACTAGGATCTCCACACAAACAACAACAAAATTAAGAATCTGTAACTTTCACCCTCCAATCCTCCATAAAGGGTGTACAGGTCTGTATATGAAATTGTTTCTGCGGAGGTACTTCCAAAAGTTATCTTCTTTACCTGACTACGCCAGAACGAAGGGCCATTGCGGGTGATTTTTCTTTAAACTCGTCCTAGTGCATAATCTATTGCTTCTTTGAAAAGATTGTTTTGTTCTACTTGAAGTTAACAAAACAATCTTTTAAATGAAGTAAATATAGTCCTAACGTATTTAAGAAACTAACAAGCATTTTTAAGCTTAAAAGCGCGTAATTGTACGGAAGGAGAAATTAAAAAAAAAACAAGCACGAGACCATGGCCGGACCATGATTTACTGCTTGCATTTTGGATGAAAATTTATTTTGATTTGGTTTAATCAGAGATTTCTTGTTATTTCGGTTAATAAAGTTTACATGTTTTTACTTTTTTGGGAAAATAATTTAGTCTGCTTTAAGTTAATACAAATAAAGCGCCACAGTCAGCTATAGTTGAATATAATCGGTTAATAGCTAAATACCATCCTGATTTATGGCTTATTGCAAATAATAAGCCAACAAGGAATAGCGGCAACAATAGAGAGAGGGCTATGAGAAAAAAAGAATAGCTGACGCACAAGAAATGCAGCTCGAAAAAATTAAAAGAACTAGTAGAGTGCGGAAGACACTACAGGATACCGATAACATGACGCTTAGTAGATCGATGGTGAACTCTGTAATCAAACTTTTCTAGCAGCAAAAGTACCCATATTGCGACTCTGCTACTTATCTCTCTTTTCCCCAATCGTAACGCCTTAGAATCCGTATGTATAAATTAAATTTTAATCCTAGTAGATAATTCCGTAGCTTTTTCAGTGACTTAACGATTGCTAGTACCTCCAACTCGTAGCTAGAATAACGTGTCTCTACATCGGTGGTCTTAAAACTTATATAGAATGCGCGTTGATTAGTTTGAGGACAGGTTCAGAACAAAGACGTTTCTTCAGAAGGTTAAATGGAAATTAAAATAATCCACTCCGTCTCTGGGCTATTGTCTAGCTCGCAGCAATGCAAATATAAGATGTTTCCTGACCATCCTTACCCTAATTCCCTTCCGCACAAAGCCATGCATCAAAGGTTTGTCTCCTAGGCTTTGGCCACATCGTATAAATAGAATGCTTTAAATGTTGCCGATGTATGTACGAGGGTACCAGCTCTTACAAACAGACATAAAGCTATCAAGATGGAATGGCCAAAAGAGAATCATCGTACGGATTGGGCAAATATTATTTTCTCGGGCGAATCCGTAATTCAGTTACATCGCCCCCAGTATTGCATTCGGAGATCAGGAGAACAACTTCATCCCACTAACATTCAGAAAATAGTAAAGAGAAAAAGGGGTATTATGGTTTGGGGATGTTTTACGGCAAGCGGGGTTAAAAAATTACATAAAATGGAAAGAGGAATGAAGATTAATTCTAAAAACAACATTAAAATTTTTAATGAATCTTTACTTCCAAGCTTGGAAAAGTTACCTAATTATAGGACCTACAGATTCCAACAAGATAATGCGCCGTGACACATATTCAGACTTGTTTCTTCTGGTATTAAGAGAAGGACATTAGTATTTTAGATAAATTGCCTGCGCAGAGTCTTGGTCTTAAGCCCATTGAAAATATATGGGATTTTGTTGATCAGAAAATAGAGAGAGGGCGAAGAAGAGTTGTGGTCAGAAATTATATAAGCTTGGGGTGGAATTATCTAGAATTTTTGGTCAATTTTGTAGAATCAATTCCTAAAAGATTAGATAATGTAATAAAAAATAAAGGTTGTTACGAAATATTAGGAAATAAAATTTATTTTCAATAAATTTATATTCACATTAATACAAACTTTTATTTTCCTGAACATTTTTTTTTGTGTTTGAAAACTCTGCTTGCGGTTTAATTTTAAACCCTATTTCAGATAAAAATACAAGTGTACATTTTTTATGCTCGTCTGGGTATATGTTATATGGTGATTCTGGTCCACTTAAAATGTGCAACCGAAATGTGCTACTGGGGTTTCTGACTTATTTAAAATGTGCATTCGAAAAAAAGCGCAAAATGTGCTTTAAAGATTTGGCATTTTGGCAGCTATCTTGGATTTTTGTGATTTGGTGTTCTTCTTTTGTTTGGGTAGGGTAAACTTTGGAGGTGAATTTATTTCGGAAGGGCCTGGGTGCATTCAATTATGTGCGGGTCGTGTCACGTGTTTCCAAGGGGTCGGTTTTTTCTAGCTGTTTTTAATTTTCGAGCCTCAAAGATGGCCAGAATTCCCAGTAGAATTTTATTTTTAGTGGGATTTTAGTTTTATAAATCTTAATAGATGAAATAAAAAAATATTTTAAAAAAAAGCTTTTATTTAACAATAAAATATAAAAATGTACTAAAAAGGAAAAAGTAAGTTTTTGCTATGATAAATTTAGGCTGAAAATAATATTTTCATAAAATAATTAATAAAATATTTTTTTATTTTAATATTTTGGGTAAAATAAATTTTGACTTACATTAATATTTTGTTTGAAATAGTAACTTAGCTTTGATAATTTTGGGTTTACAAACGATATAAGCGCATAAATTTTGGGCCAAAAATATATTATAACCATAATATACCTTTAACGTATTTCTTCACGGAATTTCTGTATTCGTATGACTATAAATACGGAATTTCTGTATTCGTATGACTATAAATAAAAGCTTGGGCGCTCAATAGATATTGAAATTATAAAATAGTACTAGTGAAACTAAGCGAAACGAAGTGAAATTATGCTGGATAATATAATTTCAATATTATTATTTTAAAGATGATCACAAAGGAAGGGCAGTCAAGGGCGTCATACAAATACATATGACAACCATGTCCGTATCTCTCAACTTCAACTTTATAACAAAGCAGAAGTAATTAAGAGCCCTTTCATGTACTATGGCGGCTTATTTTATTCACTTGCCAAGTAGAATAAGAAATTGTGAACTATTCACGAGTCCTTTTGGCACTTTATCTCTCCATACTAATGATAAAATAAACATATTTTCCAAGAAGATACTATATATATATATACTCTCGTCCATAATGTGTTTTTAATTAACTTCTCAAGTTAATTGAATTTATTCAATAAATTTTATCAACTACAATGACGTGGCAGTTAATAACTTCTTTTATATGAAATTGCCGTATGCTGTCGTAAAAAAGGATAATTCGACAAGTTCTAGT
Source organism: Leptarthrus brevirostris (assembly GCA_964036015.1). Classification (NCBI taxonomy): domain Eukaryota; kingdom Metazoa; phylum Arthropoda; class Insecta; order Diptera; family Asilidae; genus Leptarthrus; species Leptarthrus brevirostris. Next base: position 154,242,686 of record OZ038371.1, read on the forward strand.
TCAGTCGATATAGCACTCGTGCATATAATTAGCTCATTTAATTGCAAAACAAATTTATAGAGTGGACTACGATGTAAGTGCCTTGTTAAGTTATGGCACACCACCACTTAATTTTCATCTTGATGGATGAGCCTTTGAGTATGCTGACACGGACTTTCGGTTCTCATCTTGGAAGAGGAAATTTCATTTTCCTGGAAGATAAAGTTATCCTTGCCAGACGGACAGAGCAGTGCACTCTTACTTTTTACATTCAATTTTCCTTAATTCACCTCCCTTCCGTTATGCAGATGCTTACCTGGTAAGAAAGTTACCTGGTTATTCTTACCTGTTGTTTGAGCTACAAAGATCTTCTCTGTTAAGGCATTAAATGAGAAAATTAGTTTCCTAAAAATGAATGAATTATTGCCGACAGAAAATGAGGAACGTTTTTAACTGAGGAAATTCTTAGGGGACTGCCATTCATCCGGGTAGAGTAATGCATTTTTGCAAATCGACTTTTGAATATTTAAATTATAAACGAATAGTTTAAGGCTGAGCAAGAAAGAGTATAATGAATTAGATTTTTTATCTGAACTAGTATATACACACACTATCGGAAAATATGAAATATTAAATTTACTATGCAAAGCAAAGCAAAAACCTATCTGAAAGGATTGCATTAAGATATGTAAAAAACACCTCAGAGAAGCCAAGAAGCAGGTTTGGATGGAGTACTGCCATTCCATTGAGAGCTCAAGGTAATCAACCAGGCTTAGTAAAATACTTTCTAAAGGACACATCAGCCCCTCTTTTCTCAGAAGAATGGATAAGGCGTGCACGTAATCCCCGGCTAAAACCATGGAGATCCTCACCTGAAGATCCTGATATCTTGTAAATTCCTTTCAGTAATTAATAATATTATTAAAAGTACGCTGAAATAATGCTTTCTGATTTATGATTTTGGAATGCTTTCTGACTTATGATGTTGTTTACTATATTTGAACAATTATTTACAAATACCTCTTCAATATTATCGAACTATATACTGGAGTAGCTGGTGCCCTGAAATTTCTTTCAGAAAATGTGATCACTTTCGTTAGTTGTCTCTTTCTGAGTAAGCATGCTTTTTTGTTACTGAACCTCTTTTTCGACATTGCGACGCTATAATCAAAAAAAAATAATATGCTAAATATATGCGATAGATATCAATGGCAATGCTCTCAATCATTTTATATCTCTTTCTGTATAAGTATTTTACAGATCTAGGCATAGAATCGACATTTTACAGATTTGGACAGAGACGGATCTAGAATCTTAACTTAACAGGTATGTTTAAAATGTTATAATGATGTGCATTTGTTAGTAAATTTTGCCAAATTTTGTTCAGATTATTTGAAACAATAAATTTTTTTATTATAAGTTATGTTTTTGCCAGCCTTGGTCGTGACCTTTGCACGCTAGAGTAAGTGTTTTGATTAAAGTCCGTGAAAATTCATGAGCTCAAACAACCCATTTCCCTCACCCATATTTCCTTTCCTGCCCAGGCTTCAGCATCATAGGGCATCCCCACACAATAAAGGAAAATAAATGTAATGAAGCTGAAGTTGATTGTATGAAAATCTTATGTCCAAATCATCATAAGTCCCTTCGGAACTTCCATTAAATGTTAAAACAAGTTCAAGTTATTTTTCATTTTGTGTGAGATTTTGAATTGACAAATACTGAATTTTCTATCTGTAAATAGACAACGTAAGCTAAAAACAAAAAAAAATTTAAAAGATTAAAACTCCAGTTCAATTAACTTTAAATTTAGAATTCTCAGTTGTAAAGCTCTGATTAAACTTTGCTAAATTGGGTTCGCAGTATTAATAAAAACAATGCTGCACTTTGTATTTACATATTCAACTAATTTAAATAGAAACTCACTCAGTACAAATCAGTGCAGCCAGTTAATGAACTGCTTAGGGTCCTCTTATGTGACCATACTTCTGAACGGTTATGATTAAAATATCATTCTATTGTCAATTTTATAAAATCTAACGATAGGTAAAAGTTTAATAATTAATTACATTTTAAATGATGCGTTTCGTTAGGCCACTTCAAATTTATTTCGGCAGTACCTACTTAAGTATAATGGCAAATAAGCCACATCAAGGAAGCAAAAATGACTGAAAATGATCTCGTGAAGTTAATGGCCTGGAACTTATTAAATACAATTACCAACTTTTAATAAAACTCTCATACCGGTTGGCTTGCCACTTATTCCAAATCTGAATTTTAATACGGCTGTCATGTTATACTTCGTTTGTACTTAATACTGAGGGGTAACACCAATTCTAGCAAGAAAGTCCTTATAACACCTCAAAGCATCAATTAAGCGGAAAATACATGTGAAAATGTACCACAAGAGGATTGGCTCAGGATTTTATCCGAACCATGTTAAAAGGATACGTAAGCAAACAAGGTAAAAAAAGGCTCGAAAACATAATGACAAGGTGTTCGTGTTTGTGCATAATAAGCTCTTCAACTTCTCACGTATTGTCTTAACTTATTATGACCCCAAAGGCACTTTAGTAAAAGAATGATCCAGCTCAACCCTTTGTTACGATTTCAGTGAGAAAGAAGAATATTAATACGTTCCTGACCTGAGGTAAGAAACGATGACAAATCTGCGAACATACAGAGAACGTTGGTTGAATAGTGTTCAGATTGATAATCATAGTCTTATACAACAATAATGAAATTAAATTAAAAATCTTATCTACTTTTCTGTCCCGAATTCCATTTAATAATTTTCTTTGAGGAAGTTAAGAATTGCAAATGTCTTGTACCGATCAAGTTTTACCATAAAATATTTAATTGAAAAGGAAGAGCAGACATTTTTTTGTCATTATTACAGTCGAAATAGTTAAACCGAATCGAGTGGTCAGACTTTCTTGAATTTGTGTCTTTAAAATTCGATAATGAAAAAAAACGACCCCAACAAAACAGGATTAAGTCTTGTGCTATAAAATTATATAAGTCTCCTTCAGAGCCAGGTCTATAACCTACAGTAACGGAGGCTGCACTTACCTTATGTCGGATATTAATGCGAAGCACAAATGGATATATTTTCTTTCTTTTAAGCTAAAATGTATATCTTAAGAATCGCCCAAAGTAAGAAAAAAGATTACTAAGGAAAGGACTAAATCGGTCCAAACGATAAATTTATTATTAAAAATGAGGAAAAGGAGATATTAACGCTACAGAAAAGATTTGTAAATTAAATATATAACGACAAGGCTAGGGTTAGCAATATTATTAGAAAGGCTTTAGGTGTAAATAGTCTAGGTACTAGTAATGTTTTAGCCAATTAGGAATACATCGGATGTCGAAGTGATGCTCATACTAGTGAATTTTAACATATGTATTATCACAAAGAACTTAAAATATTGTCATTTAATGTATCAGGATTGTGCAATAAATTTTACATCATTTTTGAAATTACCCACACTCTATAAATAAATTTTTATTTTCGATACGAGCTGCGACATTCTAGGCAGTGATGGGCATTATTCGAATAAATTTTTAATCAAATAACGATTTTTCGAAAAAATCGAATAAAAAATTATTCGAATAAATTTTTATTCGATTTTCAATTTATTTTAAGTTATTCGCAAATAATTATTTGTTATTTGGTGCTCTTTAATCCAATTTCAAATAATTATTTGTTATTCGATCGTGCGTTATTCGATAATCAAATAATTATTCGTTATTTGATGACTTATTCGCTAATAATTATCTGTTATTTGGTGCTTTTTTCGAATTTCAAATAATTATTTGTTATTCGATTATTAAATAATTATTCGATAGTTCATGTCTCTTTATGAAATAATTATTTGTTGTTGGTGTCCATTAGTTCAATTTCAAAAAATTATTTCTTGGTACACGCATTTCATATCACAAGCTGTCTCGTACTTACATAGGAAATTAAAACTGCCTTGTTATGTTTCGATGTCAACAGTAACGATTTTAGCAAATGATACCATAAAAAAAATAAGTATTCCATAAAGAGACATCAACTATCGAATAATTACTTGATAATCGAATAACAAATAATTATTTGAAATTCGAATAAAAAGCACCAAATAACAGATAATTATTTGCGAATAAGTCATCAAATAACGAATAATTATTTGGTTATCGAATAACGCACGATCGAATAACAAATAATTATTTGAAATTCGAATAAAAAGCACCAAATAACAAATAATTATTTGCGAATAATCCTACAAATAACAAATAATTTTTGTAATCAAATAAATTTTTATTCGATTATTCTATTTATTTGAGCTTTAAGCTTTTATCTTTATCTCTGATTCTAGGGCATTATCAAGCGACTGAAACATCTCCCTAGTAATCTGCAAAGCTGCGTTAACATTAATGTTTAATTTTTAACAGTGGGATATTTGAATTAAAATCTATTTGATCATTTAGCAAAGCTGAATCTTAATTTTTTTCCTTTGAAATTTCATAAATTTCGTATCGGTATAAGATATTTTTCTCTTTTTTATATTATGGATAAGTTTTAAATTATCGACTGACGTCGTGTGACCTATGTCTATCAGGTGTGTTTGATTACAAGATTTTTTGTAATGGTAAATAAATAGGGTACTATTAAATTCTATTGCTGTTTATTTCGAATGCAACTCTTGTGGTACTTCCAAATTCTATTCAGTTTACATAGCAACTACAAAAATCAAGTTAAATTGAAACCAATTTTTAGAACACATTCAATGAGCAATATTTAGTAGTGTGCGATAAGCGCCAAGTTCAAATTAATAGTTAAATAGCAGGAATCTTATATATAGACTATTTCAATTACAATGCGAAATTTTAAATTAACATAATATTTATAAAATTATTTATTTATTTATTTAAGATTCATCAAAGGGGCTGATTACTTAACATGTAAATATAACTAGTTATAAAATAAAATAAAAAATTAGAATAATTAATAAAAATAACTACAAAAATAATTAATAATACATAATTACAAAATAATAACAGAGTATTTAGGAAAGTTTGGCCTTCACAGAATTTTTCGACAGATTAAAATCAATGTTCTTAAAATGCGAATTAAAAAACCGAGACATTGACGTGACGGGCTCGTGAAAACCGTAGTTTGTGCAATGCTGTGAAATTTTAAGAAAATCTCGATTTCTCAAGGAGCGACTCGGAATGGATATATTAAAAGAAGACAACAGGACTGGAGGGCAACATTACCTTGAAGACATTTAAAAGCGAAAACAGTTTTAGAGATGTTACGTCTGAATTCAAGAGAGTCTAGTTTGAGTTTAAGCCTATCTGCATACTCCAGAATAGGCCTAACAAAGGTGCAGTAGAGAAGCCTGGTGATATAAGGGTCGTCAAATTCCTTTGCCCATCTTTTTATAAAACCCAATGTAAAATAAGCCTTAATAACTATCTCATCAATGTGATCGTCAAACGTAAAACGACTGTTCAACCAGGCACCCAAGTCCTTGGTCCTATTAATTTTTTCCAAAACACAGCCATGCATGGTGTAGTTAAAGTCGAGAGGATTCTTTCTACGAGCAAAAGACATAGACGTACACTTACTAATATTGAGGGGAAGATAGTTATCAGAACACCAGTTATAGAAAGAGTCTAAGTCAGAATTTAAAAGTTCACTGTCTTGAATAAAGGACACAACACGGAAAATTTTGGCGTCGTCAGTATAAGAAAGAATTTTTGAATATTTCAAGAATAATGATAAATCATTGATGTATATAATAAATAAAATCGGGCCTAGATGACTTCCCTGAGGTACGCTAGAGGAATTAAAAATAAGCTTGGATAATGATCCACGGAAGGACACACGCTGGGTCCGATTTATTAGGTAAGAACGAACCCAGTCTCCAAACAATGAAGGAAGCCCGAGGGCCGTCAAATTGTGAATCAAAATTTGGTGGCTTATTCTGCCGAATGCCTTGCTAAAATCTGTAAAGATACAATCCACTTGCTTACCAGCCTCAATTTTGGATAGGCAGAAATTTGAGAATTAAAGTAGGTTAGTCGCTGTAGACCTACCTTCCATAAAGCCATGCTGGAAAGTTCCAAGAAAAGGTTTGTTTGAAAGTGTAGTGTATCGCAAACTAATGCCTCAAAAATCTTAGCAATACAACACAAGTTTGCAGTGGGTCTGTAATTGGAAATATCACACCTCTTGCCTTTCTTGTGAAGAGGGATAATAAGAGATGATTTCCAAGATTTTGGAAAGACTCCACAAGAAATAGATAAATTAAATAAATAACAAAGAACAGAAACCAAGGAAGGAGAACAGTTCTTATAAAGGAAAATAGGAATACCATCAGGACCGCACGAAAAACTATCTGCCAAATTATTGATTTATTTCGCGACTGTATCGTCATCAAATGTAAGATCTTTCATTTCCAGTGAAGAAGGAGGAAATAATGTCAAGTAGCTAAAATTCTTAGAGCTAGTATCGCAGTTGTCAGAAAGAAAAGCTGTCTTAAAAAATTCGCCGAAAAGGTTCGCAATCGTCAAGGGATCACTACTTTCAGTGTCACCTAGTTTTAATAAAGTAGGGTAGCCGTCGGTGCTACGCTTAGAGTTAACAAATCTCCAAAACTGCTTAGGCTCACCGCGTATAATGAACTTCATTCTGTTAACGTAATTATTATATGAGGCATGAATTCCGGAATTGAACTCATCGCGCAATTGTGAGTAGATATCAAAATCCGAGTCGCTCCTTGATGAGCAGAACTGCTATCATGCTTTATTTTTTAAGTTTTTAAGATGCTTCAGCGAGCTTTTGATCCAAGGCGGACTAAAGAAAGAAGAAAACGAACGAGAAACAGGAACACAATGCAAGAAACAAGTAAATAAATTTTCATAAAAAGCACTTACCGTCACATCAATGTTCCGCTCATAAAAAACATTACACCAATTACAATTCAATAAAAAATTATTCAATACAGAATATCAGCCTTTTTAAAATTAAAAGGGAAGTCGTCGTGAATCAGAAATGCAGCAGGCAGTGGATCGAAGACCAAAGCAATTTGAAGCGCAGGATGATGAGACGTCTCAGGAACCGAAGGATCCGGGCAACGCCTGACCAAGGTGCTGCATGGGTCAGTGCTGAACACCAAATCCAAAAATCTACCGGAATCATTAGCGATGCTGGAACACTGTACAAGCCCAAAAGAGGTAATGCTGTCGATGAAACATAGAGAACTCTGCGATGCAGGTGATTTGAAGGAATCAGCCCGTCAGCATCTGATGACACCCAGCTAATACTTGGCAGGTTGAAATCTCCGAGGAGCAACAACTTATCTTGAGGACGCACTCCACTTAATAGTGGAATGATAGCCGTTGCCTCAACAAGGTGTTTGCTTAATCCTAAGGTACCTTTATTGTTCTTTGCTGCTGCCATATGCTCTTTAAATCTAGTTTTCAAAGACCTTGTTGCTTTCCTAATCTGTGCAATTTACACAATTTACACCCGACTTCTCACTGTCTGGTATTGTCGATTTTATTTTACTGTTTATTAATAAGCGGCCTATTGTTTAAATTGTAAAAAATGCTGGCTCGATTGTATGTGTTTTTAGTGTATTTTTTATTTTTCTGTTTGATATATATGGTACCTTTTTCCAATTTTTATTATTTTCAGGTTGGAATTATTAGTTCTAGCACAACTTTCTACCTTTTTGTATTAGCAATTTATATAAAAAGTCTTTCGTATATCCATTGGTTATTACTATGTCATATATTATGCTGAATTCTTTTTTAGGAATTTATTTTACTTAATCTTATAAGTAAGTTATATTAATTTATTCTAATTAATCTGTTTAATGAAGAATGAAAAGCCGACTTTTTAATATTGTTTGAAAGACCTGAGGAATTAGGAATCACAATGTCAACATACGTAGGCTGCTTCGTAAGTTTTAGATATGGCAACATCAGTGTGAATATGTTAAATCTGATATTGTCATCGTAAAGTTTGACATTTTTAATGGTAATCGTGCTCAGAACATTTTGTCATACTAGTGCTATTTGTGTTGCTTACAGGTATTTGAAACATCTTGGTCAAATAAAATAGTTTTTAAAAAAAAATGTGAACCGACACAAAAATTACTAAAAAGCATAACATAATTTTTCATTTAATATCTATTACGACATTTTGAATTCGGTGCAAATCAAACAAACCAAACAAGTACAAAAAAAGTTTTTAATCGTCCTTCCTTATGATTCCGTGAGCTGACACGTTCAGGTATATATTTTATATGTTATCTTCATTGTGATTGGGTAGTTGTTTTATTTGTTTAATTTGCACCGACTTCAAAATGTCGTAATAGATATAAAATGAAAAATTATTTTATGCTTTTTAGCGCTTTTTGTGAAGTCGGTTCAAATTAAAAAAAAAACTAATTTATTTTTCACTTTTTAGTGTCTTCACATTTACGACTCGAAGAATGCTGCTCGTTCGAACAAAGCAATTTAAAAAGTTGCAGAGGTGGTGTACTAACAAAATTATCCAAATCCGGCAAGATATTACGAAATTAGTCACGGCCACCTTTTAGTAGATACTCTCACCTTAGAAAATTCTTAACATTACTCTAGTGGGCCACTTTTCTCTATACAGCAAGAGAGAAGTATCGTAGTCAGAGAATCATTGTAATCACTCTAGGTACAAAATTGTTATTATTTATCAATCAGGAAATCTAGAATAATCTAGATAAGTTCACGCGGAGATTTCCCCTCTCCCCACCCCTACCCTAGGTCAACATTTCTCCATAGAACAGCAATGGGGGATCATATAATACACAACATAAAGGAATCTTCCAAATAGGTGTGTGAATTAAGAAATTGTGTAACGCCCCCTCCATCAAAAAAAGAATCATCAAAATCGGTGCACACGTTACGAAATTAGACTACCCCTCCGCCTCCTTTACCCACACCTTAGGACCAAATTATTCTCCTATTAGGAATCACACTCTCTACAACAAAAGAACCGTCCAAATGGGACCACGCGTTACCCCCACCCCACCAGATTTTTTTTCTCGTGGTATTAACTAGGGAACTTACTTTATCCAACAGAAAAAGAAATATCCAAATCAGTCCACGCGTTGCAAAATTGGGATTCAACCCCACCTCCGTCCTCACCACACCAACATGTTTTTCCTCCTGGTGTTAACCAGGGAACATACTCTAGGCAACAGAAAAAGAATTATCCAAATCGGTACGCGTTACGAAGTTAGACTACCCCTTCTCCCTCCCCCACCTTAGGAACCCCCACCCCCCACCACAACAAAGATAGCATCATCAAAATCGGTCAACGCGTTACGAAATTATGCCCGGTCAGACATAACAAAATATATACACGTCGAACTTATAACCCTTAGAATACATAACTAATAAGGAAGTGCTATAAGCGCAGAAAACTTCGGCATACTTCTTTATGTAGTAGAATGACCATTTCTTGTGTGAGTACACCATTGACATAATACAAATTTAGAATTTTGGTAGAGGCATCAGGAAAAAGATAAAAAATACCCTCAATTAAATATTTAATAGTTCACCCACTTGATTCTAACTATGCGTCACACACATGTTTTCCTTTTAGAAATAAATCTTTATATAAAGGAGAAAGAAAATTATTATCTATAGAATCGTGCATGTCCCTTTTTAAAACATAACCAAGAACTGCCTTTGAACAATTGGTGTGACTAAAACTGAACATATTTCAGATGTAAACAAATAAGAAATTGTAAACAAAAACTTTTATTTATTATCACTTCTTTTTCAGAATTCACACTTTTTTCGGTAGATTAGGACAATAAACAATCATAAGAAGTTAGTCGATAACTAAAACCTTAAATAAAAGTGATACTCTTGGCAAATTGCGGCGATTATTGTCACAACACAAAACTGAGCACTTTATTGTGAAATTAACTTCTTAACAACATTTTAAGTTCCTAGAGAGTTCTTTAAAACACTTTTGATTATTTCCTTTGTCTATTTAGTTAAACAAAATAAAAAAAGTCACTTCTATTTTGTACATAAACTCAAAAAGTCTTTTACACGAACGCTTTAGACGGAAATCACACCAAGTACAAGTTGACAGTTTAACTTCATCTTCCTCGCTGTCTTCACCTTCCCTATGAACAATTTGGCTGGTCTCACATGCACGGCTCATACACGTAATGGCCTATCCTGTTTATTCTATAACTAAGTTATTGGGATATCGGTTATAAATGGAACATTTATGCGATGATTTTCTAGGACTTTCGACGTAGATTAAACCGACAACAGTAGGTCAATCAACTCGCTTCGACTTTTGGTAATGAAACACCATCCAACAAACACAATCCAATAGCGCTGCTTCAGACGAGCCAACTCCAACAAAAGTTGTTCGCGCACGAAGCACTTCGAAGCAAATAGTCGCCTTTTTCGGAATAATTGGACATGTCGCCACTGTGCCATTACAGCAACATAGAACGGTCAATTCTGAATGGTACACCACCATTTGTTTGCCAAAAGTGTTTCGAAAAATAAGAGAAACCAATTCCAGAAGAAAATCATTCTCCACGTAGCAAAGCAAGTCTCACACATTGGCTCAAACAAATGAATTTTTGAGCATTCAAAACATGATTCTTATCCCCGCAGGTCAACGTTCTTCGACGCCTGAAGAAGCGGTTGATACGTTCAAATCACATGTTTTGGAAGTACCTCAATCGGAGTGGAAAAAGTTCTTCGAAAATTGGTTCAAACGCATGCAAAAGTGTATTGATCTTAATGGAGAATATTTTGAAAAATAATAAAGCTATTTTTAATTATAAATATTTATTTTTACTTTTCTATCTTAAAACTTATGTAGCAACCCTCGTAGGTAGGTTCTTTGTGTATGCTAAATTCTAAAGCGTTATTTTTGATTTCTCTGCGCTTAGTAGATCAGAAGTTAAACATAAAATATTGATGCGCATATAATGAAAATTGCTAATTTATGAATCACCTAGTAATTCCCAAGCGGGTAATATTGCCAGCCCCCTGCCATACAATTTTTAGTTTGGCTAGGTGAGATCTATAACCCCACTTATTTAGACACACCAGATCTAAAACACTTTGTATAGTAATTTTACTATTATCTAAAATGAGTGGCTACATAAGACATGAATTCAATTTTTGATTGTTTTTGTTTCTTATTTAAAATCTATTTAACTTTTTTCTTGATTAATATTTTCCAATATATCTCCATATTGAAATTTTCTATATTTTTTTTTATGACAATACATTCTGCCATTATTTGCGATGATACACTATAACTCATTTTAGCTTCCGTCTTAAATAAAAATCCATCAACAACTAATTTATTTTTGCCTTAATTAGATTTCACCACAGAAATTTCCATGGAGCAATAAAAGAACTCACCTAAATCTTAAGTGATTACTTTAGGAATCAGTTTATCACTAAAGCTGACAATGGATAAGTGAATGAAGTTATAAGCGTTTAATTAAAATATCAAATAGTTGTCACATGTCGATTTCTGCAGATCAATTAACAATTTCAATAGTTGCAAAGATACAAATGGAGCAAGATACTCTATTCAGCAATAAACGAATCATCAAAATCCGGCTACGCGAAACGAAGTTCTACTCTTGCACCACACACTATAAAATTTTTGTCATGCTACCAATGCGGGAACATATTCTACATATTAAAATCAGAATTATCGAAATCGGTCAGCGCCTTACGAACTTGGTGTCGCTCGCTCTCGCCACCCCACCAACCCTAAAATGTTTAACATGATTCCAATATTCTTTACATAGAAAACAGAATCATCTAAATCGGTTCACACAATACAAACTTAGCCTAACCATCCCCTCACCCGAACACCAAGTCGAAATTTGTCCTTATAGAAGTAATGGGGTCATGCTTTATGAAACATCCAATTCAGTCACGCATTACGAGGTTCGGTCTAAATTTGTCCTCATAGAAGTAATGGGGGTCATGCTCTATGAACCATCCAATTCAGTCCACGCATTACGAGGTTCGGTTCAATTCCCATTGACCACCCCACTCTATAAATTTTTGTCGTTTGGAGAACATACTCTATACACTACCAATTGCAAACTCTCCGAAGATGGCATAATCTGCCGAAATACGCGTATTAGAGTAAAAACTAATAAAGATTGAAACTTTAGTAAAAAGATTTGTGTGGTTTCATTATATTATACCAAAAGAATCCTTTAAATTTGTCCACGCGTTACAAAGTTGGCCTAACGTTTCCCTCACCCGTACACCAGGTCAAAATGTTTCCTTCTAGAAGCAAGGGAGAATCATACTTTATTACAACAACAAATTTATGGTTTCTACTATTATCAGACTATTCAAAAAAAAAGCATCTAATGGGGCCATGCGTTACGAAGCTAAGTTCAACTGCCACGCCACCAAGAAAATGTTTTGTCATCGCACCAATCGGGTAACATACTATACCCAACAAAAATAAAAGAGTCATTAAAATAGGTAGGCGCTTTAGGAAATTATGCCCGGTCATACTTAGAACCTTCTCGTTTTTAGGAAATCGGTACAAAATCTATGGAAATAAAGGAAACGTCTCGACAGAAAATGTAGCTCCTGGAACTATTAAGGTTCGATACTCCCCAACTCTACTCGTTACATTCGAAATTTCCATTTGAAGAATTCTCCGAATTTTATAATCACAATATGGAATTTTTTTCTGAAGTTGAAGTTAATATTTATTCTATAACGACATTTTAAGCAAACAAAGCAGCTACCCAATCACAATCGAAGATAGTATGTAAAACTACCTAAACATTTTAGCACACATGATCATAAGGAAGGATCTATAGAATGGAAACATAATCATCCGAATCCGACAACACATTAGATACAAAAATCTTACCATGGCGCTAGTGCGTCAAAGTACTCTATACAGCAAGAAAGAATCATCAAAATTGGCGCATGCTTTACAAAGTAAGGGGACTGCTCAATCGTCTTTCCGTAGTGACTCTACATCAAAATTTTTATAATTTACAAATGAGGAAAAGTATTCTGTACAAGCGAATTAAAATCATCAAAATCGGATTACACCTTTGACTCCATTCCTCCACTACCTTCACCCCACCCTATAAATTTGTGGCGTAATAAGAATGGGGGTACATACTCTGTACATCACAAAAAAAATCAGCCAAACCACCACCACCCACCTCATAGGTTTTTATCATGGTACTAATGGACGAACATGCAACAAAAACAAAACAACAACAAAAGGAATTATCCATATCAGTTGACGCATTATAAATCGAGGCCACCCCTACCCCATCCCTCCATCTTAGTCCTAATTTTTTTCTCCTATTAACAGTGGAGGATCGTACCTTAGACAAATAAAAGGAACTATGCAAGTCGGTCCACGCGTTACAAAGTTAGGTTCAACCCTTACGCCACCCTTACCGCATCAAATAAATTGTCGACATGGTACTAATCGGGTAAAATACTCTACCCAACAAAAAAAAGATCATCAAAATCGGTCAACTCGTTATTAAATTAATAAATTAATTAATTAATTAATTTATAAAAACATACGTGCCGAATTGAAAACATCTTTGTTTTTGGAAAGTCAGTTAAAAATTAAAAAGATGTTGCTGATTTCTACATTTCCGTGATTCTTTAAGTTTTTTGCTGGTTTCAGTAAAAGTATCCTTTCTTATCCTTATCCTACTAGGCTATTTAAAAAAATATTCGCGTCGTTTTCATTTCAATAAAGTGATGCATGCTGGTTTCAGCTGAATTTTTTCCTGCCATTCCCTAATAACTTTCTTCTTTTTATCATTGTCAGACAACTCAGGAAATTGATTTCACTTTCTTTATAGTTTTCTTTAATTTTCTCTTTTTTATTTATTTTAAATTTGAATTCATTTTATCGATTTATTTGAATTATTTCGTCAGTTATTTATGTGAATTATCGTTTTAAAAATTTTTTTTCGAATAAAATCATATTAAATTGGAAATTGTTTGGTTTGTCATTTTGAACCAGCATCCTTTAAATTGAGTTTGTCGATAGGCTCAACAACCACATTATCGAGTAATAAAAGGTTCTTTTAGGAAAGAAATAAGAATGACTGAAAGATTCTTTCACAATGTATCATGTAATGAAGCTAACCTTCCCTGACATTATCCACATGTTAGCTTTTAACCAGGCTTTAGCTATATTATGCTTTGGTAAAATCTGCCATGTTGGTATGGTTTAATTAATCACAATTTGTTATTTGAAATGTTAGTTAGTTAAGTACACACATAGGCTTTCTTAATGACCACATTTTAAATTAAATTCCTTATTTGTGGCATATTTTCCGCTATGTAGTAGCAATTAATAATTATTTACATAGCTACACCTACTTTCCTTAATCTTTGTAATATTTCAGTTCGTATAAATCTGGCAATTAATTATAATAATCGGCTTGGTATCGAATGATCACGACAAACTATAGTCTAGATTATATCAGGTCAATGCGACGAGTAATGTGACATTCAATGTTTACTAACATGTAGGCAATCAGTTATATTTTAATGCCGGCCTGTAACAAATGAGGAAGCATTAGAGCTCAGCTTCGCATTAACAGATAATGGCCAGCTGGCAGCTATGTGATAGATATTAAATGTGATGAGGACTATATTATCCTTCTGACCCCTCATTGTCAGGCATATTTCAAAAGTAATCGCTTTAGCTATGAACACAATACCTAAAATTTTGCATATTATAAATGAAAAGAGTAATATCTTGATGGATTGAAACTCATGAGAGTGACTTTATACTTCTGAATAGGTATATAAATACTAAGAAGTAAACTAATAGAAATTTAAATTAATATTCCCTGAAAATAGGCAGTAATGTCTACCCTAAATCTAAAACAAATATTTTAAATGATGCGTTGTGATTAACTGTATTGTGTTTTTCTAAATATTTCCACATAATATAAATTGAAGTGCGTATCTTGTTAGTTTAGAAGTGAAGTTTATAAATTCTAATGTATTCCAATTTATCTCACAATAACATCGGAGGGTATTTTGGTATACTGTTTGAATCCACATGAGCTTCAAGACAGAAGAACGTAGGAACTGAGGCCACTAGATTCACTCTCAAAAATATCATCACAAGAAATTACTAACTCAAAAACTGAGCCCTTTTGAGGTTCGGGCAGGACAATTATAGTATGTATAACATGTTGTCTGTGATTCAAAACCACATAACATTTTATGGCCAATACGGGAGAATGATATAAGCGTTGTGTGTCGTGTTTTCAGATATGGTTCCAGCTAACTTTTTGATCTAAAGTGAATTATAAGTAGTTTAACCTATTAACTAGATTAACGACTGGGACCGATTGAGACCGTTGGGCACAAGAGTTCCTCTTTTATGGATGAATAGGTTTTCAAGGGATTTATGTTTAACCTAAAGTTGTCAGCCCAGTTTGGACCCAATTGAATGGCGTTTTGAGCCAGGCCGCCAAATTCCGATCCAAAAAGACTAGAACAGCTGCAGACTGCTGTAAAACCCCCCAGAGTTAATATGTACAAAAGGTTGTCCACAACGAGCACCCAAAGGCAGAAGATACAATACTTCCCTAGCGAGAGCCGTTTAAAAATATTCCCTCTCTGAATCCGCAAGTTGGCTAAAACTTCCAGTTGCCTCATATTTGCGAAATACAGTTTTTAGTGGTCGAACTCACACTCCATGTTTTGATAGCAACTCAATATTGCAATGTTGCGATGCATTAGGTGGACAACCTCTTATATGTAGTGCTAACTCTATAGATCTTTGTTTCTAGTAGTTGTGGTGGTACAACAATTTTTACGTCTAAGAACTCCTACTCTCAGACACGATCTGGCGTTTTTTAACAGAAAGGAGGCCTATGCGACCCGATTTTTGATTAATTGAAAATCTTTTCGACTATACCATTTTTATATGAAAGCCACCTTTGCCAATTCCGTTTGACTAAAACTCAAACTTATCCAAATCGTTCCACGCGTTACGACGTCAGGTTCTGTTCCATCCATACACACAGATTATAGGTCACGCTTTTCGGAAGTTGTTTAAAAATCTCAATCGCTGCATAAAGTACAAAATTCGGCAACTAATTTCTAACTGATCACCACTACACCCTAAGAACGAGTTGTCCTGCTACCAATTGGGCGACATAATTCAAAGTTACAAAGTTAGGTTCCACCCTATCTCCCTACCTCTACACATCCGCAAAAGTTTAAACATAGTAGCAATAAGTGATCATACTAATGCAAATTGGTCCATGCGTTACTAAGTCAGGCTACCCATCCCTCACCACCATCCAGGAGCAATTTGGAAACATACTCTATATAACAAAACAAGAATACTCCAAATTAGTCTATGCGTTAAAAAGTTAGGTTCCGGCCGTGCTCCCACACCCGCCCACCCCACCAATTGTTCACATAAAGCAATCGGGGAGCATACTCTACCCAACAAAAAGGAATAATCATCTACATCCACTCATTACGAAGGTGGGAATGGAAGAGGCTACTCTACCTTCCCGCCTTAGAATTAATGGAATGGTGGAACATACAACATAAAAGCAATTGTCCAATTGAAGCAGGCGTTACGAAGTTAAGTTCCGTTCCGTCCATCCGCCCCCAACCCTCCCCGAATTTTTTGACATGATTCCAATAGGAAACTGTAATAGAAAATCTTTTGACTCGAGTGATATTTACGAAAACAATTTAAAACATTTTTAATTGGCTGGTTAAATACTTAAATTTATAAAATAAATTAAATACTTTTATTTTTTTTGCGTCATGGCTCCTGTACGCTACTTTCTGTACGGCATGAAGAAAAAAAAAGATATAATCGGTGCAAGTGAAATCTCGTCACAGGATATTCTTAAACAAAAAAGATAAACGGGATTTTAAAGATACATTAAAATACTAAGCACTAAACAACTATGATGTGTATTTTTATTGAAATATCCATATTTGGCGCTCAATTAAAAAAAGTGCAAAGGTTCGTTAAAATTTTCGATTTAAATCTCCCGCCAAAAACCGAAGTTTTATTCAAAATGCAGTATTAGTCGTTCAATGCCTAAAAGAAACAATAATGTTCAAAACTAGAAGCTAATTAAAGTTATAGCTTTTTCTAAATCATTTGCACTAATTTTGAAAACATTATTTCGAGAAAAACGCTTTTTAAAGTCTTTATTGAGTTATTTAATGCTCAAAATAAACAGAGGTGGTATGCTTAAAAGTTATATAAAAAATTTTATAAGTCCAATTTCGCAAAACCCTTTTATAAATATATTCTAGACATATTAAACTATCAAAAAATATAATTATCGTTTTTTTTTTCTTTTCACCATGTAACCCAGAAAGGGTAGAAACACAACTAAAATATTACACGCCAAAAGTAAAAGAGAAGTATACATTTTGCGTTGCGCATTTGCAAACTCAAAAATTTCGTATAAAAAACACCAGACGTATTCTCTCTCTGTTCAGCCTAATCTTCCCACTTTGTTGTAAAATGTCCCAGAAACATTCCAGGAATATTTTCAGAAAGAGTCCCCAAGGCAGTGTCCTAAATATTTTGAGAAGGTTTCTGGTCTCAGTTAGAAAAATATAGGTATGTTTTGGGGTCGTTTTAAAAATAATTTTTGGAATGTTTTTGGGACATTTTGTGCTATTAGGGTTTGTTCCAAAATAAGGCAAAATTTTGATATTTAGTAGTAAAAACATTTTGTGTCGCGCATTTGTTCATTGTCAACCATAGAATATAGGGCTAACTCGGAAAACAATCATAAGGAGTTAGTTGATAACTTAAACCTTATATTCTGATATTTTTTCATTATATTCTTTGTTTACTTAGTCAAACAAAATTAATAATTCGCATCTAACTCAAACAATCTTTTTCACAAACGCTTTCAACAGAAATCACCGGAAGTAAAAATTAACAGTTCAACTTCATCTTCCTCCCTATCTCCACCTTGCCAAAGAGCAAAATGGTTGGTCTTGTGTACACGTAATGGCCTTTCCTGTATATTACATATTCTATTATACATTTTTAATGTTAAATTCAAACATGCTATTCTATTAGTATACTTTTCAAAAAAAGTCATTGTAAAAGATGAGTTTTGGATTACCTGCTTCTTTGCGTTGAAGATAATTCCTGAAAGTCCGATAGGCACTCCCAGTTGTAGTAGTAGTTGCTATAATCCTATTAAATTGACCACGCCCTAAAAACAATTTGTATAAAATCTGAAAATCTCACATTCCAAAATCAATTATTTCTGATTTGTCTCGGAGTTGGATCAATAGATTGAACCGTACGACCACCATGCCATGGTTCCCAGTTTCGAGACCAGGTCACTCCGTGGGTTTTAAAAAAATTTAATTTAAAAAATCCACTCCATCTCTGGGCTGTTGTCTAGGTCGTAGCAATGCAAAACTAAGACATTCAAGTTTCCTCCCCTGGGTTTGGCCACATTCTAAAAAAAAAATTAGTTCCTTCTCGTTGAAATCGCTAACGAGAAATAAAACTCAACAAGACACCGATGACAAAGTAGTAATTATTACAAAGATAACACTAAAATATTACAGCGATCACAAACGCATTCATCTAATATTTAGGATTGTTTTGCTATGACATTTTACATTGTAGGATTATTACACAAATTAAAGATCAAATGCAAAAAAATTCCCGAATGAATTCGTTCAGTTTTAGAGCATCATAAATAGATCGGAATCGGAAATAAATAAATCGATTTTAAACTGAATTGGTCCCGCGTAAAGTCGATTCTAATAGCAGCTGATCAAAGGTTCAAAGATCGATCTGTCGAGATCGAATCGAAAATTGTCCATCTTTACTTTCTTGTGAAGGCGTCCAGCAGCTAAAGAAAATCTAATCCTTTGCTGCTACTGTTGAGGAAAGCCAAAGGAGTTCAACTTTTCTTAATCAGAAACGCCGGTTGTGTAACCGCAAAAAAAGCCGTTTTTTGGCCTGTTTTTAAGCATTTCATAACGACCTGGGGAAAAAATATAAAAGTGTCTCAAATTAATCGTAATCAAAAATCAGAAAAGGCATTGCTTTTAGTTTTTTGAAATTTGCCCCTATTTAGGGATTAAAACGACGCTAAAAACTGAAAAATAAAGAAATAAATGAATATAAAAGCAATTCTTATTCTACTGTTTCTATCAAATAAATCATCGAAAAGCAAAATTTTGTATTTTTTTGATACGTTTATGAGAGTTGTAAATCCACCCTTTAGCACTCTGAGGGGGTGAAATCATCCCCAAAACATGAAAAATTCAAAAATATTTTTACAAATTCTAAAAAAAAATATCGTTTGAAATTATGAGTGTTTCTTGTCAGTTTTGATGAGAAAGCATCCCCTACGATGGGTAAATCCACCACCACACGTAAAAAGATGAAAAAATCATAAAAATTTGATAAAACAGTTATATTTATTCTTTTTTTTTGTAATAGTCTTTAAGTTAACTTATTTTATCAATTCTCATTCATATTTATCGAAACGCACCCCTATGAGGGGGTGAAATCATCCCAAAAACTAAAAAAAACAAAAAGTCCTGATAAAAATCCAAAAACTTTGCGGATCAAAAAAATCTGTGGTCGGAACAAAAAAAAATTCCCCCTTATGAAGCACATTGCAGTATGTGCTCCCGATGGATATGTCTTATTTGTTCTGGAACCATACGATGCCACTCATAATGACGCTACAATATTGCGGGACTGTTTTGATAGATACAAAAATCAATTATCGATTATTGAGCAAGGAGATTTAATGTTTCTATAAAGTGGGTTTCGTGATGTACTTCCGTATCTGACTGACACGAAACATATCAAAGCTTATATTCCGGGCCTTGGAAATCTTGAAACTTTCGACGCTAATATGACCCGATATAGAAAATAGACTACATACATTAAGCTGAATATTGAACAGTTGATAATGAAGATAATACTTCTTCGCTGCTTCGATTCCCTGTACTAACCACAAATGTTAGCATTGGCGTATATCCAATAGAAAATGTTAGGAGCTATTATGCAGAACATATAAAGGAAGACATATTTCTAGTGCATAAGTTTGAACCTCCTCGCAGACATTCAATAGTTGCCATTACATTGTGAGTATGATGTCACCGTTGAAGATCCACTTTTGGTGAAAGCATATATGAAATCAAAGTATCGAAATGCCAAAAATCACTACATTTTTGTTCTTGTTGACAGGTCTAGATCTGGAAGAGAATGTATTGTAGAATACTATTGTACTTTCGAAAGCAGAAGTTGAACTGTTGGTTGCTGTAGCCTTCTAATGGCAAAAATATGGTACCTCGGGTACGGACAGTATCATCAAATACGAGTACCTGAAGTAAGTGAAGACAATACCAAAAGAAACAAATTAATGTTCAATAAATATATATTAAATAATCATCGTGAGAGGCAAGGGAACTCATCAGAGATGCCAGACGGTATGGAGCAAAAGTCGCGAACCGTGATGCTGAAGTCGCCCAAAGTCGCCGCGCCATTATTTGAAATCGCCCAAAAATCGCCTTTTGATTTTATATTTATTAAAATTGTTGGTTTTACAACTTTAATGTAATATTAATTACAGACAGATACAAGTAACACAAATTTAAAATTTTGGTAGAGGCGTCGTGAAAAACAAAAAAAATTCTCTTAATTATTTAGTAATGGAAGTGACTGTTTGCACTTACGTGTACTTACGTGTACTTTTGTATTCGGGAAAGTTCCGCTTTTATGTGCTACTATAGAAATATATTCCCTGGCGGGAGGGCAGTTAATGAAGTAACTAAAAGTCACACCTCTTCCTCCCAGAAAGTCTAATAAATTTTAAACGCTAATACACGTAAGTACACGTAAATACTAGTTATTATAAATAGTCACAGTCATAATTCACAAATCGCTTCCAACTGTATATTACGCACATTTTAATCTTTTAGGAATTATTATTTATATAAAGGAAAACGAAAATTATTATTTATTGAATCGTGCATTCCTCTTTTCAAATCATAACCAAGAACTGTCTTTGTGCAATTGGTGGGATTAGAAATGAGCATATTTCAGATATAAACACGACGGCATTGAGCATACTTTGAGTTTGAGCGAAAAAATGCCATTGCGATAAATATCAGTTTGGATTTGTTCGGAATTCAGTAAAGAGTTATTCGTACAAAACTAGAATTTAAGATGACTCAATAGCAAAAATTTTTATACTGTGACAGCAAATAGCCCAAAAGCGCCCAGCAAGAATTAAAAAATCGCCCAAAAGCGCCCAGCAAGAATTAAAAATCGCCCAAAAAGACTAGGCACAGAGAGCAAAATTTTCTCGCCCAACTGATGGCTCAAGTAGCCCAATCGGCGAGAAATCGCCCGAATTGGCAACTCTGGGACTCATGTCAAGAAAGTACCCCAACTTGCAAGGAATACTTGTTCTTTTCATGACTTGAAATAGCTAAATATATTTTTTCAGAATTTTTAGAAATATTTTTGATTTTTTTGTAGTTTAAGGGAACGTTTTGATAAAAATGAATTAGAATTGTTAAACTAAGTTAGGTTAAGGACTTTAAAAAAAAAAAAAAGAATAAAAGCACTCTTTTTTTAAATTGCTACGATTTTCTTCCATCTTTTCGTATTTGGAGATAGCCGTACCCTTCATAGGGGATGTTTTTTCATCAAAACTGGCAAAAGTACTTGTACCATATTTTCCACGACTTTAAACATCTAAATATATTTTTTCAGAATTTGTAGAAATTTTTTTGTAGTTTTAGGGAACCTCTCATAACTGCGCGTTTCAACAAAAAGTAATTAGAATTGTTAAAGTAAGAAAAAAGAAAAAGAATAAAAATATAACTCTTTTCTCAAATTTTTTGATTTTTCATCTTCTGAGAAGAAACACTCATAACTTCAAACAATATTTTTTTTTAGAATTTTTAAAAATGTTTTTGATTTTTTTCATGTTTTGGGGACGATTTCACCCTCTCAGAGTGCTAAAGGGTGGATTTTCAACCCTCATTAACTCTTATCTATCAAGAAAGAAAATACACAATTTTGCTTTTCTAAGATTTATTTGATAGGAAAAGAATAATAAGAATTGCTTTTATATTTATATTTTTTTTCAGTTTTTGGGGTCGTTTTGACCCCTAAATAGGGGTAAATTTCAAAAAACTAAAAGCAATGCCTTTTCTGATTTTTGATAATGATTAATTTGATACCTACTAAACATTCTTATGTTTTTTTTTCTAGGTCGCTATGAAATACTCAAAAACAGGCCGATTTTGCGGTTACACTTTTATTATTAATTTTTTTTCTCGAGTTTAAAAAAGTGTTGTTTTGAATTTTGTAGTAAAAAAATTATATCGAAATCGGGCCACACCTGCCCATCATAATTCATATCGTATTTTTTTTTACATATCATATCATATGTAAAAAAAAAATACTCGTCGAACTTAGAATCTTCTCGTTTTTGGAAAGTTGGTTAATGGTTGGTTTATGAACAAACTATTTTATAATATTATTTTAAGGTGAATAGACAGGATAGGCTGTGACGTGTATAAAACTTGTGTGTGAGACCAGCCATTTCACTAATTTGGTAAGGGAACGATGCACCAATTTTTGACATTTCCCAAATTTTGATTGTGTCCGCAGACTTTGTAGAAAAAGTTTTTGTAAGTTAATATGCCAATTTAGAAATGATTTATTAGATTAATTGCCTAAATAGTTTTCAAATGTACAAAATATGTACGAAAATAAACTTGACTCGAGTGAAATAACGTAGAAGTTCGAAAAACCGAACGTTTAAAACTCGAGCAGATTAAGAAATAATTAAATACGAAAAATATCACCCTTTAGGAAAGTGTTAGTTAATAAATAAATAATTGTGACTGTTTTATTTCCTAATTTATAGAGAAAAATGTAAATTCCAAAAAAATTATTATTTGTCAAAGCTTTCTACAAGTTACGATAATACGTAAATTAAATACCAAAAAACGACATTACTTTTCTGTCCGCTTAGGATATGTACTTACGACACACCTACATACTAAACATATTAAGTTTTCCTAAAGTTAGTTCTTAGCAATTCCAAATATTCCTGACTTTTTGTCACCGTTCACATGTTCTCAATAACGATGAAAGTTCGTAAGGCTTTGTACATTTATGGAGGTTTAATGTGAAAATCTCGTTTTTACTATATCAAGAATTTTCCTGACAGATATCAAAGACACACGCGAAAACGTAAAAACTTTTAAAGACTTCACCTTAGGAATTTCCTAGAAGCTGAATGCAAACTGAATTGATTCCATTTTGCCCTTTATTTGTAAGAAGCTTTCCTCCGCATATTTTCAAGACTTTAGAGGAATTGTAAATTATTTCTCAGGAATTTTCAAGTTTAAGAAACTAACAGAGCTAAGGAATTATGTTTTATTACAGGAAGAATATTGCTAATAACTTAAAAGTTAACCGAGGCGAAAAGGCAAAATCAAGTCTTCTTCTCTTCTTCTTGTGTGTATCAATATTTTAGTGGATATTTTTTTTTTGTTAAATCAAAATTACAAAAAAAGATTAAGTTCATAGAGAAGCAAATCACTTCCAATTAATCGAAATGATAAATGTAAGAATAAATATTTATTTCGGATAATTGACCACTCAATAAAAATTCAAAAGACGATATGAGAAGATTTTTCAAAGTGAGATTAGAAATATTTTCCAGACGATCTTTCAAAATACTGAGTTCAAAACATTTTATGAACGCTAGACTCTTCGGATGTATTACTTTTTGATATTTAGTAATTCATAATTTACGATGGGGATATCCGTTAGAGTTGGGGTAAATTACGTTGAACACTTTAGGCTTGAGGAAATCCAGATACACAGGGGAATAACATGTAATATATTACAAGTACGTGCCGTAACTGTGTGCATGTGTCGTAACTGTCTATACTGATGGCAGTGCGTCTAAAAACTCTTCGAGGTGGTGGCTGAAAACAGACTCCTGGTATGGTCATGTCTTAGCCAGAAGTGAAGGCCCCGGCAACAAAGCCAAAAACCTAAATGGTGAGGAAGCGCTTGAAGGGGCTGGTAGGGGCTGGTAGTAGAGCACAAACTTGATGAGGTCCAAATATTAGCGCTGAAACCACTTAGGGAGCCAGAGAAACGCTAAAGAGAAACCGCTCTAAGGACGAAGGGAATGAGCCATATGTAAGAAGGAAATGTTGTTAACGGAGCAACTTAAGGCCGTACAAAACAATGTAATTGAAAAGATCTTAGAAAAAAAGTGAAGTACTTAAAGCCCGCCTCCTTACGCAAGAGTCAAAAACCCTGCTATGTAATCAGGAGAGGACTGGAGGAACTTGATAAGACGTCTCTATAAACCCCGGGAATCTTTAATTGGTCTCAATACAGCTGCAAAATCTACTTACCCACTCATATGAGAGAACCAGTTCTATAAAACAAACAGATGCAACTATAAATGTGCTCCGGTGGAACAGGACAACAGACAAACTCACAGCTCGACCAGGAAGCTCTTCAATAAAGTCAAACCGAATACAACAAGAGGCTAAGGAAATCAAAACGAATAACTTGGAGGAGCTTTTCTTCAAAATATTGTCGGTAACTTTACAAGACGAAACAATAAAATTACTCTTGAAAACTCACTTTCCCGATTTCCCAGCTACCGGCCTACAAACTGGATTAAAAGCCTCTGTGAGTGTATCTTCACAATAGGGAGAGTAAGATGGTCAATCAACTCATGGCGGTAACGGTATTATTGCAGCTCCAGGATTTACTACCAACGCTAATAAAAAAATTTAGAGATAGGTCCATTCGATACTATATTCAAAATCTGTGGAGAAATTTCTATGCAGCATTCATGCCTAAGGGTGGAGGGCGGCCACCTGCCGAACCTGCCGGAAAAACACAGCTAACCTAGGAGAAGTTAAGGCCACGAAAAGCGCCCCAAGGAGGGTTCATATCCTACTTCTGATTGATAAGCTTCTGACTAAGCTAACAAATGCCGGCTTTCTAAGCCAAGGACATGCAGATGCCTTGGGTATTATAACTAAGGGTAGGTATGATAGGACAATCTCCGAGTGAATTCAAATGGCAGTAGGCATGGTCCAAAACTGATGCTGGCGGAAAGGCTTTCGTGCCAACCCCGACAAATTAGGTATCATCCCATTCAATAGAGTTAGAATTCTCCAGAGCTGTTAAATACCTATAGGCTTAATTCTAGACAAGCAATTCACCTGGAACGCTCAGTTGGAAGCCATCCTAAGGGAAGTCACAGCAACCTGAGGACTTAAGTCTAAAATGGTCCAATGGGCCAATCAGATAATTATGGCTACACACAGTAGCCAGTATGGTAGCCAAAAATGGAACAAAAGACAGCACAGATGAAACTACAACCTCTGCAGGGATTTGCATGCCATGATTACCTGTCCAACCGCGGTTGTACAAGTGCTTCTAACTCTCCTTTCTAAATTTGAACTCAAAAAGGCGCTGGGCACCATGCCAACCGCTTTTCTCTGGCGTGGTATCCGAAATACTCTGGCGTGGTATATATATATTATATATAGGTATAAGGTTCGACAGTCAGCTGGCGCTTAAAGCACTAAGAGCACATACCCTGGAATCTAAACTGACCTAGGAATGCCTGGACGTACGCAAATAACTAGCAAAAACCAACAGAATTACGTTAGCCTGGGTGCCAGGTGATAAAGACATTGAAGGAAACGAGCCGTTCTGTGACTACTCGAAAAGCTAGGTCGTGAGACAAGTCAAGTCCTGGGAAAACAGAGCAAATCTACCAGGCAAATCTTCCAGGAGTAAAACAAGCGAAAAGGTTTATTAACTAACAAGAGAAGACAAAAGCTTACCTCACAATTGGAAAAATAGGGCCAAGACTTTTAACAGGCCTTCTAACTAAACACTGCCCTCTTAGATAACATCTCAAAAAGATGCGCAAAACTGGGGACGAGACATCAGAACATATCTTCTGCAACTGTGAAGCCTTTGGCTATATTAGTTTAAAGCTTCTAGGAATAGCGTTTCTATCGCAAAATGATACTGTAAAATCGGCTCACAGAACTATTATAGAACTCATCAAGAACCTAAATTATCAATGGCCGAAGTCACAAGTGTGGTGGCTACAACACTTTTACGACCCCCTAAGTAATAATAATAATTAAATCTGCTCTCGACTATAATATACGAAAAGTTCTCGACCTGAAACAGATGGTGCCAGATATATCAAACTCATAAAGCTTTTGACTATTTTAAAACTTTATAAAATAAATTCACATTTTTTAATAAAGTAATATATGTACATACATATAGTATATGTTAGGTAGGTACACTGAAGAGCAAAACTATTTAGTGTTTTAATATTTTAAATGATATTGTCAGGGCCGTCGACAGGGGGGGCGAAGGGGGTAAACCCGGACTTTCAAAAGGGGCCCCGTCATCTAAGTCATCAACAGAAAATTTTTTCCATTTTAATTATTTATATAAAAAAATGTTTCACGATCGAAAAAGTGTAATATACTAGATAGATTTTAAATTGAAAGTCAATCATTCGATTGTATATGGGCCCATATCCGCTTAGTGCCGAGCCAGAAATTCCTTTCGCGGGGGCCCGTATGTGGTACCCCCGGGCCCGAATTTTGTCTCTACGGGCCTGGATATTGTACTGACAAATATTAACCAGTTTAAATAACACCATAAATTGTTATTTTATAATTCTCAATCTAGATACTCTTTTCAAAAAAAGTTCATTCTTGGTTTCGTCAGTTCGTATTAGTTTTTCTCAAAATTAGAATAATAATAAGTAATGTAGTCTAAAACGAAATAAAAAGCTTGCAGGAAAATGGATATCCTTAAAAAAGTTGAAGAGAAGTGCAAGGAATCACACGGTTCTGTTATAAATAAAAATAGTTTTTAAAAAAAAGTAGAACCGACTTCACAAAAAGCGCTAAAAAGCGTAAAATAATTTTTAATTTTATATCTATTACTACATTTTGAAGTCGGTGCAAATTAAACAAATAAAACAACTACAGAACCAAAATTGAAGGTAATAATATTACCTGAACGTTTCAGGTCACGGGATCATAAGAAATGATGAATAAGTACTTTTGGTGTAGTTGTTTGGTTTGTTTGATTTGCACCGACTTTAAAATGTCGTAATAGATATAGCATTCTCAGATTTATTTAAACCATTAGATAAGTTTAGTCAAATCGCCAATATAATTAACCTATTCGCAAATTTTATTTAACCCATTAAGAAATGTACTTAAACTTTACCTTTGAAACAAATGTATTTACTTTAATTATCTACCATCCAAATCGGTCCACGCCTTAAAAAGTTAGGTTTAACCCCCTACCCCACCTCCATTCCACTAAAATTTTTTTTTCATGGTATCAATCAAGGAACATACTCTACCGAACAGAAAAGAAATCATCGAAATCGGTCCACGCGTTACGAAGTTACTACCCCTAACCCTCCCCCACCCCCACCATAGGACCAAATTATTCTCCTATTATACAACAGCAAAAGAACCATCCAAATCGGTCCACGCGTTACAAAGTTAGGTTCCACCCCCCTCCCCCCTTTTCTTCTCCTATTAGCTATGGGGGATCATACTCTGTACAACAAAAAAAGAACCATTCAAATCGGTTCACGGGTTACAAAGTTAGGTTTCACCCCCACCCCACCCAACAAAAAAAGAATCATCAAAATCGGTCGACGCGTTACGAAGTTATGCCCAGTCAGACATAACAAAAAAATAAAAATATAATAAAAAAAATAGGCATCGAACTTAGAACCTCTTTGTTTTTGGGAAGTCGGTTAATTAAAAAGGTGTATTTAGTAATGATTCCAAGCTCAACAGACCGAAGAAAAAAGATTTTGTAAGACCATGATAAAAGAGATATAACCAACTAATAATTTCAGAAAAACCCCAATGCATAGCTCAGTATTTAGGAAACGTGAAGCGGACTGCGAGTAGAATACTTAAGGGCGTAAGACTGAAGGACAAGGACAAAAAAAAAGAAACCAACGTTACTGCTAGAAAACACTTTTTGCAGCGTCAGAAAAACTGGACTGTTGATGATTGGCAAAAGGTAATTTAGAATAAATTCTGTAAATCTTTGAACTGCTTGGCAATTTTCCATTCTTACTAATTTATTTGGTCAAATAAGACTTAAACTAGCAAGTTTCAGTCCGACGGCCGTTGTTAGAACTGGAGTCCTGATCATTTTCTCGTTGGAACCTCGCGGAGTCAGCTAAGTAATGCACCATGACGATAGATCCCTTATAGTTTGGAGCGCAATAAAACGGAAAGCAATTGGTCACCTGGTTCGAATATAAGTTACAATGAAAAAGAAGCAGTATTTGAAGATTCTTCAGGACAGTTTGCCAACCGCTATTGATTAGTCTGGTATTGACCTCAGTCAGGTAGTTGTCAAGCTTCATGATGACCAGAAGTACAGCGCATTAGTTCATTAGAAATCTTTGTGAGAGTGAGCGTATTGAATTTTGTTAGCAAGTCGAAACCTAATCAAATGAAGGCATTAAAAATGGCTCATCTATGATTCCCTCATTGAGACATTTTGCGTTTAAACACAGTCTAATACGGGATTAATACAAATGGGACAAAGTGTTAATAATTATGACTTCATGTCATTTGATAATGACTTACCATTTACACGACATAAAATAATGACAATTAATTACTAATAATGAAAGCTACTACTCTTCATAATTTTATGACGAATTTAAATTTTGCAATAAGAAGCGTAGCGATCGGAGTATTTACACAAAGGACAGATAGTGACGTCGGATTGTGACAAAATTAGGATTTGACAGAACAAGCAAAAGCTGCAATTTATATTAATGCGTTGACGGTGAAGTAGTAGTCAGAATGCTGAGGGTATTATTCTGTGGGTAGGTGGATTAGTGAATATGTTAGCTGGGTTGTGGCAAAATGGGTGGCAAAGACAAAATTATTTATTTTGTATCAAAATGGCTGAGGTAAGGCTAAGAGTCAGTCGTTAAGTGAAGGTGGAGATGAGTGAAAAAATGATGGTGGGGGGAGGTGTGGTTGTGAAATCTGAATTTTTTTTATCGAGATGACCAGAAAGGTTGGATAAGTATGGGTGATTGATGGGCGGAGGAGGGGTGGTAATGAAAAAATATATTGTTTGGTATCGGTATGACAAATACATTTTTGTAAATTCACTATAATAGATGAAATATGCACCGTAAAAATAACTGCTATTTCTAGTAAACCACTTTACAAAATTATTATTTTTACCTGTTTGTATTTCAAAAATGCATATTTAACCTATTGTCCTGAATTTAAAAAATTTATAAGCTCTTTGCTGTTGAAGTTTTGTTTGACAGTTTGCTGAACGTAAGGCTAAAAGTAGTATTACAATTTACGTAGTGAAGAAAAAAGTAGTTCTCATATTCCGAAGATTTCACAGCATTACTTGAAACGAACCAGTCCACCCACAATTTCAAATTTTTATCGCGTTAATATTAACCACAACCACACTTGTATCAATGACAATTTATCAGAAAATAACGAACGAATTCATTTTTATTTCAGGGCTTGTCACTATTCAGTTATAATGTATAAGACACATTTACATTTATGACGAATATGTCACTCGTGTAAATCCAGCATTCCTTTTTTTCGTTTTTAGACTTTTTACTAGTTCTATTATTTTTTGTTCGCATACGGTATATCTGTTTGTATAAAAAGCGTAAGTGAAAACCAAGTTAAACTATTCTTTTGGGGTGTAGGGATGGGAATAAAATGGTCAAAGTTATAATATATTTTTTCGGTAATCAGCTATGAGCTCTTCTCCTCATATAAATTTCTTCAATTCTAAAAGTAAAACAATGCAGTGTAAACCAAAAGTTTTGGTTTTGCGTAAAAAATGTTAAGTCAATCGGCAGAGCTACAATATTTTTATACCCGAAATAAATAGTAAGTTGTCCTTAACCAGACAAAACATTACATGGAGCGCTCTTTAAAGCAAGCACCAGCATCACCCGCTCTTATTACTAAATAACACAAGTCTGTGAAACGAATCAGTAATAAATTTATATTCCGAGAAAATTCCAACAATTATTCCTCTGGTTTATAAACTTGTTCGCAAAATAAAAGCAAAATGACACAATTTCAAAAAGTTTAACGTCACCAGCGCCAGTTAATTATATCTGAAGCAAGAGTTAGTCCTGGAAACATATCCCCTTTCTGTTCCAACCATCTGTTGTACCCAGGACCACTGCTAAAAAGTGTAAAATGATTTTTCTGAGCAGCCCCAGCACATGTGGACAAAAATTCTGTAAAGTTTGATTTATGTAAATTTATTGAAACCATGTCCTTGTAAATCAGCGAATTTAAGAGTGGGAAATGAAGTAATTTTCTACAAAACAAAAGAAACACAATGCCATCGGTGATATCCTTGCACGAAATGGAAATTCTGACTTTAGCTACAATGCAACTCACTTGACAACCAATTTATTGTGTACATGAAAATCCAAGCAAATGAAGTCATTTTCGGTTCATTTGAAAGATTATGATGAAGGCTTTACCAGGGAGTCGCAGAAGTATTCGAACTTTATTGTGCAGTCATGCAGAAGCCGCAAGGCACAGCAATCATAGAACCCCCAAAAAATCAGAGGACTAGGGAGATGTTTCCAAAAATCAAAAATTGCAGTTCTGGCTTTCGTTTGGGGAAGGAGTCCTGAAATGCACCCATTTTTTTTCTTTTTTCTGTTAAGAATGCAAGCTCTTAATGAAAGTACGGAATAATTTCTAATAATGAATACTTAGACGAAAGATTTATTATCTATGTACTTCATGGGTACTGAATTGAGTTTTTTTTATCCATTGGAGTTTGTTAGTTTACCCTATCAAATACATGGAAATGAAAAATATATTGGACACAACCAGCCATGTTTTACGTTACGAACTTTTTTCGCATTCAGAACGCAGCTTTATATAGTGATCCCTTAGGACTGAATAACGTGGAATATGGCATACACCCATACTTGTGTCACATATTGGTTTGCATGTACATTTGAGTAGGCAATTTACAATATTTGTCAGAAAACGAAAAATACCAAGCGGTATTGGTATTTTACAACCTTAGGGCGACCAAGATTTTGCGGGGTTTTTTATTCTTAACAGCTAAGGAGGTGGTGTTTCGAAGGCCAAAATTAAATAAGACAAATTATAGGAAATTAAGAAATTAAGTAGTTAAAAAAACTGTGCCTCGACAGAGATGACACCTTGTGACAAATGGGTCGCACTTAAATATCGAATAATAAATTTTGAGATTTTTAGACTTAAATAAAAATTTATAGCGCTCTTCAGCTGTTTGCGAACAACTATTATTTAAAAAAGCACATACTTTGAATTCAATTGTCTTCAAAAAACTTATGTTTTTCTAGCATGCACCATTTTTTCGATCCCAACTTCATCTTTGCAAACTCATTTCTAAGCATGCAATTCCTTTCTAGTGTAACTTTCTTCTAGCCTCCTACAGTCTTTTATAAAGCGATATTTTATAAGAATGTTTTAAAAAAAAGGTGAACCGAAAAAAACAAAAAAGCTCT
This sequence comes from Leptarthrus brevirostris, assembly GCA_964036015.1. Lineage (NCBI taxonomy): Eukaryota > Metazoa > Arthropoda > Insecta > Diptera > Asilidae > Leptarthrus > Leptarthrus brevirostris. Next base: position 154,274,386 of record OZ038371.1, read on the forward strand.
AGAAAGCACAAAATAATATTAAATCTATTAAGACATTTAGGAGTCGGAGCAAATTAAACAAACCAAACAACTACAACAAAAGTATTTATCCGTCCTTCCTTATGATCCCGTGAGCTGAAACGTTTAGATAATTTTATTTGTATAGTATCTTCAATTGTGATTGGGTAGTTATTTTGTTTGTTTAATTTGCACCGACTTCAAAATGTCGTAACAATTAAATATCGGTTCAACTTTTAAAAACTATATTATTTTTCACTTTTAGTGTTTTCATACATATAAACGACTCGAAGAAACAAACAAGAACAAAACAATTTCAAAAGTTCCAGAAGGAATGAACTCTAAAGAACGGAAACAGAATTATCCAAATTCGGCAACATATTACGAAATGAGTCACGTTCAACCTTTCATACCCTCACCTTAGAAAATTCTTACCATGGTCCTAGTACGCCACCGTACTCCATACAGCAAAAGGGAATTATCGTAGTCAGAGAATCACCGTAGTCACTCGAGGTACAAAATTGTTATAAATTATCAATCAGGAAACGTATTCTGTATAACACAATCAAAATCATCAAAATCGGTCTATGCCTTATGAAGCTAGGTGCCGCCCTTACTTCAACTCTTACCATAAACCACAACTTCTGTCGGGATACAAATAGATATTCTATGCATTCAAATCATCCAAATCAGTTCACACGTTACAAAATCCCCCCACACTAGGTCAACATTTTTCCATATAGTAGCAATGGGCGATCATACCGTATAAAACCAAAAAGAATTATCCAAATAAATGTGTGCATTAAGAAATTGGGTAACGCCCTCTTCGCAAACCACCCCATCGCACAAATGTTGGTTCTAGTACCAGATACACATCAAAAGAAGAATCATCCAAATCAGTCCACACGTTACGAAGTTATCCTATTCTTCCCCCACCACCACCCTAGTGCAAAATTTTTGCTCATATTAGCATTATAAGCAATGAGAAATCATACTTTATACAACAAAAAAAGAATTTTCTAAATCGGTCTATGCATTACGAAGTTAGGTTACACCGGCACTCCCCAACCCCACCTAAAAAAACAATTCTTTGACATGGTACCAATCGGGAAAAATTCTCTACCCAACAAAAAATAGTCATACAAATCGGTCCACGCGTTACTAAGTTACCCTTCCTCTCCCTGCCCCACCCTAGGACCACTTTTTCATTATTAGCAATGGGGGATCATGCTCTATACAGCCAAAAAGATTTATCCAAATCGGTTCACGCATTGTGAAGTTAGGTTTCACCCATACCCCAGCAAAAATTTTTTTTACATGATACCATGTCATACTCTACGTAACAAAAAATACTTCTAATATGGAATTTTTATCAACCAACATCTTACCGTTTTTATTGGGAATCGTGAGTCGTTCTTCTGGATTCCAAATTTTAAGTATTTTACAATTTGCGGTAAAAGTTGACGATGTTGGTGCAGAACTAGAGTACATTGAGGATCGAACTGAGATAAACGATCAAGTACGAATTGATCTGTAACTTTTTCCGATTTCGTAGATCTATTTATCGCATATAAAGATGGATTTCCATAGATCGAACAGATCGATTCAATTTATTTCAACATTTGGAAATTACAAATAATTGTTTCTATACATATACATATAAATAAACATAGGGCCATTCATCAACCAATTTATTAAATAATCGAACACAGCCTTTGTAGCCTACAAATCTTGGGTATTTCACAAATGTTACAGTTTAAAAAAAAAAAGTTGCGTTCAGTTTTTTTTAAAGGACCAATGCTGACTAGTCTTTATTAAAGGAACACAATTGAAACTTTACACGCAATAAAATAGTTTAAAAAAAAAGTTGAACCGACTTCACAAAAAGCGCTAAAAAGCACAAAATAATTGTTAATTTTATATCTATTACGAGATTTTGAAGTCGGTGCAAATCAAACAAACCAAACAACTACAACAAAAGGTAGGTTTTGTATTATTTTCAATTATGGTACTGTAGTTGTTTTATTTGTTTAATTTGCACCGACTTCAAAATGTCAAAATTTCGTAATAGATATAAAATTAAAAATTATTTTATGCTTTTAAGCGCTTTTTGTGAAATCGGTTTAATAATTTTTTTTTTAAACTATTTTATTTGTCACTTTTAAGTGTCTTTTACTCTATACAACGAAGAAAAAACCATCCAAATCGGTCCACGCGTTAAAAAGTTAGGTTTAACCCCCTACCCCACCTCCATTTCACTAAGAACATTTTCTCACAGGGAGCATACTCTACCCAACAGAAAAAGAATTATCCAAATCGGTCCACTCGTTACGAAGTTAGACTACCCCTCCTCCCTTCCCCTCACCCTAGGCCAAATTTGTTTCTCCTATTAGCAATGGGGGAATCATACTATATACAACAAAAAGAGAACCATCCAAATCGGTCCATGCGTTACAAAGTTAGGTTTGACCCGCACCCCCTACCCCACCCTACCAAAAATTTTTTTGACATGGTACCAATCGATGAACATACTCTACCCAACAAAAAAAATCATCAAATTCGGTCGACGCGTTACGAAGTTATGCCCGGTCAGACATAAAAAAATAAAAAAATAAAATTAAAAAAAAATACGCGTCGAATTTAAAGCTCTTTGTTTTTGAGAAGTCGGTTAAAAATTGAAAGAGAAGCACAGCTTTTGTGTGTGGGCATTTCTGTCTCTTCGTAAATGTTCTAGAAAAGTCTCAGAGATAAAAATGTATGTCTTTTGGACGTTTTTTGAAAATGTACTTGGAATGGTTCTGTAATATTTTGTGCTGCTAGAGCTAGTTCCAAAATAAGGCAGGAGTTGTTTCTTTAGTAGTAACAACATTTTGTGTTGCATGTTTGCTCATTGTCAACTTTAAAATATCGAGCTTACAAAGAAGTGCCATAAGCTCAGAAAACTTTGGCATTTTTCTTTAAGCAGTGGAATGACCGTTTCTTGTCTGAGTCCACCATGGAAGTATCACAGTGTTAGAATTTTGGTAGGGTAGATCAGGAAAAACATAACAATACCCTTAACTATTTAATAATTCTAATATTAAATGTAATAATATTTTTTTTAATAATCAATATTTATATTGCGGATATAAATAAACTGGAAATTTAAAATTAAAACTAATTATTTATTATCACTTCACCTGCAGCATTTAAAGTTTTTCCCATATATTAAGACAATGAGCAACCTTAAGAAGTTAGGCGGTATTAAAACCTATATATAAAAATTATATCTATTTGGTCAAAGAAAATTAATACTTTAACTTTGATAACTTGTACATAAAATCAAAAAATCTTTTTCACAAACACTTTAGATTTAGACGAAAATCACCGCAAGCTAAAGTTGACAGTTCAACTTCATCTTTCTGGCCTATACTTATATATTTTAAGTACGAAATTTTGAATATAATACTAGAAATTAATGATAAAATGTAAGAAAACTCACGAGTCAACAGGCTGAACTGAACAACCAGTTTTAGCGAGCCTTAAATATATCGAAATCGCAAATAAATAAATCGATTCGAGTTAAATCGGTCTCGCGTAAAATCGATTTAAAATTGGCAGATCAAAGGCTCAAAGATCGTTTTTTGGAAATCGAATCGAAAATCGCCCACACCTACCCAAGAGGGGTTAAAGTTTTCATCAAAGTTATTTTCAACCATAAATTCGTTTAGGCATATAATTTTTCGAAAAATCTACATGCTGTTATTTGGAATGTATTGCACTTCTTCCAGCATAACATTATTTAAAAAAAATTTTCTTACATAAATACTTTTCTAGCTTGCAACCTTTTCCTATCCTGCAATTTGTTAGTCGTCTATGTAAAATTGAGTTACTGTCATTTTTATATTAGAGCTGCAGGTTTAATTTAGCGTTTCAAATTCTAATTAAATTAAGCCATGAATCGCCCCGTAGCGGATGAGTGCAATATTTTGATAATCTCGAACCGCTACAGGGCGAATTGATATTAAAATTAATAATGTCGACCTGCGCCGAGGAGGTTTGCTTTTTTTCCAAATGTAATCCATCTAAATCTCTGTTAATAGTGATGTTGAACTGATTCGTAGCTAGCGAAGTGATATGAGATGAGTGGAAACGATCCATTCCCAATGTGACAGCCGTCACAAACCACTAACTATCCCCAAACCACCACCTATTGCAGATGCAACAGCAACTCGCCTAACATCCACCGTAAGCCCGACAGAGGGATAACATTTTTTTAGAGAGACAATTTTCTTCTGGGAAAATAAGCAGTGCCTATTTACCACCCTCAAATTGCCGTGTAATTTCCATGTACACGGAAGTACACGGAAATATCCGAAAAGTATTATACATCAAATTTTTATTAGACTTTCGGGGAGGAAGATGTGTTTTAATCAGGCTTTTAGTTGCTTTATAAACTGTGGGGGGGGGGGGGGGGGGGTTGCCGCCCCCTTCCCCACGCCAGGTTTGCATCTAGTACTGGCTGTGATAAACTATTACCATCAGCAATATGAATATGAGTTACTATTTGCACTTATTTGAGAGTGGAAATAGACACTTCCGGGAAAATATGCGTATATACTATTCCCCCGTTCATAAGCGCAGGTTTTCGCATCAGCTGCACAATTTAGCTGAACATAGTGTGTAGCTGAATTATGCAGCTGCAGTGCAAACCTGCGTTTATGAATAGGCCCTATATCTCTACCAAACTGCAACTTTTTTAGCAAAACTATTTCAAGATCGCAACATGTTTAGTTGCAATTTTTTCTAGAATTTACTCTGTTTTTTGTTTAATTTTTCCTCATTTGCAATTGCGTGCAACTGTTTACCAATTATTAGCTTTTAACATGCAATTGCAAAGAATGTTTTATAATTTTTTTAGTTTTTAGAGTATGCAATATTTTGCATATTATATTTTAAGGTAAAATTTTATTCTAAAAGTTGTATTTTTCTGGTAAAACATATTATTTTTTCTTACCTGCAATTTTTTTGATGATTTCCAATTTTTCTCTCAGCATACAGTGTTTTCAGGGATCCAAGTTGTCTGGTGTTCAACTTCTGAACTTTTTAGTGTGGAATGCACTTCTTTTTCTTGCATTTTATTTCTGCAATCAGCAGTTTTTTTTCTCTAGTTCCCGCAACACGTCGTGGGGCGTAAGATGGGAGAACTTCACCCGATTTAAAATAACTATGGCAAGTGGACTAACAATTTATATATGATAATCTGTAATTCGCAATGGGCTTTTTATTGTAATATGTGAGGTTTCAACCTCATAAGCAAATTACAGCACAGTCCTTTTTACTGATAGATTTCACCTAGCCAAACAAGAAATTTCATAAGAGGAGGGCGGGGGCAATATGAACCGTTTGGGAGTTACAGAGTGATTCATAAATTTGCAATTTTCAAGATATGCACATCATTATCTTATTTTTAACTTTTGATCTACTCAACACAGCGACATTAAACAAACGCCAAAAAACTAACTACCACAATGACCTTCTCAAAATTGTTAACAACGTTGATCTATCTCCTACCATTGCATGTCCAGTCACTTCCAAAAGTGAAAAAATGTTTTGCGATTACCAAAAATATAGTCAAAATACATGATTATTAAATTTATTAAATTGCCGGCATTGTCGGCATTTTCCCAAATTCTCCGAAATTCATGTAGTCAAAATACATGATTATTAAATATTATTACCTTTCCAAAAAGGTACAACATCAGACGTAGCCAAAAAGAAAGGCCCTAGAAAATCTTTCGGGGTATATAATAAAAATCAACAATTTAAGTAAATTAAACTCAAATTAACCCTAAAATGCTTTTTATTGAATTGGAAACTTATTACAATTAATCTTAGTATGATACAAAATGTCCTTCGCCACTTTTGATGCCTGACAATAACCTCCCTGAATGTAATTCTCTGTTTAAGGCGTATAATACCCAGCATCTCCGGTATTTTCATCGCTACAGTCCCAATTTTTCCAATGAAATCCTCTTTGTTGTTAACTAGCCTTGAGTAAACTTCATTCTTTATTGCTCCCCATAAGAAAAAGTCCAATGGTATAGGATCTGGAGATCTAGCAGGCCAAGGAATCGGTGCACTTCGTCCAAGCCAGCGGTCAGACAATTTTTTATTGGTTTACAATGATACCAGAATGCGTTGGTAAAACATTGCCCTAAGATGTTCTCTGGTAGATCTGGCAATGTATTTATCAAAAAGTCCGCATAAATTTGGCTATAAAGCACTTGCCGCAAAATGAATGGTCCCATTAAATGGGTGTCGATGTTACCAGCCCAAACATTAGCTTAGAATTTGGGTCCCCTTGTCCTATGTAGGTTAGTATTCGACCAGGTATGAAGGCTCTGAAAGTTTGTGATACCGTGGCGACACACCTTGTAAAGAAGCATTTAATATTTCATTTTTAAGGTGTCGACAAGTTAAGGGGGCAGTCTGGGTTTATTGCACATATTTTCAATATTTTTTTTTCTAATAGAATTTATTTAAATCTTTCAAAAGTTTTGTACAAGGAACGTCTAACACAAAAAATTCAAACGGGATATGGCTATAGTCGGAACTAGAATTGAACATTTTGGGTAAAAATAACAAAATGGTGGACATGTGAATTTTTCGACACTTTTTTTGCAAATAAAATTGTTTAAAAAAAGGGTTAAAAATTAATAAATATTTATGATTTTAGTTCAGGCTGAAACTATAAATGTGCTTACTAATCCCTGAAAATATCAGCAAACGCGTGAAAGTTTTTTTCGCACGCGTGCACGCTCACGAACCTTCTGTTGTATCGCCTTATATACATATTTCTAAAGATCTCCGACCTAAATAAGATAAGATAATAAGTTCTACATATATATAGTACATGAAAATGATGTTTTTAGTAAATCGAATTTTTTAAAGAAATAAAGTCAATTACATTTATAATGTTTGACATATCAGTTGGGTTAGTTAAAATACTTGTTATAATTGCTGTCTGAGTAGGTCGGAACAATTTTGTTTGAAATAATTTTTATATAAAAAGCAACTCAGCCTGTTCCATAATTCAATTCTATTTTAAACCTTCAAGCCCCAACATCAATGTACAAAAAATTCCTCAAATAAAGTTTTATTTTACTTCATTAAACCAAAAGTCAAAATACTTTATTTTTCATTCTATTCGAAGTTATAAAATTAAAAGCCTTTTAATAGAGGCAAAATTTTAAACACGTCGGGAGTTTTGTTCTCTCGGGGAATTTACACCTCTCATGTCATAAAGCCGCATATCTACTGGGAGTTCAACAGATTACAGTGCAAATCGCAGTTTTCAGTGTTGCCAAGTCGTCGATGAAGCATCTCACTAGATAGGGACTAAAAAGAACACCTTTTTTTTAAAAAAAAGTCACCAGATACAAAATAATACATCTTTTTCAAAATTGATAAGAATTGATAAGAATAAGAAATTTCTATGTAACAAAAATGTATATACCTATGTACTACTACTCAATAAAAGACTGTATTTACCTGAATCACAATCGTATTTACCTTTAAAAAAGTGCACTTTGATTTGATCCACAGCTGATTTCATGTACTTAAGCGTGGTATAATTTCTTTCTTTCAATTTGTAAAAGGAAAGGGAGGAAAAACAGAGAACTATTAGAATGTGATTAAGTTCTAATTTTGTGGGCGATCCTCTTATCGGAAGCGACAGAAAATGAGTATCGTTAAACGTTTCAGGGTCATGCTGGAAAGTCATGAACTTTCACAGCAACAAAAGCATTAAATGGGCTCGCTTGAATGTATGGTGAAACACCGGTTGTAACTGAATTAAGTGTTAGCCACTGAGATATATAATACTGGAGTGATTGGTGCTCTGAAATTTCTTCAAGAAAATGGTATCACTTTTCGCTAGTTGTCCCTTTCTGTGTAAGCATCTTTTTTTTCAACATGGTTTTCTGAATTGTCGGCGTCATCTCGCCTATTAAATGCTGGCGATAAAAATAGATGGCAATATTCACAATCATTTTATATCTCTTTCTGGGTTAGCATTTTGCAGATTAGAACAACCTTTTTTTGTAATTTTTATATCAGTAATTCCAATGATTTTTACATTTTCCTTACAACAATATAAAAGATTAAAATTAAGTATGCCATTTCCTATATATGTATATGGTTATTTTATTCTGCTCGCAACAGCTGCAAATTCACAGTAAACATTGGGATTTAAAAATGGTTTTCCTCCACTGAAAGTAAAATTGTACCCATATCAGATAGCTTATAAGTCACTCCATTTTAATACATCTCAGTGGTGTTAGCCCAGCAAATATGTACAAAACTAGTCAAAAACAATGGGAAATACCGAATATTTACGTTAAAACGTTAAAAAGTTGCAGAACATTTGGTGTCATCAGAAGTGCTTCGCAGAAAAAAATATCAGTCACTAGGAAAGTATTCCTTGTTGACATCACTTACTACGTATACATGCAGAGTTGAAAAATTTAGTCAAGTTGGGGTTGAGATTTCAATCCGCGTATATGCGCTCATCAGGTTGTAGAGTTGAGTTGAGATTGAGTTGAAATTGGGTTGATTTGACATAATTCTCATTATAGCTACTGTTTCCTCTTTGTCCCAAATATTTCTCCCTTTTATCTTAAAAGCTTCACAAACACAAAAATCTTTGTCCGCGTATACATGCAAAATTTCAACTGGACTCAGCCAGATTACTTGAGTTAAGTTGACTCGACCCACTTTGAACTCAACTCCGGTATACATGAGAGTTGAACTTGAACTTCAACCGGGCTTCAACCCTGCATGTTAAGTATTACCTGCATTAAAAATCACCAGAAGTCACCGCGGTGGAAGTTAAAAATCACCAACTTTTAGACGTATCTGAGAAAAAAATTTTATCACTAGGGAGTTGTTCGAAAACACCAGATTTGAAGACAAAATCACTGAATTGGCATCACTGGACAAAGGTACCAAACATAAAAAATATCAGCACTTACAACTGCGATTCATCCGTCCACAGAATTCGACCCAGACACGCCCCTTTCTTCAATTCGCATTCCCGAAGCTAAATGCAAAATTCTAATCTCCTCTTGAAATCTCCTTTCAGGGTCTTTGAAAAGGAATATAATGATATATATGGATGTAATTCTCCCGACGAAAAACCCTCCAAAATTTAACTGATGACACTCCTACTCATCTTGCGATTCATATCGTGTCCATTTCACGGTCTTGCCCGATGAGGGTGATTATTTGCTGCTCGACGCAGGCAGAATATTTCTAAGTCTCAACTCGTAATTTCGTACTGCTTGAAGTTAACCTACCTATCTCCAATCATATTCCAGTACAGCCGCTTTTCCGTTTCAGTCCACTACACAATAAATATAAATTATATTTATATTTCTCAAACGTAAATTCTTCCGAATTTTTATAAATTTTAACTTAAGAATACCCGCAGTTATCGATTTCATTTTGAACTATCCCATCAGGTATTAATAAGAGAACGTCAGGATACTAGGGTGTGAACTCTGGCTAAGACAAGCTAATATCGCCAATAAAACAAAATTACACTAACATTTTTATAGCTTTTTTACAACAATAATAAAAATTAATTACCTTTTGCCACAAACAAACATTTTCGACCCTTTGTTGCTTTATGATTTTTCTAATCCTTTCTGTACCCTGCCATGTTGTATCTTTTTGGAAAGGTAAGAAGATGGGCAACTTAATAACATTAAAAAAGGGTTATTTATCAATTTGAGAAGATGCTGAATTTTTGATAATCGCAAAAAATTAGTAGTAGTAGTTTTCTGGCGTTTGTCTCATGTCGCTTCGTTGAGTAGATCAAAAGTTAAAAATAAAATAATGATGTGCATACCATGAAACCCCCTCCCCCCTCTCTACCGTACAATTTTTTGTTTGGCTATGTGAGATCTGTCGCCCCTATTATTTTGGCACACCAGATTTGAAACACCCTCTATATCTACCCTGTGCAAAATTTGTAATCGATTTTCCGGCCACATCCAGGCATCCGTTCGAGCTGAAATTTTACACACGACTTCGGATCTGACGAGAAACAATATAGTACATTTAACAGCGGTATAAATCCAATATGACGGACGATCCGAGATGACGGATTACAATGTTCTTCAAAATTCTCTGCACAATTTACGTCTAAAGTCGTATGTTTCGCTCTCAGTGTTAACTTACAATTAGTGCAAACTGATAGAGTCAGTTTCGCTACAAAAAAGTGGAAATTTCTCTTTTAGGCGTATCAAACTACTTATGTTATTGAATGTGCTACAAAAGATAAATATAGTTAGATGGGAAACTGATAATATTGGACCTCAGTAATAACCCCAGTCATGATAATGAAGCCGCTAACTCGTCTCACGATGTATGATGTAAAAGAAACAACAATTGAGGATAAATCAACAATAGCTGCATCTGCTTCGAATGTTAGCAATGCGGAATGTTAGCAAAATGGAATGACAATTCAACCAACTGTTCAACTGTGGATTGCACTATACAGTAGGTACTAAGATTTGATTGAAACAAAAAGTTATAATTTGAAAAAAGTATGGGCACTAATAACGAAAAAAATTAATGAAAAGAAATATTCTCTTATATGTGTTCAAGTCTCCAACAAGTGGAAAACACTGAAAAGCTCTAAAACTGGCCGCGGAAAAGAACATCCAAGCTTGAGTATTATTTATGATTATTTTGTTAAAATTATTGCTTCTTCTTCTATATTTTTGTATGTGATATTTAATAATGCTAAAAACCACATTTTTATAGCAGCAAATATGCGGAAAAATTAGAAAAATGTTTTTTCAACCCTTTTGGTTGGAATCCCTTAAAATCCGGTCAAGTACTTTCTTTGTTGTAATATATAGTACCTACATATAAAAAGTTACAGATAAATCGAGGAGGGGAGGAGGGGTTGGCTTTTTTGGAAGAATAGCCAAATTTAATATTTGCTGCAAAAATTTAAACAGAATTTCTGCATTGTTCCGTTTGAACTAAATTTGTATATTATATAAAAATAATAAAAATATATATATTCTATATAATGAATACATGTATGAATTAAAAGCCTCCCATCATTGAATTCATTAAAAGCCCTACAATTGCTTTAATTTCAGAAACCTCTGACCCTAAGTAGGCCACACACATTGTATTTCCTGAAAAAAGGAGTAAGTTTCATTCTACCTCTCAAATGGACACCCTTATTACGTGTCCTATCATCAATTGCTTATTTTTTATGAAGATATTTAAAAACTCCAATTAATAAGAAATTAATTAATTTGAATGTATTTCAACTGAAAACAACTTAAATGATACAAACATCATTATGACATTGGCTGGGCTTATGCCTTAAAGTCTACTACAATAAGCGTTTACATATTAAATAAAATTAATTTTCAAGCCTCTGCGTTTTTACTTTATTAATGCTTGAATTTGTTCGGATTTTAAATGTACCTACCTACCTGTATGTTTGTATCTAAAACTCAACAAGCAACTAAATTTGCTATTATGCCAACTTAATTACTTCTAATTAAATTGCGTTTCTCAATTACAAATTAAATTAGTACTTGCGGACTATCGGTCTCCGGTCAATTATACATATACATTCCAATGCACTTACAAACGACTGTTTTGAAAATAAATCTAACAAGTTTGAAGTGGTGTAATAATCGTTGGATCCCAAATAGTCCCTAAATTGCATCCATGGACTGACGAATATGTCCTTAATAAAACTTTCCGGCGCCGGGCTTAAATTTTCGGGATTTGCAGTAAAAATCTTTCTGATATAGCAAGAGCAGCACAACAACTTGTCAGATAGTCACATATACATGACAGCGACATAACTCAATTTTACATAAAATTGATGTCGCATTTACTGTGATACTGCACAGCATATGGCAGTTGGAAGTCCATTCTGAGGACGAGAACCGAAAACTGATGCTTCTAACGGAACTGGGAGCTTTCTATGAAAGCAAATATATAAGAAGGATGCACTTGCTATGATAGAAATTCTACGTGAAAACGTGTAAAGAGTTTTGGACGGTGCATTCTGTTAGTCCTGAGAAAATATGAGTTCAAGCAATTTTAGCCAGGATACTTGGGCATTGCCGGTGTATCATCTGCGCTAAACGACCGATTCGTCATTCAAATCCGGAACTCTTTCTTCTATGGCCTCGGAAGGATATCTATACGTTCGTGTGTTTTTTGACTCCCTTCCTGAAACATTTGTTGCATCATTTATTTTTGTAATTGAGTCCTTTCAGGACAACAAATTACTTTTTGCAGAGTTGTTGTGTTGTTACTCTTGCTAATGATTCCAAGTTAGAGTGACCATTTGTTAAAAGATATTACAAGAACACTTGCAACGTTAACACGAAAAATTCTATTCTAAGTTTGTTAAAAGTTTTAAAACATTTAGGCAGTAAAGAAATTTTGCGATGTAACAGAGTGATTTCGTTTAAGAATTCAAAAATAAGGAACCGACCGAGGATCAGTTTTTTAACCGACTTCTTAGGCGAATTGCATTGTTTTTATAAGATTCGGCCAACGCCGTAGCCATTACGTAGAACTAAAGAAGAAAGAAAGCTGAATGCAATCGATTGGAATTCAAAATATGTATTTTTGATTATTTTAATTAGTTTTTGGCCTGCAGTATTGTAATTAAAATATCACAGTAAAATTTTGTTTATTATTCATTCGTCCATATGAAATGCAAACCTAATTTCGCTCTTAGGAATATTAACTGTTCTTGTCGCAAAAAAAAAACAGTTTTGACCACCAAAAACATGTCTGACGTAATTAAAGTACCATTTACAGGAATACCCTTAACTGTCCAGGGCAAGTTTCCCAGGGTCGTATACAAGGGTGGGGGGTATCTCCTTAATTCCCCCCCCCCCCCCCATTGAACACATATACGACATATTATGAGGAAAGCTGAAACTGAGTTATTCAAACTATCTACTAATACATTTTCAACTACAAAATCGTTTGACTAAAAATGTTATATTATGATGATTAGCTGCTTGACATACGCACTGATCTTAGAACCTTCTCGGTTTTGGGAAGTTGGTTAAAAATTGATTTCATTTCACTTCTAATGGCCATATTGTGCATCCCTCTCTACTTATTTCGTTAAATAAAGACAAACTCTGTACGCTCCTGTTCAAGGAGTCCCAGAACTTTTTAATAATTCCTTTGACGCAATAATTTGTTTATTGCAAAATTTGAATTTTTTAAATAAACAATTAAAGAATTTGCATTCAAGAAAATATTTATGTGGGGGGTCTTTTGAAACGTTAGTAAACGAAATTTAAGTAGTCAAGGATTTTTCATTGAAATAAGGAAATCACTTAAGGGGCTACTCAAGTTTTACGTAACACAGTTGGGGGGGGGTCTTGTGAAACGTTTCGGTGCGTTATAGGGCGAGGGGGGTCAAGGAACGCATTACGTAACATTAAGTTTTTGTTAAAATTTAAAGGCCTAACTCTTAACTCGTGACTTACGGCTCAGTTTATATGGTATATGTATCTAATTTTTTTTACGTACGAAAAGGGTGGCGTCACTGAGTATACAGAAGTATATATATGGCAAATAACCAAAATAAGCCGTGTACCACAAGTCCATAGTTTGAACTCTAAGAGTCCGACCGTTGCGATCAAGCAAAACCACCTAAACTACAAGCCATGAATTTCTCGCACACACATTAGGGCCAAAGTGGGCTGAACTTTCGTTTAATTTACATTACTTCTTATTCCGGAATCGACCATGGGGTTCTTGTTCATAAATTTCATCTGCTCGGGTTCCCACCGCTTTTTTTTAACTGGCTGTGTACTAACTTTTCTGCACGCACCCAACGTGTCTTGTTACGTGGTGCCCTATCCAACGAATTCTTTGTTTCTTCTGGGGTGCCTCAGGGCAGCATTCTTGGCCCACTTCTTTTTATCATTTTTATTAATGACGTCTCGGTGCTCCTTTCTAGCTCCAAGATTATGTGTTATGCAGATGACGCCAAAATATTCCGTGTCGTCTCCCACGACGACGATTGTGCTCTGTTGAGCTCCGACATTCACGTTTTTCACGACTGGTGCTCCAGTAACCGTCTCCCTCTTAATATTAACAAATATACCGTAATGACCTTTACCCGCAACTGTCCCGTTCTCTTCGACTACTGTTTGGATGGCAGTGTCTTGAGTAGGCTTCATAGGGTCAAGGATTTAGGGGTAGTTCTTAATTCCCGCCTATTCTTTGAGGACCACATTGACTTCGTGGTGAGTAGGGCTAATTCCACGCCGGGTTTTGTGAAAAGATGATCCAGGGAACTTGACAATCCCTATCTAACTAAGCTCCTCTTTTGCACATTCGTTAGACCCATTCTGGAATACGCTTGCCCAGTTTGGGATTCCTATTTTGCTGTCCAAATTAACCGGATTACTTGGCGTGATCCTTTATCCTTCCCATCCTATCATTCTAGGCTCGGACTGATTTCTCTCGATTCCCTTGCAAAGAGACGTCGAATATATAAGATTACTTTTATGCATGATTTATTGCAGGAGACGATCAACTTCTCCGAATTACTGAATGATACAGGCATTTCCATTCCCGCCCGATCCCTAAGGAATTTAAACTTTTTACATTTTCCCTTTCATCGCACGCTCTACGGAATTCACGAGCCTATTGCTTTTATGTCTCGCCTTTATAATGACTACGCTGCCTATATCGAGCTGGGTTGTTCTAGGCGACAACTGCAGTGCCATCTGAGGCAGGGTTCTCAGGTCGGCTATAGTGGAAGATAGTATCGTGGTGGTGAGATTATAGTACCAACCTCAGAGTTATAGTATGCTTGGTAAAAACGGCAACACCAATACAAAAATGTATAAATCCCTATATCTCGACTGTAAAATCGCTCTATTTTAATAATGTTGTCATTGAATTTCTTATATTAGAGGCATAAAAAATAATGTGTATGGAAATTTAATCAAATTTTTACCGCAGGTTGTATGTTGGAATAAACTGCACAGTTGATGATTTTCATTTGACAATCAATAAGAATCGAACAATTGAGTGACTAGTTAGTTAGTGAAAGCATTCATTAAGTGAAACTTAAAAGGGAATTTCAATGAAGTGAAATTATAGTACACTTGCGTACTATAATGAAATCAGGATTGCGGATAGTACAGCTGGTCAAATTATAGTACACGTACTATAATTATAGGACGGTTGAGAACCCTGATCTGAGGATACTTATTGATTAAGTTAGTTTAATTATTTGTATTAATTTTGTAGTCTTCTTCGTTGATTTGTAACTTTCTTAGTAGCCAGCTTTGGCGAACCTGTTGTTAATAAAAAGGGGGTGAGGGGGGGTCAGAAAACTCCAAAAACTGCGTTACGTAATACTTGAACGGCCAATAAGAAACTATTTAAATTTCAGATTTCTACAACATATTAGATTTAAATGTTTGTTATTTGGGTTACGACCAAATTAGCTAAATTAAGTTTCGGTTTTGACCAAATCAACGCTACTAACATACGTGTATACTTTGTAATTGGCAACGACAAGGTCAAACACAAAATTCTCATTATGTGGGTAACGAAGGCAAAACATATCGTGTATTCCTTATTCCCTGTGTTACGACTAGTACAACAATAACGTTACTACTAGGTTATAACGAGAATTAGTCGTCGGTAGAGTAAGTGATAACGTCTTGAATCTGGAGGTCCTAGGTTCGAATCCCATGGGCGCTGCAGAGAAATGTTAGTGGTTCGGAATCCACTTTAAATTGAAGGCCCATTTGCAATCGTTGTCTCGAATCGGGTGAAGTTCTCCTCCTGCCCCACAAGGGGTTACGAGAGGTGAGTACACAATATTAATTAAATCTTAAATTATAAACAACTGCATACAATTAGTGAATGTTTATAGTAGTAGTAAATATATAAATTAATTATATCCCTTTCTTGAATTATATTCCGGCGCTTGAAAAAATACATACATAATCCTAGAATTAACCCTTCTAACCCAGAAGGCGCACTTCACGGACAGAAGCCCGGAAAATAAACCTATCCACCCGAATATAACAAAATATTGAGGTGAATGAGATTCCCACATCAGCATGCAAAAACTAATATTAGTACCCAGAAGCACAAAATTAGGAGTGTAACAGGCATAGAGATCCTTGAGCCAAGCAATACAATACAATTGATTTGAGCCGTCTTTTAGTGAGGTGTTTCTGGTGACTATAAAATATGTGTAGTGGATGTTCGTTCTTAGTAATTAGCTTTCTAAGGTGAATTTAAACTCGGGTCGCCTAGTGAATTTAAATTCGGGTCGCTCTCGGAACTCGGGTCGCACTGTTCTGCCATTCTCTACGGCCATCTTTCTTTAAGGATTGGTTTAGGATGAAAAATAAAGAACCACCTCGGTTTCAAATAAAGATTTTTTTATTGATCTCAGTATGTGCAAAATGCTTAGCTCGGGAAACCTCAGAAAAGTAAGAAAGTTACAAAATGACATTTATACATGTTTATTTTTCAAAATTGTAAAAATGAACTAGATTTCACATTTAATTTATTAGTGACAGCTATTGGAGAAGTACATTTGTGAATAATATTACGATTTAGTAACTTCAAAATAAACTTAATTTACAAAAAGTTTTATGAACAATATCCTCTTGTTTGTTGTGAATGCTATAACAATATATTCTGTGAAATTTCTTTATTCCTGTTGCTTAAATATGGTCTTCGTCTCGTTTCAGATTCCTCATGTGTTGCTGAGAGGCTTTCCAATTTTGCATCTCTCCTAGATCTGAAGTTATGGGAAAAATTCGCCGTTTTAGTTGATCGATTTTACCGGATGTGGTGACCAAGTAAGTAACTTTCTACTCCATATCACTTCCCTCAGGTAAGTTTGCTGGAATGATAGGTTGTGTTTGTTGGGGTGCTGGTTCCGCTTGTAGGGTGCTGGAAGTGGAAATTGATCAAGCGTTTTGTTTTCATTTGTTTGGTATATTTATTTCACTGATATTCATCTTGTGGTTTTAGCAGAAGTAGTGATGGAGCCTACCATATAAAATTCGGCTTGGATTCCGATGATTACTTCCATAGAATGATTGCCGATAATTGATCGTATTTTATTTTCTTGACTGTTGTTCTAATGTACTTCGGGTTTTTAATTAGGTTAAGTTAATAACCCTAGATATATGACATATGGATTATGGCAGCATTATTTGATTATGAGGGTGGGGGTTGGAGACGGTTGTGACATCTACAAATAATTGAAACGACCGATAACTTTGTAACACGTGGACTGATTTGGATGGTTCTTTTGCTGTTGTATAGAGTATGATCACACATTGCTAATAGGAGAATAATTTGGTCCTATGGTGGTGGTGGGGGAGGGGTAGTAACTTCGTAACGCGTGGACCGATTTCGACGATTCCTGTTCTGTTCGGTAGAGTATTTTCCTTGATTGATACCATGAGAAAAAAAGTTTAGTGGAATGGGGGTGGGGTAGGGGGTTAAAACTAACTTTTAACGCGTGGACCGATTTGGATGGTTTTTTCTTCGTTGCCGTAGAGTCGGAGACACTAAAAAATGAAAAATAAAATAGTTTTTAAAAAAAAGTTGAACCGACTTCACAAAAGGCGCTAAAAAGCATAAAATAATTTTTTATTTTATATCTATTACGACATTTTGAAGTCGGTGCAAATTAAACAAATAAAAGAACTACATAACCACAATTGAAAATAATACATAATACTACCTGAACGTTTCAGCTTACAGGATCATAAGAAATGACAATTTAATATTTTTGTTGTAGTTGTTAGGTTTGTTTGATTTGCACCGGCTTGAAAATGTTGAAATAGATATAAAATTAAAAATTATTTTATGCTTTTTAGCGCCTTTTGTGAAGTCGGTTCAACTTTTTTTTTTAAAAACTATTTTTGAACTGTACTTTTTTGAACGCCAAACTGATTTCCCACTACTCTATATTCTGCACATGACGCAAGTTTATATATAGAAATGGCTACTTTCATTTCAACTGAAAGATCCTCGCGAACACTTCCAGCATGAGGAGATAATTCCGCTGTTAGTTTCTCATATATAAAATTGAATGAGTTGCTGTCCATTCGAAAGTTTTCCAGTATTTGATCATCAAAGTCTTCTCTATTCATTACCGTATACCATATTGTCGATACTTTCCGTATTTTTTTCTTTGGAATATTTTCCAAAAAATTTTTAGAATTAAATCCACTCTTTTTAAATAAGAATCACAATTCCGTCTTAACTGTCGACACTGATTTTTTAAGAAACGCTCTCTCATTATTTTTATACGGTGATTCAGCTCTTGTTGTCTAACTAAAACTATTTCCTGCACCATGATCATATATTTCGCAGAGGCACTCAAAATTACTTTTCTATTATTATCTTCCATATTGAAAAACATTTAATTTTTTAAGACACAAAACTTTAAAAATGTCTGCTGTCAAGTCAACCCAATTTCAGCTTAAATTGAACTCAACTCTTCTACCTGGTGAGCTCATATTCGCGGATTGAAATTTCAACCTCTAATCGACTCAACTTTTCAACACTGCATGGATACGTAGTAAGTGTAACTTTTTAAATTGAAAGTAACCGATTATTAGAAAAAGTAATTCTACTCATTAAAGTAATTGCGGGATTAAGTTTTATAATTATTGCAGTCTCAATAGAACTTCCATATTTCAAAGGGTGTTCGCTTTTGCCCTTTTGGCTGCATTTTAAATTAGCAGGAAGTTATTATATGTTTAATGTTAGTCGACATTCAGTTACATAAATTTGCAAAGATGTCATAATATCCTGCTTTTGTATAATAACGTTATTCATAATAAAATTCTTAAAGGGGTTTTAAAACCTTTTGATCATAAAGAGATTCAATTTCTCCAGTCATGAGGCGTTGCATCCCTTCAGCTAATCTTAGCTAATAACTTAAAGCGTCCATGTGTAAAGCCTAAGTTACGAGTACTTGCATACTGAATTCTCCCTGGTTCTGTTACCCAAGCTAAACACTTAAAGAAACATATGGGGTGGATTCATTTTTGTTACATTCACGGACTACATGCCTTTTTTGTCTTTAGGTTAACGAAAGATTTTAATCTTCGCTCCAGTACTTTTATCCTGAAGCCATTTGTGAAATTTTTAATGATTCGCTCCAACACCATATGCATTTGCTGGCTTAATACAGACAGTGGATGCACTTCTTGCCGCTTCGTCGTCTTTTAATAGAGGAGACTGACAACAAAAAACATTCGCCAGGCAGGAAATGCAATTGAAAAATGAGGGCAAGAAAAATCCCCTAAAGGCACAAAGGAAATTTTGTGTCGTAAAAGCTACTTTTCACCAAGAACCCGTAAAATCCTTAGCAAAAGACCAGACTTTGAAGATTACATGCAAGCTTCGATACCTGCTTAGAATTAATGCCTTTAGCGTTGCTAAAGAATTAAAATTGAATTTTCCGCTTCAACTTGGTGAGGAAGATTTCTATTCTGGAAAAATTGCATAAATCTTCTGGTTTAAAAACTTTTTTTGCTGCGGCAGGTAGATTTCAGGATGAACCTTACCTTTAAATTGCTTGAGTGGAATGAACTGTTTTAATATATGTATACATATATATATTTGACATGATGGTGTATATTTAGTCGCAGTTGCTTATCCCTTTCCAAAATAGTGTATATACAGTGGATCAAAAAAGTTTACGTACACACCTTATAATAAAGAAAATACAGAAAGTAATATGTTAAGCAAAAACCTAAATTTTTTGTTTATTATTTATTTCAATTCTTTGTTACATACAGGTTGTTTCAGATCTGACGTGCCAAAATGAGTAGGGTGATAGATCTCAAGACAAACAAAAATTGTATGCAGGAGGGGGAGGGGGGGGGGGTAATCTGAAGCGTTTGGGAGTTACAGGGTGATTTATAAATTTCAGTTTTTCATGGTATGCACATTGCTCTTTTATTTTTATCTTTTGATCTACCCAATATAGCGACATCAAACAAACGCAAAAAACCACTATCCCAATGGCCTTTCCAAAATTGTCAACAATGTTGATCTAATTCACACCATTACAGGTACATTCACTACCAAAATTAAAAAAAAATGGTTTGCAATTACCTAAAATTCAGCAATTTCCTAAATTTTCTCCGAAATTCATGTAATTAGTACACCTCTTTTTTATTTTTATTAGATTGCCCGTCTTACTACCTTTCCAAAAAGGGTGATAGTGTAAAAATTTGTTTTTTTGTAGTGATAAGACAGGGAAAATTGTTGTGTTCAAAGAAAAAACATTAAATACGTGTAAAACTTAATTAAAATGTCGCGTAAAATACGCATTACAACATAGTGATGTAAAGCTACCTAATATTGTATATTCTTGTGATGGATATCATTCTGAGTGTTACAGTTAATTAACAGCAGTGATGAAAAAATATCACGATGATAACAAAACAGACTCATCACCTTCACCGTCATCAACTCCTGATTCAGTTGCATCCGTTGAGATTGATGATGAAAGTTCTCCAGAATCTCGAAGTACCGCATTTTTTTTTCTTTTTATACGATGTGGCCAAATCCTTGGGGCAACCCTTTGATGCGTTAGCATGCTTTTGGCCGGAAGGGAATTCGGGTAAGGGAAGTTAGGAAACTTGAGTCTTTTTTTTTGCATTGCTGCGAGCTAGACAACTGCCCAGAGACGGAGTGGATTATTTTAATTTCTTGATAAAAACTCACGGGGTCATCTGGTCTCGAACCCGGGACCCATGGCATGTTGGTCTTGTCGCTCAACGTACTGATCCAACTCCGTCTCCAAGAAGATATGTGTTTTTTGTAATAAAGGTAAACAACAAACTTTGCATATTAGCAGTGACACGAATATTTATCAAAAAATTTATGAATGGGCTAGTACATTGGAAGATTCTGAATTATTGCAAAAAATTAATTGCTTCAAATCAGCTGGCGAAAAGGTTTGCTATCATCATTCATGTCAAGGAGCATACGTCAATAATTTTATAAATTAATCCGTGATCGCCCTCCAACATCCTGGCACTTAAAAAGAGAAATTCACCAAATTGCTTTCGATAACATAAAAATTTTAATGGAAAAAATAAATAAAAAAAAAAAAATTTATAATAATATCCTGCAAAATAAATTAGAAATTGTGTCTCTGTCATCTGATAATTCAATAACTATGCAACATCTCGAAGAAAAAATTGTAAAAGAATTAGGAACAAATATAAAAATTGAAACCAAACATAAAAAAAATAATCTTACACAGAGATTGTAGTTTAATAGATGAGACCCTGTTCAACGATCTTGTAGAGGATGATCTTATTGAAAAAGTTGCACTCATTTTAAGAAAAGCAATTTTAAATATTGATAAAAATAAATTGCCTTCTTAAATAACGACTGAAGATTTAATCAATGATGAGTGCTCCATTCCAGAGACGTTAGAGCGATTTTTTAAAACAATGATTGGTGGAAAAGACATTAGTCGTAAAGATGGTTCAAATTATAAATTGATTGTATTCAATGGCTTCAGATGCAATTTTCTGTGTTAGTAGTGGTACTGTTAATCCATCTAAACATATTAAACTCGGAATGACTGTGAAGAGTTTAACAAACAGTAGGAAAATCATTAACATTTTAAATAGATTTTGACATTGCTGCAATTACAATGCATTAGAAGAATTTAAAACTGAAGCTACAATTACATCTGTGCAACGGTCACGAATTTGTCCTAATGATATTAAAATTGTTCCATTATTATCCACTCGTGTAGCATTTGACAATTTTGATAGATATGTCGACACATTAAGTGGAATACTCTACACGATACTGTAGGAATAATTCATCAAAACACTGATAATGATGTTCAGGATGAATCTACTGATGAGTGTAGACCAGTTGATTTGGACAATGATGAATGTTTTCTGGTACCAGCAAAACGTAGAAGAACTTTTGACCCAATTATTCCTGATTTTGCTCCATATCCTAAACAATTAAAGATGTTAGGCTATTTACAACCTGTTGATTCTGAAAACTCAACCACTCCAAAAAATCTCAAACTTTTACAAAAGGTTGATTTATTATTGTTGAGTTCACATGCATTTCAAATACCAAATACTCCAATGTGGACAGGTTTTAATAGTCAATTAATAGTGGATAAAAATAAAAATAAGTTTTCTCCAACAAATACCTCAGTCGTAGTGAATACAATGGAGCAAAGTCAAATTATTGCTAAAGAATGTCAGCAAAAATATGTCCAGGTCACTTATGATTTGGCTATCGCTAGAATGGCTTTTAAAATTTAAGCTATAGAGCAGCCACGAGCTTTATTTAAAGCAATAGGAACATTTATTAATGAGTGTGGCTTATCACATATGATGGTTGAGAGTAATCTTATAGCAAGTGGATCTGTAAATGGAATAATCGAAGGGAAGCATTTTAATTGTTGCAAACGTCTACATCCTTTAATGGCTTTACGTCTGGAAATTTAAAATTTTGAGCAATTTTTAAAATTTAATGGAACAGATTATGGAAATCTAAAACAACAAATTCATGATGATCTCTTGATGTCAAAAAAAATAAATTTCAGATTCATCTACAATCACAGACCTTGTACCTGGCGAAGTACTCTCTAACTTACTTTCATCATATCAAGAATACGAAGAAGCTACACGTGGAGGTGCTCATGGCAAAACACCTCAGTATTACATGATTTATGTTCAACTTGTGTGTTACTTTATCAAGAAGTATACGTACGGGAGATTTTTCGCATTCAATCAGCCTAACTATGCTAGATGGACCGTCAAATGTTTAGACAATCTAAGTAGAGTCAATTAAACTCATCCAGGACTTGAAGATGATTTGACAAATGGTTATTTTGGTATTAAAAGAACAGATAAACCGTTCTCAATACCAATAGACCTCACATTAGAGCAGACTATAAATGCAGATGCAGCGAGGCGATTTACTGGAGTTTCACACTTCACCAATTCGATATCAGCTCGTCAACGCTGGTTAAGAAGTCATAGCATTAGAGCTGCTTTGATTTCTCATGTTCTCAGTTTCAGTGGATTGAAACAATAACA
Source organism: Leptarthrus brevirostris (assembly GCA_964036015.1). Lineage (NCBI taxonomy): Eukaryota > Metazoa > Arthropoda > Insecta > Diptera > Asilidae > Leptarthrus > Leptarthrus brevirostris. Next base: position 154,297,545 of record OZ038371.1, read on the forward strand.
AGATGTTACTGGCGATTAAGAACCTCACCGAATTAAAATTTATTAAAATCAATTAAAAAGTTTTGTAGAAATCATGAAGAAAAATTTGAATCCATTCGCTGAAAGTTTGGATGAAGACAATCTTTATAGTAAAGCTACATCGAAGCCTGCCTCTCCTGAAATTGTTAAATTTTTCTTGATGATATTGGGGATGTTTTGAGAAAAAAATTCATCAATGAATGTGCTGTAAGTGAAAACCGATTTGAACAATCTATAAAAAAAAATCCAGTTTTTAATTTTGCTGCTGCTCCAAAAAAGAAGAAAGTTGTTCTTGGTAAAAAAGTTGTGGAGTTGATAATGCAGCGAGATTTATATGGCCGACCCTTTGGATTATCAATTTCACACAAAATAGATATTGAAAAGGTACTTACGTATCCACTTACACATGTACCAACATCGATGTGCCATACTGATGGAACTATCTGCAAAAGAGATAAAGTTCAACTAACCAAATTAATTGAAAAAAAAAACTTTGATGTGTGCGAATATTAATCAACAACCTTCTTGTTTCGATGTAGTTAAGTATATTAGATGGATTTTTCATGTTATATCTTATGAAAGAATATAATAAATATATAAATAAATAAAATAAGGAAACTAAGCAAGTTCTTTTATCGTTGGTACCGGAAGTGTGAAGTGTGGCGAAGATAGTGGAGGAGTTCCCCGGCACAGCCTTATATATGGCAAGAAAATCGAAAAAGCAACAGGAGGAATGGGAAAAGCAACCATCCCCAAATCAACGCAAAAATTTGGATCCCGAAACAAAAAATTACTGGAAGAGTTTTATTGCACTGGCGAAATCAGCAGGTTAATGCCAGGAAGGCAGGATTTTGTGTCAGTTAGGATAAGCAAATTATTTTAATACATGTGTATGATGAAGCAACTGCAATTTGTCTTGCCATCGATCTGGTCAAAATCATCACCTTCAAAAAAGACTAATGCTAACTATTTTACCGGAGGTGTACTGAAAGTTCAAAGAAGTATATCCAAATTTTTTTTTTTTTTTTTTTTTTTTTATATATGATGTTGCCAAAGCTCAGGGGATGCCCTATGATGCTAAAGCACAGCCTTGGCAGGAAAGGAATTAAGGATGAGGGAAATGGATTAGGAGGTTGAGTGAAGGAGGTGTCGATGTACGCCCCGTTTGAAAGTTTCAGGCTCATAAGACGAGGGAAAAACAGAAGATGGTAAACTGTGCAGATTGTATTGTCATTTGCGTGTCTGCAACCTAAAAATTGGCATCAACATTTTAAGGGGTCTATTTTCACGAATTTTTTTTACCGGTATAAAAATACACTCTTAAAATATACAAAAAAAATATTTTTTATATTTATTTTACTCAGTTTTTAACCGACTTCCCAAAAACAAAGAGGTTCTAAGTTCGACGCGTATTTTTAAAAATTTTTTTTTTTATTTATTTTTTATTTTTTTTTATGTCTGACCGGGCATAACTTCGTAATGCGTCGACCGATTTTGATGATTCTGTTGTTGTTGGATAGAGTATGTTCACCGATTGGGACCATTTCAAACAAATTTTTAGTAGGGTGAGGGTGGGGGGTGGGCGTGAAACCTAACTTTGTAACGCGTGGTCCGATTTGGATGGTTCTTTTTTTTGTTGTACAGAGTATGATCCCCCATTGCTAATAGGAGACAAAAATTTGGAATAGGGTGGTGGGGGCGGGGGGTGGAACCTAACTTTGTAACGCGTGGTCCGATTTCGATGGTTCTTTTGCTGTTGTATAGAGTATGATCCCCCATTGCTAATAGAAGAATAATTTGGCCCATGGTGGGGGGTTGGGCGACGGGAGGAGTAGTCTAACTTCGTAACGCGTGGACCGATTTGGATAATTCTTTTTCTTTTGGGTAGAGTATGCTCCCTGGTTGATACCACGAGAAAAAAATTGTTGGTGAGGTTGGGGTGGGAGAAGGGGGGTGGAACCTAACTTTGTAACGCTGGACCGATTTCGATGGTTCTTTTGCTGTTGTGTAGAGTGTGATCCCCCATTGCTAATAGGAGAATAATTTGGCCCTATGGTGATGGTGGGGGATGGGGAGGGTTAGTAACTTCGTAACGCGTGGATCGATTTCGATGATTCCTTTTCTGTTCGGCAGAGTATGTTCCTTGATTGATACCTTGAAAAAAAAAAGTTTAGTGGAATGGGTGTGGGGTACGGGGTTAAAACTAACTTTTAACGCGTGGACCGATTTGGATGGTTCTTTCTTCGTTGTACAGAGTAGAAGACATTAAAAAGTGAAAAATAAAATAGTGTTTAAAAAAAAGTTTAACCGACTTCACAATAAGTGCTAAAAATAATAAAATAATTTTTAATTTTATATCTATTACGACATTTTGAAATCGGTGCAAATTAAACAAATAAAACAACTACAGTACCACAATTGAAAATAATACATAATACTACCTGAACGTTTCAGCTTGCGGGATCATAAGAAATGACGATTAAATACTTTTGTTGTAGTGGTTTGGTTTGTTTGATTTGCACCGACTTCAAAATGTCGTAATAGATATAAAATTAAAAATTATTTTATGCTTTTTAGCGCTTATTGTGAAGTCGGTTTAACTTTTTTTTTAAAAGCTATTTTTCGTACAGAAAAATGGGGAGAAGAAAAAAAGATGGGTGTCCAAAAAAAAAGATGGGTGTGCGCTGTTGATAAAATCTTTGGAATGGACGATCTGAAAAAAACACAAAATGGTTTTAGATTCAGTAGGAAAATGGCTATAGCGCATATCATACGAGTTTTTATTTTTTCAAAAATTACAAAATGGCGGCCAAAAAGTACGTTTTTTTTATCGTTTTTTGCACAAAAAAATAATTACACTCAAAATGTCAAAATTCGTATGATATGCGCTATAGCTGTAGTCATAAAGAATATGTGGTAAAATTTTGGTAAGGATTGGTTGAATAGTTTCGGAGATTTTATCAACAAGCCGTCCAAAAACGTCATTTTGAGAAGAGCGCGTTTAAAGTTTTCTTTAACGAAAAATCGACAGTTACTCGGTGCTTTATGCTTCTTACTTCGATTTGGTTACCAAGTGCTTCACCAATTACCTCCTTAAAAGCCTCCGTTTTCTCCCCAGTATCTTTTAATTGTAGCAAGAGTTTGCCTTTCTGGGTCCTTCTAATCTTTGAGACTGTCTCTCCTAATTCGCCTAATTTAGGATCCGCTTAACCCTGCGGAGTAAAAAAAAAAATGAAAAGTAAAAACGCTTGTTTTTCTTCCACAAATAGGAGTTAAAAATTTTCTTTGGGATGGTGATCGCTGAAAAATATCAGCGCTCAAAGAAAACAAGCGAAGAAAAACAAGCGTTTTTACTTTTCATTTTTTTAAATAAATGACTTCCACCAAGTGTTGCTCTTTCTGATTAAACAATATTTAACCAGTATTGGTTATATGAAATTGATGGACTAAAAATCCTCTTCATATAATTCATACTCAGATTTAAAACTGAGTACTTATAGGAGTTGTGTTTTGACCTTTCGTCATGGATGTCCGTGGTAAAAAGTACAAGTATCACGCTGATGATGACCAGCTTGTACTTTTGGTCGAAACATGCATCATTTTTCCTTTGAGCACTGATATTTTTCAGCGATCACCGTCCCAAAGAAAATGTTTAACTCCTATTTGTAGAAGAAAAACAAGCGTTTTTGCTACTGCTATCCGCTTCCTTCGCTTTCTCATCATGCAGTTCAATTGCAGAGAGTTCGTAGAGAGCTTTAATACTCTCTATTGCATCCCTCATTGGCTGATGTATGGACCGCCTTTTACCGTCTTCCAGCATATCAACCAGTTTTTTAATTTGTTCTCCCAGCTGGCAGAAAACTGGTTGCTCTCGAATCCGGGCGCTTCTTCCTTGCTGAGCCTCACTGTATGATAGAGACGGTGTGTCTCCGGGTGACCTCATAGTTTTTAAACTCCTTTGCAAAGGGCTCGCTTCAACGCTGTTGGTGTTGTTGTCTCCTTTAGTATTTGTTATATTGTTCGTGTTGTTCGTTATATTTGTTGTACTCATAATTTTATTGGGTCCCCACTCAAAGTAGTTATCTCGGTTCGTCTTGTGTAGTCACCTATATGATCTCATGTTTATCTATGCAAGCAGGGAGGCCATGCGAGGGTTGACACAGACCCTTATGGGGACTTGCGTTCAGAGCCAGATCGGTGCTAGTCAGGAATGTTTCATCTGAGCCTACACCACCAACTTAACGGTGACAAACCTTGAGCGTTCTTTGAGGTCTGCCAGGGTTTTAACGGGACGGGGGCGCTTGTAGCATTGGCCTGAGAGCCGTTTCTGCAAAATTTCACTTTTACATACTCGGGTAACAGAATACTACAACCGTCAGCCCTTAGCAATCTAATCCTTAACGTTGTCCAGTATACCATAATTAAGACCTTACTGGGCTCTGTCTTAATGCCTAAATACAAAGGCGTCCGTTGTTTGCTCCCGGAGATGTTGTCGGGTTGGGTTAGACTTTCTGCACTGCCGCTTCGTTTAGTGGAGCGGCATTGGCTCGTCCTGTTCCCGTTGGGAATCAGGGTTTCTGCTACTCTTGTGTGTCCATCTTTGTCTGGCATCTCCATAGAGACCTTTCCGGCATGGGCGACCCTACCAGTAGTGCAATAATGAAACTACCGCCGGCATAGCCCTCTATGTCATTGATGCACGCAAGCTCTCCCACCACGACAAGGTGCGGGACACGCGAGAGAGCATGTGTGTGTATGTGTGTATGTGTGTATATATATATATATATATATATATATATATATATATATATATATATATATTGTGTGTGTGTGTGTGTGTGTGTGTGTGTGTGTGTGTGTGTGTGTGTGTGTGTGTGCGTACGTACGTTCGGACCCACTTTTTCTACAACGATATCTCGCGAACAAAAAATGATAACGACTTCGCTATGGTACCATTCGAAGCGTATTATTATCGATAAGAGCTGAAAGAAATTTAATCAATTTCGGTTCAGCCGTTTTTTTGTTTTAACAAAAAAACTGAAAAAAAAGTTGATTTCAGACTTACTTGAAAAGGATTTCTTCGATGTAATTTGTTCTGATGACGATCGGGACATCAAAAAGTCGGATAATAACAATTTATTATGAACAGAAATTGTTTATAATGATGAAAAATTGTTTATAACAATAAATGATTGTTTATAACAATAATAAATTTATAATTATAAAAAATGGTTTTACCTGGTTGAAAATTGATTGTGAAAATTGGAAATTGAATACGAAATTGCAGATTGTTCATAGCAATTGAAAATTATTATAAACAATGAAAAATTCTTATAAACAATTGAAATTTTTTTTACGACAAAAAATTTCTTTTATGAATAAACTTTGTTTATATCAATTAAAAATTGTTTATAACAATTCAAAATTATTAATAACAAATGAATTCCAAACAGAGTGCATATATTTGGTTTTCATTAAAAAAATAGTGCTATAACGGAATAATTTTTTAAAATTTTTTTTGCATCTACATAATTACAACGAAATTATCATGATAAATTAAATTCATTAATTTATATATTTATAAAAAAATAAAATATCAATTTTTTAAGTATTTTTAAATGACATAAAAGTGGGCGAAAGTTTTTTTTTTGAAAAGGATCCATCTGATCTAATTGGTTCCGATACAACTCGATACTTAAAAAAAACAGATATTTTTTGTAACATTAAAAAAATGGTAAAAAAACCATAAATAGTTAATATTAATGATAAATAAAACGATAAATCGAATAGTTAGAATTTTATTGAGTTTTCACTTACTCTGTACTACGATCATGAAATTTATCGCCATTAATAATTAAATATTGTTAATAGTAATTGAGTATTGTTAATAACAATTGAAAATTGTTATTGACTGGGAAGTTGTTCGTGTGGACCTCAAGGGTCGCGCCAATGATGCGACACCCAGAATCTGGACCCACCCCACTAGTTTTTAAAATATTTTTATGAGCAACGGTTACCTCAAAATCATAATAAAAAGGGCAAGACATTTTTTTTTCTGTTTTCTTCTTTTTAAGGGTCGCAAGCTTGGAACAATTTTTTCAGTTAAACCAATGCAATGGTCAGTTAGCTTGCTTATCCATTTTCAATTTGCTTTTTTTTATTCTACCTACGTCAATTTTTCGCTGAGATATCCGACTTTTTATGAAAAAGGAAGCTTTTGTCCTTGATCATCGATAGCTCAGCAACCAACGACCGCAAAGAAAATGTAAGGACAGTTTTAAAAACTGGAATAAACTTCCTACAAGATTTTTGAGAAAAAAATGTTTTTCACCCTCAACATTGATTTGGAAAAAAAGGACCTGTTACAGTATTTTAGAAAATCTGACGCTTATTTAGAAATATTGAAAGGAGACTAATGTTTCCAGGTCGTTATACAGCTTAATCTACCCCCATAGTCCTGCAAATTTTCAAAGCGGATCTATCAAAGAGTTTTTCCAGACCGACTAATCACACTTTTACGTAAAATAGTGTTTAAAAAAAAAGGTTGAATCGACATCACAAAAAGCGCTTAAAAGCGCAAAATAATTTTTCATTTTATATCTATTGCGAGATTTTGAGGTGGGTGCAAATTAAACAAACCAGACAACTACAACAAAAGTATTTAATCGTCTTTCCTTATGATTCCGTGAGCTGAAACGTTTAGGTAGTTTTATATATTATCTTCAATTGTGGTTTTTTTTTGTTTAATTTGCAACGACTTCAAAATGTCGCAATAGATATAAAACTAAAAAATATTTTTATGGGCGGTTCTACTTTTTTTAAAAGACTATTTTGTTTTTCACTTTTTAGTGTCTCATATATACGACTCGAAGAATGCTGCTCGAGCGAACAAAGCAATTTCAAAAGTTGCAGATGTAGTGTGCTCTAAAGAATGGAAATAGAATTATCAAAATCCGGTATTATATTACGAAATTAATCGCGGTCACTCTTTCAGACTCTCAACTTAGAAAATTGTTTACATGGCGCCACCGTACTCTATACAGCAAGAGAGAATTATCGTAGTCAGAGAATCATAGTAGTCACCATAGGTATAAAATTTTTATCATTTATCAATCAGGAAACGCAGAAACAAAATCATCAAAATCGGTATATCGTCGGTTTAACTGTGAGGGAACGTTTCTGAAAAAACCCAACTTTCCAGGAGACGCAAAAAACAGTATAATTTCTAAAAACATATATATTTTTTCAATTTCTTTTTTAATTTTTTCAGCACAAAAGGGTAACAGAAAAGTAACAATAAATCGGTTTTTACAAAATTTGAACTGTAACAAAAGTTATTTTATTTCGTATACTGAGCTCAAAAGCTCCTCCAACTCACCATAAGCCATAATTTTGGTCAGAATACAAATAGATACTCTATGCATTCAGAATCATCTACACCGGTCCACGCGTTACAGTCAAAATTTTTTCATATAGTAGCAATGTGGGATCATACTGTATACAACAAAAAAGAATCGTCCAAATAGGTGTGGGAGTTAAGAAATCAGGTAACGCCCCCTCCGTACACCATCCCACCTCATAAATTGTTATCGTCGTACCAGTGGGGCAACATATTCTACACAGCAAAAGAAGAATCATCTAAAACGGTCCACATATTACGAAGTTAACCTAACCCTCCCCCCCCCCCCCTCCCACCACCATCCTGGCGAAAAATTAACTCTCATATTAGCAATCCCCCATATATATCTATATAACATAAAAAGAATCATCCAAGCCAGTGTAAGAGTTGACATCCAACCCCTCCCCTACTACAACCCCATCGGTTAAAATTGTGTCACGGTACCAATGGTAGAATATACTGTATACATCAAAAAAAGAATCATCCAACTCTGTCCACGCGTTACTAACTTACTTACTAACTTATAACTATCAAGAAATTTTGAACTATTGGGTTTGTTAAATAATAGTTTCAAGTACTTCAAAAAAAAATTTTATTGATTTTTTTTAACAAAATAGCGCCGATAGACCCAGTTGACTGGAAAGCCTCAAAATCTTGATGCTCAATTGGCGTGCAGTCTAGCGGCCACAAAATGAATCCTGCAACAATCAGACAAGAAAGTATTGTAATTAAGTAGTATACCTATTAATTAGTTAAAAACTCAAAATTTTGAAAATTTATAATTAATTCGAAGTTGTGAAAAACATGCGATTTTACGATAAAAATTACGAGCTAATACTTCTTTTTCTATGTTTTACAAGTCAAACTTAAAAACCTTGACATTCATATTCAAGGTAATATTATTTTATATTCCCACACCAAATTTCGGACTCCTAGGTCAAATAGTTTTTGAGATATCATGCACGCCAATTTAGAAAACGTGGTTTTGAGTAAAACGGGTTTAAAGTTTTAAAAAGAGAAAGAGTTATTAGCAGGTGCGCGCAGTAAAATTAAAATAGCTCTGGATCAAAAGGAGATAACGACAAAACTCAAACTTTCTCATATTTTTGTCAAGATTTAGGATGATTTTAAGTAAACAAAATGTTTTTTTAATCTTATAGGGAGTTCCCCCCTTAAAGTCACAACTAGTGACTTCCATAATTACTCCTTATGTAGTTCTGACGATATCGTGACGACCCATATGCGACTAAGTGGAGAATATATACGACGACGCCTTGACGTCATACAAGATCATAAAAACCGATATACTGCCCTATTACATCTACCTAAATTTGCAAGAACAAGTAGTATTGTGGTTATAGGTAGTTGAACTTATCACGTGACGACCATGTTTGTAAGTTATTATTAGTTGAATTACGATCCTTGAGATATCATTGTAGACATGCATAAATTTTTGTATACAAATGAATTAACACAGTAGTTATACATACATTTTCGCACTTCTACTCCATAATCCTAAATTAATTTAACATTTTTCGTGTAACGTATAGTCAAAAGAAGCCTTAATTTCATGTGCCAAGCAATATTTTCTGTAATAATTACTATTGTAACCCGTAAAACTCATTCGCTTTAAAATTATATTAATTTTTTGAAATTTTGTATAAATAAATTCATTTTTATAATTCCAATTTTGAATACATTCTGCTATTAATTATTAAAAAAGTTTAGTATTTGGATATATTATATTAAAATGGTCAGGAAATATTAATATCCGATTTGAAATATTTTAATTTCATTTGTTTTCTAAATTAACTCCTCCATTTTGTGAATTACACATTTCATGTGGTAATTTTTATTACATTAATACCGACATACAATTGCTAGCATTATAGTCGTATATAAGTTATTTTGCAACCGTTGTTACAACGCAAGTAATGACTTATATTATCAAGTTGTATTATTGTATTATATTATTATAATGTAGTTGGCTTAGCTGACTTATGACTTAAATTTTAACTGGTCGTATGTAACTTTTGAAGTATCCAGCATGACTAGAATTACAACTAGTCTGTAGGAAGTTGTATATTAAGTTCTTATAACAATATACTAACTTAAATGACAACAACATTACAACTGGCACTTGATTACCGATGCCCGACAGATATACAACTTTTCGTGAAACTTTAACTTTAATGTCGTACAAAAGCAGTTGCCACGGCGTCGTATACAGTGAGCGCAATTAGTATAACCCCATCGGGTTTTTTTGCGATGTAGCGTTAATTAAAACAATGAATTGTATAAGAAATATTTTATAAATATAAAACTGAATTAACATAAAAAACTTTAAAAAAATACTTCCATTATAAAATTAATTAAAAAAATTAAAACTAAGGGTGAAATTCCTATAACCCCACTGAAAACTTTAATAAATAAACAATTCATTATCAACATTTTTATTTAAAATGCGTGCTTAATATTTTGTTTTGGCACCATTCTTACGAATAACTTCAAATATTCGTCTTGGCATCGACATAATTAAATTTTGGAGAGTATCTATTGAGATTTTATCCCAACACTTCTTTATTTGTGCCTTTAGTTCAGAGACGGTCTGAAATTGGGGTCCGTTCGCGTAAATCCGCCTGGCTTCGGGTTTAAGTCAGGGCTACGAGCCGGCGAGCCAAGTAACGGAATATCCTTGGATGAAAACCAAGCACGTGACGCAATCGAGACCTGAATCGATGCATTGTCTTGTTGGAATATTGCATTGTCATCCATATTGTTTTCCAAAAAACACATTAAGACGTCATCCAGCAATTCCGTGTACATACTGGAATTCATTTTTGATGGAAGAAAGAAAAGCTGGGTTTTTCCAGAATAAGAAAATCCAGCCCAAATCATCAGACTACCGCCACCAAAATTTCTGCTAAGCCGTTAAGCGCTTTCCGACCTCAGATCGTGCCAGTAACTGCTAAACCCGTCCGGATCGTCCAAATTAAATTTTTTTTCATCCGTGAAAATCACATTTTTCCACTGATCGTCCCTCGCCATGTTTTTTTCAGAGAATTTGAGTCGAGCATCTTTGTGTTACTGTTTCAACTACGGTGTTTTAAGAGGTTTTCGATAAACAATGCCTTCTAAGCTGATAGAATTTGCTGAACACGACGTATTTTTATTGGCAAATCCAGCTTAGTTATTATCTGAGATGCACTTAATCGATTTTTGGTTGCTTCGATTTTAACTCTTTTTAACTTTAACTGTTTTTCAGCCTTCTTGAAATTTTAGTATTTCCTTTTGTGGGCTTTTTAATGCCGTTATGATAATTGTTAAAACAAGAAACAAATATTGTTTCTCAGAAAATTGTTAGCGGGGTTATAGGAATTGTACTCACTGCAGATTTAGATTATAGTAAGACTTTGTGCTACTTGGGTATACTACCCCTTCCTCTTCCCACCACATTCTAGACATTTTTTTTTCATTATTAACAATGGGGGATCATACTTAAGGGGGTCCTCTGCTCTCGTGGTTTAAAAATATCGATTTTTTTTTTTAATTTCAATCTATAAGTATCTGAGAATACGCCACAGAAAGGATTTCATGAAAATCACATTCCTTTGCATGTTTCTGGGAACAAAAAGGTACCCGTCTCCGGCCCTTTCCGAGAAAGTAAGCGCGGCGCGCCACGACGGCGCTTGTCCAGTTAAAAAGCATTGTCTAAAGAATTTACCGGTCCGTTCTTGAGAAGAATGTGGCCAACTAAAAACATCAACGTGATGAGGAAGGAGAACTCTACGGCGCTGGTATAGCAGATTAACTCGTAAGTTACTACAATCAAGTTTTCCCAAAAGTAGTGTTTTTTAGCTGCCGAGTAGGACTTCTCATCAAAGTATTGGTCCGATTCCAATAATTTTTTTTTTCAATTGTTCAGAAAACATACCGCTATGTTTTCCTGAGCACGATTTGCAAAATTTTATTTTGTTTGTTTTATAGCCTCTAATAGGTCAAAAATGACATAAAAATTGGAAATTTTTACAAATTGTTGCATAACTTTTACATATTGCAAAATAAAAAAAATCTGTCTCGGGAAAACATAGCCAACGTAACTATGATTATAAAGAATATAAATTTTCAGATTACAGATTACCCGATTGGCCACAACTTTGCTTAAGCGGGACCCATGCAGTTTCAACATCAATGTCATCAATGCCGTTTCAAGGTCGTGAGAGTTATTTTTTTTTCATCTTCAAAAGTAAAATTGAAAAGTCAAAACATGTATCTTCGAAAAAAAAAATTTTTTAAAGATAAATTCAGTAGATCCTTCGCAATTTATTTCCCAAAAAACCGCTCAATTTCAGGCCTCGAGGGTAGAGGACCCCCTTAATACAAGAATAAAAGAATCATCCAAATCGGTCCACGCATAACGAAGTGCCCGATCAAAAAGAAAAAAAGAAAAGAAATACCTTTCTTAGAACCTCTTTGTTTTTGAGAAATCAGTTAAAAACATTGAAAGGAACAAGTGTATTGTTGCTGAACATTATCTAATGATGAGTAAAATTAGGGTACGTTAAGGCTGAATCGTTTTAAAAATTAGTCAATATTGTTTCTTGGATTGTTTTAGAAATTTTCCAACAACAACAAAATTAGAAAAATCGAAAAAATTAAAATAAAATTGTTTTTTTTTTTCTGAAAAATTAACTTAAATAACATCAACCTTATGCTTGCCATGCTGGTTATTTCCAATTGCTTGTGTCCGAAGTATAGCGGTATTGTTTCATAAGTAGGTGACTCAAACTATCCACTTCATCCCCATCTAGTTTCGCTTAACCCTAAGATACTAATTTTGTATTGCAATATTTCTCGCTCGACCTCCCTAACTCTAGCGTATCCACCATCGTCGCACAAAGTTCTTATGTTCTAAAGTCCGATGTTTATTGCCCAAAGGTTTGTATATATCTCAGAATCAATCTGAGGTGTCGGAGGCATACTAGACATTTCGTGCGAAGGGTTGGCTTTTTAGATAAACGAATTCTAAGCCTATCTCTATCCTATCAAAAAAATGGCGTTGCCAAAAGTTACGGTGTGCAGATATATTTACATAGTAAAAAAATCCCTTATATTAAATTTAATTTCGTGAGTACGATTATATGATAAGGTATGATTAATCAATTCTCTAAAAATCACAGTGCTAACTATACATAAGAAAAGGATAATTAAATATAAGTATGGGGTGTTGAGAGCCTTGAAGCGTGTCATTTCCCGCGCTCGGATGCAATTGAGGTAATAATTGGCTGGTGCTTTTGACCTTTAAAATTAACAACTGTGGTAATTTAATCAATAGCTTGACTGACTTAAATCGTAAAATATAATTGGTTCGCGGAAAGAGTAATCCAGAGATCCACTGGAGAGTTTGTGATGAAAATCCATTAAAAATTTTAAATAATTGTGCAGCAATTCATTTCGTATTGCAGATTTAATTACTTTTTACATACTAATCACTACCTTTTACAAATCACTTAGACTATTTACATTTTTACTGAGGGTGTGTCACTAAACGCATTTAGGGATATTTTTAAAGTTGTTATATGAATCTGCTGTAAATTTACAGAATCTGAGATCTGAGTGTATAAATCAAGTACACTGCAAGCTCCCGGATATAAAGTATTGTTTTAGATAATAATACTTTAACGAAATATTGTTCGAGCGCATTAATGCGACAATGATTTTAGCTTCATTAGCCATAAAGCTATCGATTTATGTGACACAATTCCCCCGCGCACTTAAAATAGAATGAAAGCTTACACAAGGGAATTCGCGGAAATTAAATCTACTTGTGGAAAGTCCAGTGATTATCTGATTAGGATTTTTTGCATTATGTCGAACATAACCACAAATTGGTGCTTTGATTTTAGTCTAAGCTTAGAGTATTACAATTATCGAAAATTGAATAAATTCATGGATGAATTATTACATCAAAATCGAGTTGCATTTATACGAGTCCTCTCTGGCGTAAATTATGGAGAATTTACAGATAAACTGTAATCTCTGGGAAACAAAACGACAACAAGCTGTTGCCAAGCTCTGCTAATTGTTATTTATTCGTTTTTCCGGTCGCAATTGCTAATTAATAGAACCTTTCAAGGTAACTGCTCCTTGCTTACATCAGCACAAAATTGGATTACAGTTTCCTTGGAAAAAGCTTTAGCATCAGAAAATGCGATTATTACGTCAACCTCGTCCTGTTCCGGACTATTTGAATGGCCCCCATACTCAGTGATAAGACGCCACCCTGTAATAGAGAAACTAAATGGGACGTGCAGCTATATACCAATACCGACTTATACCTACTTCTTTCGAAATCGATTTTCTTTAACAGATTTTTACGTTCTCTACAAACTTTTGCTTAAATTTAAATTAAATATAATACTTTTCAATGTAACAAATTGCTAAAAATTTAAAGAGGTTTTAGTATTGATGCTAAAAAAACAATAAGTTCGTAAATATTGTAGAAGTTTTCTCCTGTTCTCTTTCTGAATTACTTTACATTACATACATATGTATGATAACGTGACGAATTTAAGAGACATTGAAAAGAGTGAAATAAACGGAGAAAATAAATAACACAGCTCCACTGAAAAATTTGAAAAAATTAATAATGAGATCTGACTATGTTTACTATATGTTTTCGAGGCCGCTGAATCCGATTCCGAGGTCCGTTTAACCCCATCACATCAGGATTTTCCATGCGTTATTTACTGTCGAACTGCCTATCTAGCCCTAACTTCGGAAATAAAGAGCGTATTGTGACCTTTGCCGCTTTTATTTTGAGGTTATGTGGCCATGCGGTTTACGGTTTGAGGGGTTGGGGGTTCAGGGCTTAGGGTTTCTGGGATTTTTGGTATGATGTGGCTATGTGGTTTTAAATTCAAGTTTAAGTGATTGGGTTAGGCGGACCTCGGATTCGGATTCAGCGACTTCGAAAACATATAGTAAACATAGTCAGACCTCATTATTATTTTTTTCAATTTTTTTGGTAGAGCTGTGTAATAATTTCGAACAGCTTTTAAAGAAGGATAGGTAAAGACTTTTTTTATTTTGATGTGGCCAGAACCTAAGAGACAACCCTTCGATGCGTTAGCATGGTCTTGGCCGGAAGGGAATTAGGGTAAGGGAATTAGGGTGGTCGTGCCTCTCAACAAATTGATCCAAGTCGGCCTCTTTCGGATATAAAAAGAAGGAATACCTTCCTTATATTGTACCTAACAAGGCATTTAGAAGAGCTCATAGAATGCTTCCATTGCCTACTGTTTTAGAAAACTCAACCTGAAATTTAATATTTAATATTTTTTATTGATTGTTGCTTAATTGAGGAGCATATATCTTCCGATTATTTATAAAAAACCGTTTCATTTAAATGGCTGCCGCGTTTAGATTGATGTAGCCGATCTATTTCGCGAGCAGCTCTTTCTTAAGTTAAGGCTACTATCGTCAGTCTAGTTCCACCTGATGTTTCCTCCCCATATCTTGGGATTTAACCTATTCAGTATAATATCCTTATTGTGCAAGTTTCTCCAGCAAGATCATCATTATCCTAATATCCTTAAGAACATCTATACTATCCACCCTCAAGTTAGCGCCTTCCCAATGGCTGCTGTCTTGGAGGTTTGGCATACCCAGACCTTGAATTGTTGATTAACACATCTCAGTGTTATCAGATAATCCTCCACTCACGTCCATGAACCCCAGACGAAGATCAGTCGCCGCCGCCAGGTTGAGGGCCGGCCTACCACTGGTCCCGGCTGCTGTCTCTACCTGGTAAATTGTGGCCTCTATACTGCCGCAGACATCTTACCTTTGTCTGGACCAATCTGGTCACTTTTTGTTTAGGTTACTGATCCCTTTCTGAACAGAAGGCGTACTTCTCTGAACAGGTGGTAGACTTTTTGATGACCGCTCTGCCGCTATTGCTTGGTTCTGCTTCAACTTCTCCACGCCGTGCGATGAAGCTGCCATCTTAATTATCGTGCCACCTTGATCTATATTTGAACCCTGACCATCCGTTGAGATTCCTGGTTTCACAGTTCCTAACTCTCCGCCTCGGAACCGTTTCGCCGGATCCGCTTAAAGCTTAGGCTTACCTCCAGATTCTTGGCATCCCTCTTAGTTATTTTTTTCCGCTTTCTTCTTTCCTGTCTTACACTTGAGAGCTTTCGCCTCAAGCCCAGAAGCGACACAAGTAACTTCTTCCGGATAAGCCGTACACGAAGATAGCCAATTCTTTATAGTCTACCATAATAATATTTGAAATTGTTGCGTAACCTGGCCGGAGGGAGAGTTCTAAATAAATATTAAAGAGCAAGAAAAAGTATAGGATATTTTGTAAATAACGATCAGTTTGATTTTAAAAATATAAGCCCGCTTTTATGTCCGTGTCTGTTTGTCTAACGTTTGTAATATTGACGTAGTATAATGAGAAATTTCTTGACAGTTCAATATCTTTTCGATCGGCTAGATGCAATAGTCCTCTGAAGATGACCTAGTAGATCGAGACGCGTCAGCTTCTTAAGTAAAACATAAAGTTATTGTGAAACTTGTTAAAATGTTAAAAATGCTCACCTTAGCTAAAAAAGAAGGTGCATAAATTATATAAAAATTCAAAACATTTTGCAATTGTTTTATGGAATTATGTTAGACTGTATCCTAGTTATAATAATAATGAGAAACTCCTGGTTAAATACTCTTCTTCTAGACAATGCTATCGGAAGACAATCTCACAAAACCTAGACGGCACTATATCTCCTTAAACAAACCTAACCTTTGTTCGTGACACCTTAGCCCGTGGCCAGATAGATTAACTATTAGCAACCTGAGATTCTCTACCAATCCTACATAGGTTTCAAAACCATGATATCGAGATAGTTAGCCCTTGTTAGATAATTCATCAATGACTTTGTTGGCGCGATAGGCGCATGAAACCTATAACTGGTACGATGTTGAAGCATATTAAGAAAATCTCGATTTCTCAAGGAGCGACACGAGATCGGTATATTAAAAGAAGACAACAAGATCGGGGATTCAATTTTACCTTCAGAACAATCAAAAGCGAAAACAGTTTTGGAGCTAGTCCGTCTAGATTTAAGAAAGTTAAGCGTGATGAAGTCTATCCAAGTAAGGAGGTAGATGATGGTTATCCAAAGGAAGCCCGAGAAGTGCAAAACGAACCAGCAACGCTGGACTGCTTCGATCCGACTAATTTAGTGGGTTTTAGTGTTTAAGCCCCCCCCAGGAACTTCTTTATTAGGAAAAATTTGACTAAAATACTATCAAAATAACCTAAAATGTATATGAAATTAGATAACCCCCCCCCCCTCCTAGGAGCAAATCCTGCTCACAAGCCTGATTTGGTGTCGATAATATGGCGACCAAACACAACTAGCGTATTCCAAAATTGGCCTAACGAAACTACAGGAATCGCGTGATGTAAGGATCGTCGAATTCTGTTATAAAAGCCAAAGTCGAATTAGCTTTGATAACGATCGCATCAATGTGATAAAACATCTGTGTTGTTCCCAAGTACTTGGTCTTTTTGAGTCTTTCCCGTACACAACCATGCGTGGATTCTTTCTACGAGTAAATGACATAAACGCACACTTACTAATATTAAGGGGAAGACAGTTAATAGAAGGCAGTACAGACGAAACAACTGTGAACTGGCATCGTAATCATTAAAGAGAATTTTCAAAAATCTCAAGTACACAGATACATTATTGATCTAGATAATAAATAAAATCGGGCCGAGATAGCTTTCCTGAGACACATAAGATGTATTGTAAATATACCTGGATTTCTATCCAGGTTCTCTAACCCCGGAACGACATATCCTGGGTTCGGCATAATAAGTATGAGCGAACCCTGTCAACAAACAAGTATGGAAAGCCGAGCGCGGCTTACTTGTGAATCAAAAAAATATGGTGATAACTGCAGTCAAATGCTTTTCTTAAATCAGTGAAGATAGAATTTACTTGCTTACCAGCTTCAATAAGGTTGAGCAGAAGTTAGAAAATTCCAGAAAGTTTGTTGTATCGGTGTCGCCGTCAAATATAAGAGCCTTTATTTTCAATGAAAAAGGAGAAAACATCGTCAGGATGCTATTATCAAGTAACAAAGTCATAAAAAATTTGCTAAATAGATTCGCAATCCTCAAGCTCTCGCTATCGCCTAGCTTCAATGAAGTAGGATAACCTGACCAGTAAAATGCTTAGAGGTGAAAAATCTCCAAAATTGTTTAGGCTTGTCGTACCGTAGACCTCATTCTGTCAATATAATTATTTTTCAGTCTTGAATCTCTAAGATATCTCGATTTCGCAAATCAGAATAAAGATAAAAATCCGCGTCGCTCCCTAACGAGCAGAACCGCTTCTAAGCTTTATCTTTTACGTTCTTAAGCTGTGTTCTTCAACTATTCAGTCAGGGCAGTCTGGGGAAAGAATTATTTCTTCTAGAGATTGGAACAAATTGCAAAAAACAAGCAGATAGATTGTCATAAAGTGTACTTCTGTTATATCGATATCCCCTTCATCACAAACATTAGACCAATTATCTCTCTGCCTCTCTCAGTAGTTCTCGTCACCCCTTGTGGGGCATGGGGCGGAAGAACAACTTCATCCAATTCAAGACAACAATTGCAATTGGACCAACGATTTAAAGTGGATTCCGAACCACTGACAATTGCTCTGCAACCCCATGCAAAAACCATGGGTCACCGTCGCGACGGTGGACTTCGAACCTAGGACATCCGTATTGGTGGGCCGATACGTTATGATTTACTCCACCGAGGACTAGCCCAATTATAGTTCAATAAATGTGTATTTAATATGGAAAAATCAGCCTTTTTAAAATTAAAAGTGTAGTTACTGCAGACATTGCATCGAAGACAAGAGCAATCTGAAGAGCAGGATGATGCGACGTCTCGGGGAGCAAAGGAACCAAGCAGCGCCTGACCAAAGTACCCCATGGGTCAGCGGTAAACATCAAATCTAGGAATCTACCAGAATCGTTCGCAATGTTCGAACACTGTGTAAGCCCAGAAAAAGAAAGGCAGTCGATGAAACATAAAAGGATCCGCGATACCGACAAGTGGGAGGGAATTAACACTTCATCATCCGAAGACATCCTGATATCAGGAAAATAAAAGTCTACGAATATCAGCAATTCGTTATGTGAACGCAAGGCACAGGAGAGCGTGTCAATGCAAGAAGCAAGCCAGCAATAAACACTCTCTTATTGAGCAATTTCAGAATAACGCACATCAATTCCAATTCATGTGAATCCGAAAGATCAACAACAAGGCATGGGATGGCACGACGGATAGCGCACAGTACACAGCATGAAAAGGTCATATATAGAGGCTGGTCGTCTTGGATCGTCAGCCAGTTAAATTAGCGTAGAAGAAGGTTGTCCCGTTTTTTTAGAAGCTCCAGAGCTTGAACGGTTTCTCGAAATTAATTCACGGACAAGGTCTTAGTATTGGGTCTGAAGACACCAACGTGTCGGCCTTCGAACTCGAAGATCCAAGGTACGAATACCACCAACCCATGGTTGTTTTTGGCTGACAACAGATCACCATGGTTGGTTGATTGATTGGTCGAGCCATTTGGTACCGAAGCACCAAGTCCACTCGGAGGCCATGTACGCCCATTGTGAATACCTCTAAAAGAAAATAAGACAGTATTGTTAGAACGTAAAACTCTCAGCTAAATCTTCTAGATTGTCAAAAAATCTTGCTTCCCAACAGGCGAGTAGAGCTGTACATTGTTTCCTCCTTGTCTCTCCAACTTTTATTGAACTTATTCGATGATACTTCGAGTCTCATGGCCATAACTCCTATGGGGAAATATCCAGTGATGACACCAACGAGTGTTCGGACGCGCCTTCTATCGATAGGATAAGAGACTGTAGTTCATATTCGGCCTATGTCTTCGTGTTTGGAAACAATAAGTAATATTCTCCAACCATGCCGAAGTTTTGATAGTCTTTCAATTTGACTACGTTATGGGGTGGGTGAATCCTATCCGTGATCGTGTATTTGAACATTTCTTGGCCAACTAGTCGACTTTTTCGTTGCCCTCTATGCCGATATATCCTCAAACCCAGGAAATTCTGGCCGTACGGTCTGAAAAATCTCTTATGGCTCTGATATTTTACGCATTTTTAGATTATCAGGTGGGAGCTTGAAGCCTTGAGTACTGCATAACTGTCCACACAGTGGAGCTTGGACAATGAGTGCAGCTTTCATCATGGAACAATTTTCCGTTTGTAAGATGCTGCAATCGTTTGTGAGTTTATAAGACTCACTTATTTGCAGCACATCCGTTTTCCATCCATCTGTGAAGATGGGAATTCCTCTACTGATATTTATAGGGTGTCTCCAGTCTTCTTTTAGGTAGCTGCAAAGGTAGCCACTTTTCTTTTGTGAAGCCTTATATTTTGAAGGTGTAAAATGGTTCCCAAACCAGCTCGTGGTGTGATTTAATTGCATCTGTTATTTCCAGGCAAGCAAACCTTTGCACTTTTACTAAAAAAATTTAAGTTAGATTGCCTGTTAACTACATACCACCAAACAATGGATCCATGAGCCTGACGATCGCTGGGTACATCCAGTGTACAATATGCGGTTTCAATCCCCATTTCTTATCGAATTTTCCCCTACATGCTTCGAATGCATTAAGTCCTTTCTTTATTCTCTCTTTCATATTCCATTTTCAAATCAGTTTGGAGTCAAATATGATACCCAGAAATTTGGCCTCCGAAGAGAGTTTGAGTGTACTACGTTTAAGTTTTGGTGGTTTCCAAACGGATAGTTTATATTTCTTTTTGAACAGAAGCATTTCTGCCTTACGACAGAACACCATGCCTCTCCGGGTTTCAAAGAAATGTCGGTGGTTCGAAATCAACATTACGTTGTAGGTTCACTTGCAATCGTTATCGGTGAATCGGGTGCAGTTCTTCTTCCGCCCCATGCCGGGCCGGGGTTACGGTAACTAGAGAGAGAAAGATACAAACTGGTTTGACAATTGTGTTATATAATCGAAAGATCATTCTTTGGTTAAGAGCTCATTTCCTTCCAACGAGTCTCCTGCAGGCTAACGCGGCCCTCGTAGTCTTGCTTGGGATGGTCTTAAATGGGTATTCAGATTTAGCCGCTTATCGAGTGTGATATCCAGATATTTAACTTCATCAAAGTACCCAATGACCTCAACTTGAGTAGAAATAGCATCAAGACTTAGGTGATACCTTATTACAAAAGTTACCATAACGGCCTTAGTTCAAATAATAGTGTAGTCCTTACCTACACACCAGTGAGTGACTTCTCGAAGGACTCAGGTCGTCTGTGTAAATTAATAACCCCATAGTCAAACGGAGATAGTATATATAAAAAAAACTCTCAACTCTACAGAAAGAGGAATGCCGAAGTTGTCGTGCCGGCTTTATACAATAATTCACCACTCACTAAAAGGCATATTAATATACTACGAGAGTTAAAGACGTCGAAATTGCATTAACCAACTTAAATCTGGTATACAATATATTTTCCATTAACGTCTTTTACAACGAAGTCCTCTATTTCTATACAAAGTTTCTAGCTGAATAGTCTAAACATGCTTAACTTTGGCTATTTATTTAGAGGAGTAACTGAACGGAAAGTTATGTATTACTTCGAGTCGGCTTAGCAAAATTTAAAAATTATCAAATTACCACACATATTGTCTCAATTATCACAACTTCATTTCAAATGTCAATTCTTTCAATTAAACATGATTGAAAAGAGGTCAGATAGGCAACAATAAATTGATTTGTGAACCCTGACTAAGGACACATTTGTATACAGAATGCCTAGTGCAGGATACGAGAGCTTAATTTATTTTGATTTTCCCGATTGATTCGATTTTGCGACTAGGCCTAGTGATTGTCTGAAAATACCTTTGTACTAACTTTAAAATTTAATTTAATTACAAGAGCTGTTACAAAGGACAGGTGTCCATTAATTTATGTGATAACAATTTTATACTTCGTACAGAGCTGCAAACTATTGCGCAGACAATGTGCGGTTAAGTTGGTATAAATCTAATTCTAGCCCGTTGTTACATTTGGTCATGATTAAATGGAGTGAATCTCGTACTTCACGTTTGTTAACCGAAATTGGTGCGTTGTGGCAAATGTCAATTTGGAGAGAAATTGAATTTACAATGTTTATTTTTCAGGAGACCACTTTTCGGAATTAGACGAACCATAGCCCCTCAAAAAGAGATTTAGTTGTGGTTACCGCGGTGCTGGGAGATTTTTTTGAATTAGTTTACTTTGTTCATGTACTTAGCAGTAGCGCCACTTTCAAGTCAGTCGAAACACATGCAATTTAATTATATAAACACTTTCTTATCGAATTTATAAAAAATAAACCTTGGTTGGAAATGATGCAAGCGAAATGAATTTTATCGTAACTAATTGGAAACCAACTTGATTTGAAACATTTCAAGTTTTAATTTAAAATTTTTTACATAATAGATTTATTTTACCAAAAAATAAAAAAAACACATATGATGGTAAGTCTGATAAATATTGATTCATAAAAAATTGTGTAAAAAATCAGTGTTTCCAGTCTTCCGGAACAGACGGAATTAGAGTCTGCAGTGCATAAAAACATGAATTGCCTTGAATACAGAATCGAGGCTGTAAGGGAATCTTCTCCTAATTACTTTTCGCATTACAGCAACGATAACATTTACTTTATTAATAAATAGGAAGTGTGTCAACACAGATGTGCAGAGAATTAAGGATCGAAAATAACAAATAATTTATTAAAATTTAGAAATCAATTTGGCGGCGCTAATATGTTCTCGGAATTTTACCAAATAAAAAAAAACTTTAGGCCTAATTAAAAAACTAAAGTTTATTTATTTATTTATTTAAGCTTAATACAAGCTATTACATAAAAATACAAAAAATACAAGCTATAACTTAATACTAATTCTACAAACTATAATAAATGATAAGTAATAATAAATAAATAAAAAGTATAAGCTTCAAAATGAGCTCTAAATACAGTAGAAGGCGTAAGGAAGAAGAATTAAGGTAGGCGATCAGTATCAAGATGGGTGGGGTCAAGATATAAGGCTTTGTGAAGAGATGATTTACTCAGATGGAAGTCAAAAGAGGAAAGGTCGTTGACTTTTCGTAGCATCCTGGTAATTGGCTCGCTTTGACCGTAGTTTGTGCGATGGCGGTCGAGTCGGAAAAGGGGAGTGGTTCTAAGGTTACGGGGATTGGTATAGATGGGTAAAGATTGCGGGATTGAAGGGCATTCTATGGCACCAGTTAATAATTCATTAATGAAGAGAATGTCGGAAACATCACGACGTTTACTTAGAGGTTGTAAGTCGATCAGTTTCAGACGGTTTTGATAGGGTGGAAGGTTGAATCTGTCAACCCACGGAAGATCACGTAGAGCGAAGCGAATAAAGCTACGCTGGACACCTGGCTGGCATATTTAAGGAAGGAGCGACAATGGGGTTAGAAATGGATGCGCTGAAAAGAATATTGTACTGACACACATAGTGTTTTAGAGACGAAGTCAGTAAGGTTGGTGTTTGTAGATCTACCTTTGAAGAAGCCATGCTGGGAGAGTGAGAAGATAGACTTACAGTGGATGAACATGGAATCATAGACAAATTTTTCGAATAGTTAAGGTATGGATGATAATTTAGCAATGGGTCTGTAGTTGGACACGTCGTTCTTGCAGCCTTTTTTGAAGATGGGAATAATATACGAGCTTTTCCATAATTGAGGAAAAACCCCTTAAGTGACCGAGAGGCGGAAAAGCAAAGTAAGGGGTTGAACTAGATGAATGGCACACTTTTTCAGAACGATTTATGGTCCATTAATACTGGCTGCGATTAGTTCAGGAACAGGGTCAAAAGATGTAAACGACGTTTGAGTGCATTTGTCCATGAATGCAAAATAGTTAAGGTCGGGTTGTAGAGAATTGTCGCTGAAAGATTTACTGAAGAAGTGTGCACAGAGGTTTGCGATAACCTTAGGATCAGACGAAGAGGTATTCTCGAGCTTTAGGATGGAAGAGTAACGCTTGGAGTCGGATATGAGGCTAGTTTCCATCCGTTGGAGGTACTCATGGTAGAGGGTATCACAACGTTCAGAAAAAGAGGTAAAAGCAGATAGATAGGAAGAATAGTCAGACTCAGTCTGGGTTAAAAGAAAAGTTTGCCAACGTTTATTTCTCCTGTTGCGAAGAGAGCGTAATTCTTTGTCGTACTATACGGGTGATGAGAAGTAGTTTTAACGAGGAAGAAGAGGGATAGATTGTGTAAGACAAGCGTGTATTTCCAAATAGAACGCCTCTAAAGCAACGTCAATTGGGAGATGTTGAGGGATATCGCCTATTAGAGCTGGGGAGCAAGTGATTTAATTTGTCAAAGTCGCCTTAACGAAAATTGAAGGATAAAGAAGACTCGGAGCTTGGAACGGCATGAGGGTGCTCGTAGGAGAAAACGAGGAACAAGAGAGGATGGTGACGGTCGAGGGAGGAGAGAAGATGGTTGCTTTCTGCGACAGCCGAGTTAACTGGGTCTGAAGAAAAGATTAAGTCTAATTGTCTGTCCAGGAAGTTCCTGACTCCGCTAACTTGAAAGAGGCCTGAAACGGAGAGCTGATCGGTAAAGAAGGCTTCTGTGGCCGAAGATGCGTTAAGGGCGACAAAGTGAGAACAGTCCTCGGACAATGACCATTGAATACGGGAGAGGTTAAAGTCACCCATTAAAATAAATTCATCGGAGGCGTTAGCGTTCTCAAGCATGGAATCGATCGCTTAAATTATGGGCTCGTAGGCGTGTAGAGGTTGAGAGGGGCGAATGTAACAACAGAGGATTTACAGAAGACACTTATTTTGTGCTATTTTTATAAATACAAATTCTGATATTGTAGAGTCGGAGGTCTTTGAAGTTTGATTGGTTGGAAGTTTATTATAGGATCTCGTCACGAAAGATCAATTTGGTCGAACTTACAGAATCAGTTAAGAGTGAAGACGTTATAAGTAAAGTTAAGTTATATATTCTTAACCGAGTTGTGCAAAGAAAATTATAAAATGAATTGAATACTCAAGCGAAGTCTGAAATACGAAATTCGAAAAAGTACCAGTTCTAATACTATTATTTTTGTCAAAATTCAGGCATTTTTATCTCGTAATAACCTAAACATTTTTTGCTTTAAAAATTGATTTTTTTTAGATCTTGAAGTGTTGCGGATCTTATTATCTTTATTTTAAGTCAGTAGTGGGTCTTCCATTGTTTTGATACCAGTTTGGCACACATATTTGACTTTTGCTGGCAACAGATTACGATAAAAGGCCGCTGGGGGTTTCAGAATAATGTCACCAATAGAAGACCAATTTGTAATCCCTTACCCCACCCCTGACTTAAAAAGAAGATTATAACATTCTGGATACTTCAGGATCTAAAAAAACATAAAAAATCAATTTTTAAACTAAAAAATGTTAAGGTTATTAAACTCAACGACGAAATAAAAATGCTTGGCTTTTCAGTTATTTTTCGGACCTATGTAGTCGCGCTAAGTATTTCTTAGCTAGAAAATGAAAAATAGTTTTATTATTTATTGAGAAATTCTAATTATTTCCTTTTAATCACATATTATAACAAAATAGACTTTACGAGTTCTTTAGTGCTAAAAATTAGTTTTGTACTTTAGAAAAACTCCGTCAAGCATATCGTCGTCTTGGCAGCACTTAACATTTTTACATTTTCATTGGTTACCTTTGATTTTTTTTATATAAACAGCTTCACGCTATGCTGATCGTTGGTACATGAATATCTTTTCCGGGCTTCAAATTCTATTCGACGACGTTTCAATCTTAAATAACAAAATCGACAAACTTATACACGTTACTGATGTTTTCAACGACAATTCAGCCTCACTATTGAAGAAAACACATGAGCTCTCATCTAAGTGTTGCCAAGTGTTACTTCGTTGGACGATCTCCGCATATCCCTAACTACCACTGACACCCCATCGCTTTCTTACGGTCTATCTACAGAGTCAATTATGCCTTCCATTGATGGCATTTGGCGCGGTGTTCGACCCGTAAAAGAGAAACTGAAATTTTGCACATAGGCTGTCACAAAGAACAGCGACCTAATTGGTTCTATTGCCGCTGATATTAGGAGTATTTTATCCCGTGGTTCATTCGGCTCTGCTCCTGCTTCGTCTGCGGATGCTCTACCTACCCTGACTGAGCCCTGCGACATCTACCGCTTTTTCTCAGGATTCTACTAATCAACGGCTGCCTCGACAGCCAGCGGGTAGGCGCCTTCGTGGTCGTAACGGTCGTGTATCTCAGCCTGCTTCCGTTATCAACGGAAATATCGACAACTTGCATACTGTCATGTCGTCTCAATATCCTGCGACTGAAAACATCGTGCGGCAGCCCACTGTGGATGGGGTTGCTGGTGGTTCACTTTCCGTCTCGGTTCAGCGGATGGCCGAGGAATTGGTTCCTACTGACCTGCATTCCGAATTGGTGCAGTCTTTTCCAGATGCTGATGCTGCTGTTGATGCAGTTGAGCTACATAGGTCCCAGCGCTGGTAATGTCTCTGATGTCGTGACTCTGAGACCGGCTGTGCTACCTCGTAGCGTTTTTGTCTCGCGGATTCATCATGCCACCAACGCGGACGTCGTCGTGCATCATAATGCCTCACACTTTGGAATTTCCCTAGATGTAGTTAACTGCCGACCAATTGACAAGTCACGCAACTGTCCTAGCTCCTTCTTCGCATCTTTCAAGGTTGTCATCCCTGATACTTTGTTCAATGCCATCGTTTCCCCTGAGATTTGGACCAATGGAACCATCGTCCGGGAATTTGTTCCAAAAAACCGTTCAGGCTCCAGAGATTCTCCAAAAAACTCATCAGCGAGATCACGTTCTTTCCTTTCATCGACAGCATTACCTCTTCCGGGCTTGTATAGTGTTCCAGCATCGCTAATGATTCCGGTAGATTTATGGATTTGGTGTTCAGCACTGACCCATGCAGCACCTTGGTCAGGTGTTTGAGGCATTAGTTTACGATACACTATACTTCACCCATTGCTGTAGGATAAGTAGAACCAAAGTTATAAATCAAGATTCTGCCTACCTACATTAAATTAGATCGAATGTACAGAATAATTAAGAATCATTCGAGTAAAATTTCTGTCTTATAAAGAAAATATTCTAATAAAAATAAGGTGGTACCAAGTGATCACGAAATTGTTCGGAATAAGCCCATTTATCGTGCAATCTTACAAAGCATTCGGCATAAGATTACAGATACAGCACTAATCTCCTATAACATTTTCAGTGACGATTGATCTGCAATAAAAAAGTGTTTATCTTTACATTACGCGGATAAAAGAGATATTCGTACCCTGGAACATCAATTGAACCTTCTTGTTCAAGGGCATAAAAGTTTAGATAAGTTTTATGCTGACGTTAACAACCAATTACCAATTCTCTCTAATAATCAATAAAGTCAAGACAGAAGATTATTCACCAGAAAGAGGAAATGTACTTATCGAAACTTACTTACTTATCTTGCTTTAGATTTTAGAAACACAACGATACGTAAACCTAACTTAAATAACACAGTGACTGCGCCCATTAATCAATTTTTTCGCGCGATTACTATTATAGTCACCCCAATCCAAGAATGCCCCCAAAACCAACTCCACGAGCTCTACCAAGGAACTTACCATTTAATCAAAGAAATTAGGCTTATAATATACAACACGAGACACGTTCTCAAGCACCTCCAAGGCCTATTCAACAAAAACCCCAGTCCCGATGGAAGTTGACCGATCCATCCAAAGCAAACAAATCGATTATATGAACCTTCCAGTAGGTAATTATCCAACTTAAAAAAGATATAATAATTCCGAAAACTATCCTCGTAAACAACAGAAAGTGAATATCTTAGAAACGCAAGCTGACCCATCTTACGAAGATTACATTCAAACCTGAGAGAATGACTTTAGTGAAGATTGTCCTGTGGAAATCGGCGAAGATAATCCTGAACTAAATTTTATGAAGGAAGTTTCTCTAGCGCTCCATACTTAGAATATAAAACACGCGACGGTAAGATCCTTAAGTTCTTAATAGATACAGGGGCTAATAAAAATTTTGTCAAACCGGAGTTAGCAATAAATAGGAAATCAACAGAAAATCCTTTCACAATTCAGTCGGCTACAGAAGAAATAGTGATAAAAGAGAAAATTTCGGATTGATTTTTTGCAAGTACCGGAGTTAATACGTTAATAAATTTCTTTGTTTTACCTGGCCTTGAATGCGTTCGACGGAATTATTGGGGACGGTAAAAGAAATGGAGACCGTAATTGACAGAAGAAATAATCTCATGATAATTAAACCAAATATCATATTACCTCTGAAAAAAACAATCCATCCAAGTTAACAATCTAGAAATCAGGGATAAACATCTAGAACCACGAACTAGAGGAAAATTGTGCTACATAATAAAAAAATACAAAAAGTTGTTCGAACCAATAAACGATCACGAAGCAGCAATTACAAACGTCGCAGCTCAAATCAAAACAACAACGGACGCACCAATTTATACCAAATCGTACCCTCATCCAGCTAATATGAGAGGCGAAGTGGAACGTCAAATTAAGAAGCTTCTGCAGGACGGAATAATCAGGCCCTCTAAGAGTCCCTATAATTCACCGATCTGGATTGTTGAAAAGAAAATGGACGCTGGAGAGAAAAAATATAGAAAGATTTCAAAAGATTAAACGCTGTAAAAACATCTGATACCTATCCCATACCTGATACATCCAACACAATAGCTAGCTTAGGGAATGCAAAATTCTTTATGACCCTTGATTTAACGTCAGGGTTTTACCAAATTAGAATGAAGAAGGAGGATATCCCAAAAACTGCGTTTTCCACTATGAATAGGAAATACGAATTTAGAAGGCTACCATTTCGACTGAAAAATGCGCCCGCGATATTTCAAAGAATGATTGACGAAGGAATACATCGGAAAAATATGTTATGACATAATTATGATGACATAATTATATTTGGGAAATCTGAATCCGAACATCTACAAAACATCGAAAAAATATTTGCGAAACTAAAAGAAGCTAATTTGAAGGTAAACTTGGACAAAACAGGGTTCCTCAAAACGGAAACCGAATTTTCCAGAATTCTTCAAGGAATTAAATCAAACCACCAGACAACCTAAAGGAATTAAAAAGCTTCATTGGACTAACATCATATTACCGTCGTTTTGTTAAAGATTATACAAAAATCGCCAAACCACTGACCACTCACTCACTCGAGGAGATAATGGACAGATCAAATTGAACCAGTCTAAAGAAATTAAAATTCACATGGAAGAAAAGGAACTGAAAGCGTTTAATGACTTGAAGCAACTTCTATCATCTTCGGAAATATTGACTTTCCTTGACTTCACAAGGCCATTCATTCTTACAACGGATGCCTCTGATCATGCGTGCTCTCACAGGGAGAGATTGGTAAGGATAAAAATATTACCTTCATATCCAGATCCCTCAATAAAACGGAGGAGAATTACGCAACAAATGAGAAGCAGATACTAGCTATAGATTGGGCTCTAGATAACCTGCAAAATTACCTCTATGGAGCAAGAAAAATTAAAATTCTCAACCACTTACGCTTAGCCTAAGTAATAGGAACAACAACGCCAAATTCAAAAAATGGAAATCGAGAATAGAGAAATAAAACTACGAGCTTGTCTATAAACCAGGGAAAACCAGTTATGTCACTGATGCACTATCTAGATTAAAGTCATATGCAAATGTTCTTACATCAGAGCCGACCCAGACTATACACAGCGCAGAAGATTCCACACAGTGAAGCCCCAATAAATGCATTTAAAAATCAACTGATCATACAAGAAGGAAGAACCACCGACACGTCATACAGCTTGAAGAAATAAATAAGGAAAATCTCACAGAGATATTACGAGAATTCCTTAATCTAAACATTCTCAACGGACTCAAAATTCTAGAACAGTATATTCAATTACTACAGGAAACCAATAAAGAACACTTTAGAAAATTTAGAATCCGCATAAGACAAAAGGTCGTCCAACTAACCAGGAAAACAAATTCCGAATAATTGATGAAGAACATAGGAGAGCGCATAGGAATTTTGATGAAAATAAAAACCGAATACTAGAGCAATACTACTTCCCCCATATGGCGAACCAATAGGCCCGAATTAGTAGAAACACCTGTCCCAACATACCCAACGGAAATAATACAAATGGATATGATCGTGTTTAATCAGGAAAAGTTTATCTATTGTGACGACAAATTTTCAAAATTTAAGTTTTTCCGAATAAAGAACAAGTCAGTACTAACCTTGAGAGATAAGATTACTAAAATACTTCACTTTTTTACTGTACCTAAAATAGTTGTTATAGACAACTAGAAAGGTTTTATTAGTCCGATCGTAACCAACTATTTACATCAAACTCTTGGAATATAGTTATATTTAACCCCATCTCAAAAAGTTAGGGAACGGAACTTTAGAAAGGGTCCATTCCACTATTAGAAAGCGCAAAATTTCAAAATGCGATATATCTCGGCGAAAAAAAAAATATATTTGAGCAAACTCAACGGTATTTGAAAGAAAAAGACTTGTGTGTACTATCCCATACACGGTTTTTTTTTATAAAGAAAAAATTCGCAGTGCTACATAACCTTAAATATGTCAAAAAACAGTGTATTAAGCACTTTTAGGTTAGAATATCTCAAAAATCTGACGTGATAGAACGATTCTGAGCCCTGCTTAGGTTTCAGCGGGAAAAGTTACTTCGGAAACAACTATTCATTGTCCAGTTGCACAAAATTTTCAAAATTTTGTAGACCAGTGTAATTAATCAAGCCGAAAAAATTTGGAGTAAAAGAAAAGTGCAGCAGCAGCAAAAACCTCACAATATGCAAGGGAAATCAACTGGAAAAACTATCAGATGATCATTGCATTAGTCGTCTAATAAGAGGAATAGAAGCCAAATG
The DNA here is from genome assembly GCA_964036015.1 of Leptarthrus brevirostris. Classification (NCBI taxonomy): domain Eukaryota; kingdom Metazoa; phylum Arthropoda; class Insecta; order Diptera; family Asilidae; genus Leptarthrus; species Leptarthrus brevirostris. Next base: position 154,328,099 of record OZ038371.1, read on the forward strand.
CGATTACCAATTCAACAAAAATGACAAAATTGAAATAATTAACGAAAAAACAATATTTCTTCATAAATTTTCTGGAGAGCTTTTCGGAAATAATTCAACCAGACACCTAAATGGTAGCTATGTTATACAATACCATAATGAAACTATTAAGATCAACAATCGAGAATTCATCAGCAATGAGATGAAATCATTTCAAGTCCTACCAACAATACTGCAAACTAGCCCGATCGAGAAAAATCTAAGGCCAGATGTAGATTACCCTCATGACCTGCATCTAGAAAACAGGCGTCAACTCCAAACTCTCCTAACTAATCACGGGATATCCTTTTTAACAGAGTCTAATTACACTTCTAATAATAATACTTACCGTTATTATAGGATACAAGTTCAAAGGAAAAAAGGCCAAATTGATTTGAGGGAGGAGTTAACTCAGTCAACATAACCACATGATACCCACCAAACACACCCCGTTGGCATAGACGCTGATGCAGCTAAATGATATCGTGGAAATTTACTTTTAAGGATAATGCCACGAATATCAAATAGTAAGACCTCAGACTCGAAGCTTAGTTGGATTGGTCGGATTGTTTCATTTCTTTTCGTGACTACAAATAAAATTTGTTAACTTTTATTATCATAAAAAAATTTTAAACCCCTGTAGGTTACAGGTGCCAGGGAGTAGACCCCCCCCCCCCCCCCTCCTCCCATACAGTTTTTTTCATTTCTCAGCACATGCACACGACCTAAGAAACACCCTGTATAATCAAAATTATTTAGTTCCTCTTGTAAAGAAGCAAAATTTCACTACTTTCATGTGCGAAATTGCACACATTGTTCGTACTCTACCCTATATACGAAAATGCTGAAGTTCTTCCGGGTGAAATCCTGTCCTCTAGTTCTTTATTTTAAGCGACTACCTCAACACAAGAGCTTTCTATTTTGTTGGCAACCCTGAGCCGACAAAAATTATTTGATTTGCATTGAATTTTTTTCAAAGTTGTTGTAGTAGTGTTATGAAATTATTTCGTCGTTGCTACGTGCTGAAAAATGGAAGGATTAGTAGACGAAGAAAAGTGAAAGAAATCAAAAATTACCTTTCTATACGATGTGTTGTCCCAATACTAAGTTTCGAAGTGATGCTGCAAATTATTTTCTTTAATTACAGATGAGTGAGTAATCCAAAATATACATACCTAAAGAATACTGGTTATCCTCGGTAGTTCCGGACACTTTCCATGGTTAAATACACTGGCAAAAATTTAATTTAATTAAATTACAACGAAAATACAAACTGACTTACCCATTTAATTGAGTCACGATAATGCGGAGCAGGAATCGATTCTATGAATCATTCCAACGAGTTGAGGAAAAGCTAAAAGATGGAAGATATGATGACTTGCAAATAGTATAACTCAAAAGAAAGCAAAGATCGTTACAAATACTGGATACGACACGGACTGGATAGATACTGGAGATTGATAGGGTTAATTTATAAGAGATAAATTAAAGTAGACACGATTAAATTATAAGATAGAGAATAGGGAAGAAAATTAAGTACAAATAAAGTAAAGTTAATTGGAAAAAGTACAAGAAATATATATATATATATATATATATATATATATATCAGCAAAGGTTTCTTTAAAATTAAGATTAGTTAATCAGTTTAAAGGAAACATTTAAAATTGCATTAACATAGATTTTAGAAATTTTTATTTTCTTGAATTAGATTAGGATTGATCAGAATGAAAATATTAAAAGATTGAATTACGTTTAAATTATAATATCCAAGTATGGTACCAATATTAATCTTGTAAGGAGTATGTAAATCAAAATGTGTCCGCGCAGCCAAAATATTTAATTAAATGTTAATTTTCATACTTTTTTATGAGCTGTATAAGTAAAACATTACAGATTACTTATCCAGCTGGAACTTCTCCTTATCTGGCACAAAACACTCAAAAGAGACTTCACCTAACCTCGCAACAGAAACGACCGGAATTATATATCGAACTTTATGTTCCGGAAATAATACCACGAATACCTAGGCTGTCTGTAACCCAAAGTATAAGGTGGTTATTAATTAAAAGCAGAAAATCGACGTAGAAGAGACTTTGTTTACACGTGGAGACAGATGACAGATAGAGAAGAAAAGCTAAAATTTATGGACTTTGCGACACCGATAGAATTTTTCCGATACACCAAAATAATCTACAGAATTTAAAGATTATTTAAAAAGAAAAATCCGGAATTTAATTTTCAAAAATAATTAGAATTACCCCGTGTATAAAAATTTCCTGCGGAAACTGTCATAATAGGGGCAAATTGTTTATATAACCACCTACTTTGGTATGTGAAACGGACAGTCCAGTGTTAGAAAAGTCAAGGTAGAAAAGTGTGCAAGACAAAGGATATTTAAATTTAAATTAATAAAAGAGGATCCAATAAAGTGGAAAGTAAAGTAAAAGTAAAAACGTAATCAAAGTCGACGTAAAGCTAAAAGCGGAAACTCCAGGAAAAAGCCAGCTGAAAGGAAGATAAATAGATTCATCGATTGGACGAAACAAAGGGAGAAGTGAAGGTCACGGTAAAGTTAAGTATTCCTATCATTTTCTTATTTTGGTTTTGCTTTCTTTCACTTCTCTTTACCCTATTAAGAACTTGAAAAAAAAACCTCAAATACCTAACTTTTATTTTGAGTAGTGGGCGGGCAAATTTGGTTTTTTTTTTTACTTTGAGATGCAATTGTGCGTATAGTTTTAGTCTTTTACATGTTTGAATTTTTGATATATTTAAGTTGATACGTTGATACGTTGATACGTTATGGACCTTGTTACTAGATTAGAAGTTTTGCGTTTATTTCGTTGAATCTATATTTAACTATCTTAAATTTTTTTGGTTTTCCTATTTTTGAATTTTTAATTTATATGTCAATTTTGTGAATAAATTTTAAGTTTGATTCTCTTTAAAATTATGGCTGGTTTCATTCAGCAACACTGAGTTCGTGGACTCTAACACCACGTGGCACCCAATACTTCCTTTTAAAACCTACCCCCTTTCTCAAAAGAGCTAGAATAATTATGTGCTCAAAAGGGAGCATATAACAGTAGATACTTTATATTAGGGATCATGTGGCGATTTTTTTTTATTTTTACCGCTCCGCAAATTTAGAAAAATTGAATTATTCAAAAATATGACCATATGTAAGACTTAGATTACCGATCAGAAGTGACCTCAGCCAACGCAACGGCGGTACCTTTTATTAGTGTCATCTGTTATGTGCTGTAACTTCTTTATTTACTGACACAGAACACGACCTTCTTTTGTAAAAGATAACATTTTTAAATTTAATTATAAAAGAATTCCTGGAAAATTTTTTAACATATTCAATGCATCCTCCCTTAAGAAACAAAATCATCCCACTACAATGAAGACAAAAGTTTAAATTCAGTTTAGCTGCTATTTATGAATCGACCTAATTAATGGGTGGGGGGGGAAGGGGGGACGCTGTGGGCTGCATATAATCAATATGCCAGGCAAACTATATTCTGTTTTCTCCCAAGTATGAACAACACTTAGATAGCACCCTTTTCAGATTGTTTCTATGACGCCAACGCTCAGGGAAAACCCTTGATTGCTGCAGAACAGCCTTGGCAGGAAGAATTTGTTATCATTAGTTCGCATTGTAACATTGATTAACTGCAAAGATGCTAGGGTAGAATCATAATACATCTATGACCACCTGATTCCGCTGAATATTCGTAAAAGGCTAAATATATTACTAATGAATTATTAATATTATTAAGAAGTCGTTGATGGTGTAAGAGACAGGTTAGGGTTCGGTTAGAGTGGTAGTGGTAGTGGTCGGTATCCACAAAGTAGTATAGTATCCACTAATTTTTGTCTTAAAAATGGGTGTTTTCTCCCGTTCCGTACCCGGAAAGCGGTTACATAAACTAGAATTAGAATATTATTAAGAAATACACACACATCTCCTTATTTTAATTTCCCAATTTTTTGATACGTAATTTTTTATAAAATGTAGCTCTTAAATAAAGGAGCTAAAACCGTGCTCCATATTTGATTACAATTTAAATCCTTCTTTGGCTGAGGTAAATTAAACCATCCATCCTTTGCGAATCCTTGCCTAACAATCAGCCCAGTAACAATTTAAAAAGAACCATTCAATAAAGAAATTCATTACTCAAATGTTCAAGAAAGAAATGCAGTTCGTTGCAAAACATGAACTAATAAAAGTGCGACAGACAGGCGCCAGGAAAATCGGACTAGGAATAAGTCACTCAATGATTTTTAAGAAATTTACTAAAAGCACAAAAGTTCACATGAGAATCCAATTACGCCGTGTGATTTCATTTGATTCCCCTTTTTAAAACTAAATTTATTCTACCAATGAAATTGAAAATATGATGTTTCCTGAATTTTTCTCGTCGCATTAATTGAGATAAATATAAATTCCTTCTTATCATCTACGGGCGGCGAGGATCGGACAAGCAATCAACCTTTTATCAGTCACGAAAAGTAGTAATTTCTTAAAGACTCACGACGACGTTTCCCAATTTCAGGCATATTTCTTACTAAACTGTCTAGACAAGCCATGGTCTACGAATGACATACCAAAAGCAACTTCTACTTAAAACTAACAGAACTGTTGAATTTCTATCCGTTCAATGCCTTACGAAAGTTTTCACTACCACGTCTGCATATTACAAGTCCCATGTAATCGAACCCTCCAATTCTGTTACTGTAGTAGTCCTCTTTCCAATTTTACGTCTCCTTCGAGCTTTATTGTCGCGAATCTGCTCCGTTAACTGAAAAGTTAGCTGCAAAAGTTGCTTAATGCAATGGTACGTCCAAAGCTTACATACCCTTCCCACTTACAACCAGTCCACCGTAAATTTTCAGGATCGGAAGTATTGCAACCCTTTCTCCACCCCACTTCCAGACATGTATATGCATACACCAACCCTTAGTATAGAGAAAACAGCAAATCTCAATGTCGCCTGAACGCATTACATATTTACATGGACGGAAGTTGTGACCTTGACCTTGTTACTCAGAAGCTCTGCTCAAAGCTGCACGCACACGTAATAACATCAACAGTGGCATCGAGCTTTTCTGTAAGCCTGGCTGCAAAAAGACAAATGTGTTAGCTGATCTGTGGTTATGTATTTGTTGGCACGTGGGTCTCAATATACATATAAATTTGTATTGAACTTTAGTTCTGTGTAAACTTGGTTAAATTACATGGACACTTTGCTACTGCTTCGCTATTGAACTCAGGAAGCACTTCAACCTACTACCCCCACCCAGTAACGGGTCACCGATAATTTCTGTATTTTAACGGTTGTTTTTGTAGAGATTCTCATGAATACATAAAGTGGCACGTGTATCCCAATTACATAGTAGCAACTGCACTTTATTGAAGAAGGACGCGAAGGGCAATGAGGACAATTGGTTCAGTTGGCCTATTTAAAGTGTAGGAGTATATTAAATCAGGTAGTAGAGGAAGTGTACATAATTGCTGAAAGTGCTGTAAGTGACGAAGTGCGATATGATTTTATGGTTAAGCACCATTATGAAAGAGTAAACCAATACCTTGTTTACATCGAAAAAAAGCTTTGAACTTGAATAAATTGTTTACATTTCATTTGACACGGGAACTTAATTTGAATGCTAAACAGTCTAGTGAAGTGATAAAAAATTAATGTAAAAGTAATTTAGCAGCAATTTGCAGTTTATAAATAGGAGAGAATTGCTTGAATTTAAAATATGCGATAATATGGACTCTCCACTGAGGACATTTTTAAAACTTACTACATATTAAAAATGAACGCCCACTTTAATAATATGAACTGCGAGTGACCGGCCTTGCTCATGCCCTTGAGGGGTTCGATTTTAGGTGAGGACTTGCGGCTCATTCACAGAAGTTCTTCAGCTACACTAGACACACCTTGTAATGTGCGGACACACCAGTGCTGTTGGCACAAACATAAATTGTTTCATAACTTTATCGGACACATCACATTCCGCTCGACAACATATTCACATCACATCACAGATATCATTCACACAGGGCATACACTTCTACAGCTGCTATGCTCCACCCAGTTGGTCACATGGAGATGTAAAGATGCTAGATGAACTCGTAGCCGATGCCCGCACTAGATTAGCTGTGGTCATTGCTGGTGACTTTAAAGCGTGGGCTCTAGAGTGGGATAGCAGAGTCACGAATGCAAGGGGCGCAGCCTCATAGAATCGCATGCTATGCTTGATGTGCAGATAGCTAATGATGGAATGAAAAACACCTTCCAAAAGGCCGGAAGGGGATCGATTATAGACCTAACCTTTGTAAGCAGCTCCCTACTCCGGAATACAATATGCTGGGTGAGTGAGGACTACACACATAGCGACCACCAAGCTGTTATGTTCGAAATAAAAGATGAAATGAATTCTATCCAAAGACGCCCTAAAGTAACAGGCCGAAAATGGAAAGATTCGTTGTTCGACAAGTAGACCTTCGAAGAAGTAGTGAATGCGTACTAAATGCAAATGGGATCAGCAGAAAACGGTACGAAGCAACTGACTCAACTGATGGATAGAGCATGCGATGCAGCAACGCCACGCAGGAAGCTCAACAGGAGAGGCTCGCCATGGTATTGGTGGAACGAAAAGATTCAGTCACTTAGCGCGAAATGTCTGAAAAAATGCTTTCAAGAATGCTTTTAAGGACAGTAAAAGAGAAAACTTCAAACGGCTGTGCGAAGAGTCTAACATTAACCCATGGAGAACCGCCTACAGAATCGTTATGTCGAAATTAAAAGGACAAAAAGCTTCCCAGATTACATGCCCAATAATGCTGAGAGAAATAATAACTACGTTTTTACCTTAGCGTCCAACTACTGCTCCTACTGTCGTAGAAAAAAGTAATGTAGAGGAAATTCCGACAGTTACGGCGGAAGAACTTCAGTCGATACTCAAAAAAATAGCAGACAGCAAAGCGCCGGGCCGGAGGGAATTCCAAACAAAGCCCTGTAAGCAGCCATTCTCAAAAGACCGGACATTTTCGTAGAAGTTTTAAAAAGATGTATCATGGAAGGCGTGTTTCGGGAACAATGGAAGCTGCAACACCTGGTGCTGTTACCAAAAGGAGTCACAATGGGGAAAATATTGGAGCGAATAATTTACAACAGGTTATTCCCGATAGCTGAGGAAAAAGGTGCTTTATCAGAGTACCAATTTGGATTTCGAAAAGCGCGCTCCACCGTAAATACAATCATAATGGTAGTGCACACCGCCGATTCTGCCATAGAAGGTAAAAGGTGGAGATGGTGAACTAAGGAATACTGCGCAGTGGTTACACTAGACATCAAGAACGCCTTTAACTCGGCCAACTGGAAATTCATAAAGAATTCCCTCGTTAGAATGGAAGCCCCGACAAACATACGTCTTGAAGATCATATCAAGTTACTTAAGGAACAAGAAACTTAGATATAACAATGATGCAGGAACGGAATACTATAACGTCTCCGCAGGGGTACCACAAGGATCTGTCCTAGGTCCCCTTCTTTAAAACGTTATGTATGATGAAGTTCTCAGACTACAGATCCCCCAAGAGACGAAAATAATAGGCTTCGCAGACGACAATGCGCAATATCACATCCTACATAAGTAAAACTGTAGGACCCCTTACAAGTGCTGAACGGACCGAGACTAGGATGCATACTGTTACCTATACTTTTCTTGATCGTCATTAATGATGCATTGTGCAGCGCCCTAGATGACCACCTATTGCGAGAGATTAGATAAAAGCTTTTTAAGCCCCTTACGCACTTTAACAATGCTGTCAATGTATATCTTCTATTATCCAACAAATAGATGCATGTGGCCAGGGCCGCCGAGAGGAAGAAGCGAAGGGGGTAAACCCCCCGGGGCCCGGGATTTCAAAAGGGGCCCCGTAATCTAAGTCATCACTAGAAAAAATTTTCCATTTTAATTATATATAAAAAAAAATTCACGATCGAGAAAGTGTAATATACTAGACAGATTTTAAATTGAAAGTCACTCTTTCGATTGTATATGGGCCGTAAAAGCTTAGCCCCGGGCCCGAAATTCCTATCGCGGGGGCCCGTATGTGGTACCCCCCCCCCCCCCATTATTATCTCGAAAGCATAATTCCATCAACATCTCAAGATACACAAAATATCGGAGCTTTCAATTGAAAGTAAAATCTGCTCTGCGGTACGGCTGTTCATCGTGGACAGTGACATTTTAAATAACATCTAAGCTACAATCGGTGACTCCAGCGTATCCATTGGCCGGAGGTAATTACCGACGAAAAGCTAGACCAAGACGGGACAATCATTGATGTTCGAGGATGAAGGTTTTAACACACTGAGAATAGAGCCAAACAAAAACTACACGGGACCCAAGGAAGACACCGAATTGGAGGACCACGCAACACATGGAGAAGATCCGTAGAGGTTCAATGGCAGCGGTTGATGACGTTGGCGCAAAACCGAACCAGGTAGAGAGTCGGTTCAATAGATAAAGTATATCAATGATTCCTGTATAAAAGCGCCAAATCCACGAGTGTGGATCAATTGGTTGAGTGGCAAGTTCACCACGCCTTGGTTTCAAGATTCGCGTGAGTTTTTTTTTTTGCAATGTGGTTAAAGCTTCGGGGACAAACCTTTGATGCGTTAGATTGACTTAGCCCGGAAGGCAATTAGGGTAACGGGAGTGAGTAAACTTACATGTTTTGTTTTTTGCATTGCTGCGAGCTAAACAACAGCCCAGAGACGAATGAAGTTTTTAATTCTAATTTAAAAACCCACGAGGTGACTGAGGCTCAAACCCAGGAATCATGGCATGGTTGTCGTTCCACTCAACCAATTTATCCAACTCCGTCTCTGGGACGTTGCAATGCAATGCAAAAAGATTTCCTTCATTCCTCTTACCATAACTACCTTCCGGCCAAAGTCATGCTAAATTCAAGTTCAATTGGTAGAAATAATTTAAGATGCCGCACTAGTACTGTTTTTGGAAAAATTATATAAATCAAGTTAAAATACATTAAAAATGTTAATTGAAAAGTAGAATTTATTTAATTAATGGAGAAATTAGCGGCAATTTTATAATTATATTCCAAATAATTCTTCAAGTTTTTTATTAGAGCATCTGCACAATGTAGCAGATTTGCACTTTCCATATTTGTAGCCCAAAGCCTTGCAGATAGCCACACATTTTTTTGGAGTGCATGGTTTAGCACGGAGTTCAATTGCTACAAGTTAAAATTAATAATAAATATCATCCAGAGTTTGATCTTATAGTAAACAATTTACCTTCAGTTTGAGTAGAAACCAATTTTTCTTCAACTTCAGCTGATGAAGCTAATACTACTGCGACCATAGCGACGAAAAACACAAAGATGTTGAAGAAATTCATTTTCTATAATTTAGTTAGTTTAACTGTTGTATTAAGAGTTTAACTTGAAGTGTGACCAAGAAGTTTCGTTTTCGTTTTTATATAAAATTATCTGCCGAAATTTGTGATTGCAAATTATTTATTATCTAATCAGACCTCATTAAAGTTTTTGTACGATGAAGATTAGATCTCAAGTATGGTATAAATTAAATAGAAATAAATATATGCGTTTTCTGAGGTCGTCAATTAAGAAAACGTCAGTCCTAGCAACAATGCATCAATAATTCGAAATCTATAATAATAGCTGAACAATACTATATTTTAATGGAATTTACTAATCGAGTGCTGTTATCCGACCTTAAACTCAAGAGGTGTATGTTATTTTGACAATAAACATGCAGGGGGTTTCCAAAATGTACGTCTAGCTAGGTATTACCATAGTTTCCTATATCTTACTCTGGATTATATAGGAACATTTTATTTATAGAGAGTGTGTCATTTCTTTTAAATTGTGCCAAGAATTTCACCTTTTGCCCCCGAACTTGTTATTCCGAATTTTTAAGTTATTTACAATGTAAAGAATATATATATACACTGATGGACAAAAGTATTTGCCAGCAAATTTTTCTCTGCATTACATTTTCATAAAACACACAAAATGAACTTAAGTAATATTGTATTTAAAAGGACCTACACACCTTTACTATTATATTGCTTAAGGAAAACACTTAGTTCTATAATTAACTTCAAAAAAATAATTATAAATAAAAGTTTTCTTCATATTTTCTTCGGACAAAAGTATTCGCCTTTGTAAAAAAATAAGAAAAAGTTAGTCCACTCTAAGAAAAAAAATACATTTAATATTTGGTTTATTTTCCTTTTTGTTTAGTAACATCTCTGAACCGATTTGGCATAGAGTACACTAAGTTTTTGGTTAATGTTCCTTTACGCGCTTATCGAGCACATGCCATAATTGCTCTATGAGATTAAGTATTGTAAAGAAGCCACAAACAAACGACTTTAGCAGTGCGCTTGGTGTCGTTATCCTGTTGAAAGTAGTAATTATTTCCCAGAATCAAATTTTCCGCACTTTTTTTAAGTTTTATTTCAAGATATTTAAATATTACTCCTTATTAATTGTTTTCTCGATAAAAACACGTTCTCCAACTCCGACTGACCCTCCCCCATGTTTAACCGTTGCTGGCATGTTCTTTTCATCTAATTCACAGCCTCTTTGTCTCTATACCAGAATTCGTCCGTCTGACTGATAAACACTAAATTTACTTTCATCCGAGAACAACACTTTATCCCAGAAACGTGTATTCTCACTTAAGTACTGCTTTGCAAAAGTAAGTCTCTTATTTTTATTGACCTTACTTATGTGGAGCTTTTTCCTGCAAACTCTGGCACTATAACCGGCACTTTTTAGCACTCTACGCACGGTACAGGGGTGAACTTGCTATCTCGAAATAAATTTGAAATAATTTTTCTTTCTTCTACGGTTGTTTCCATTCCCTTACGATCAATTTTCAATGTAAATTAATAAATATAAACGCGAGATTAAACAAAAGGTAGAACAAGAAACAACAGAAATCTGACAAGAATTCAAATAACGAGAAGCCACCATAATTTTCGGAATTCGACCATTTTGCGGCATTACCTAAAGTAATTTATTCAACTGCAATATACCTAACCTAACTTTATAACGCGTTGACCGATTTGGATGGTTCTTTTTTTCTTGTACAGAGTATGATCCCCAACTGCTAATAGGAGAAAAAAATTTGGAATAGGGTGGGGGAGGGGGGAGGGGTAGTCTTACTTTGTAACGCGTAGACCGATTTGGATAATTATTTTTCTGTTGGGTAGAGTATGTTCCGTGGTTGATACCACGAGAAAAAATTTTTGGTATGATGGGGGTGGGGGATGGGGGTGGAACCTAACTTTGTAACGCGTGGTCCGATTTCGATGGTTTTTTTTCTGTTGTAAAGAGTATGATCCTCCATTGCTACTAGGAGAATAATTTGGACCTAGGTTGAAAGGTGAGAGTTGGGGGAGGGGTAGTCTAACTTCTTAACGCATGAACAGATTTGGATAATTCTTTTTTTATTGGTTAGAATATGACCCTTGGTTGATACTACGAGAAAACAAATCTTGGTGGGGTGGGGGTGGGTTGAACCTAACTATGTAATACGTTGTCCGATTTGGATGATTCTTTTCCTGTTGTATAGAGTGTGATCACCCATTGCTATTAGAAGAATAATTTGGCCCATGGTGGGGGGTTGGGTGGGGGGAGGAGTATGCTAACTTCGTAACGCGTGGACCGATTTGGATAATTCTTTTTCTTTTGGGTAGAGTATGCTCACTGGTTGATACCACGAGAAAAAAATTGTTGGTGGGGTTGGGGTGGGAGAAGGGGGTGTGGAACCTTACTTTGTAACGCTGGACCGATTTAGATAGTTCTTTTGTTGTTGTATAGAGAGTGATCCCCCCTTTCTAATAGGAGAATAATTTGGTCCTATAGTTGTAGTGGGGGATGGGGAGGGTTAGTAACTTCGTAACGCGTGTACCGATTTCGATGATTCCTTTTCTGTTCGGCAGAGTATGTTCCATGATTGATACCATGAAACAAAAGTTTAGTGGAATGGGAATGGGGTAGGAGGTTAAAACTAACTTTTAACGCGTTAACCGATTTGGATGGTTCCTTCTTCGTTGTACAGAGTAGAAGACACTAAAAAGTGAGAAATAAAATAGTTTTTTTAATTTTATATCTATTACGACATTGTGAAGTCGTTGCAAATTAAACAAATAAAAAACTACAGAACCACAATTGAAAAAAAGCTTACGGGATCATAAGAAATGACGATTAAATATTTTTGTTGTAGTTGTTTGGTTTGTTTGATTTGCATCGACTTCAAAATGTCGTAATAGATATAAAATTAAAAATTATTTTATGCTTTTCAGCGCTTTTTGTGAAGTCGGTTCAACTTTTTTTTAAAAACTATTTTTGTGCATCAGTTTTTAGACCCTAGGCTCCTGGTTTTCCCGAAGAGTCTTCGACAGGAGCAGAGTGCAGTCGTAGCCTTTCTTGTAACTCCTTTTTGATCAGCATTCAATGTGTGTCTGTGTTTTAAAAGCACACCTAGCTATTTGAACACATTTGAGAATTCTATCCGTGTTCCTTCAAGGGCAAGAACTTCCAGTCTCAGCTTCACTTTCCTTATAAAGGGTACAACGGTTATTTTACTATATATTTGAGGCCTTCTGTAAGACTGTACCATATTAAGAACATTTTACAGTTCTGTCATGCTTTCCCATAATGGTAATTACCAAGTCAACCGCATAGCCTTCGTATTCGTAGCCAGCAGTCAGTCAGTCTTAACAGGAGATCATCAATAACGAGGATGCATAGCATAGGGGAAAGGACGCCCCCCTGGGGGCATCTTCTGGTGGCCTTTATTTACTGTTATCGATTTATCACCCAGCCTGGTAGAGGTGTACCGGTTACTAAGCATTGATCAAATTCATCGGACCGTTGGCAGTTCGATTCTTCTGCCTATAGCCGAAATGCCAGTTTCCTACTAGACTCTGTAATGCTGTTATGGTTAATTTGCCCTCTTGACACGCGACTAACGATATTGGATTTTACTTAGGTAAAATCTGAATAAAACGAGCAATCTTTAATATTCACTTTTTAACCGACTTCCCTAAAACAAAGAGGTTCTAAGTTCGACGTTTTTTTTTTTTTTTTGTAGTGGGTGGGGGTGGGGTGGGATAGTAACTTCGTAACACGTGCACCGATTTCGATGATTCCTTTTCTGTTCGGTAGAGTATGTTCCTTAATTGATACCGTGAGAAAAACATTTTAGTGGAATGTATAGAGTAGAATGCACTGAAAAGTGAAAAATAAAATAGTTTTTAAAAAAAAAGTTGAACCGGCTACACAAAAAGCGCTAAAAAGCATAAAATAATATTTAATTTTATATCTATTACGACATTTTGAAGTCGGTGCAAATTAAACAAATAAAACAACTACAGTACCACAATTGAAAATAATACATAATACTACCTGAACGTTTCAGCTCATGGGATCATAAGAAATGACGATTAAATATTTTAGTTGTAGTTGTTTGGTTTGTTTGATTTGCACCGACTTCAAAATGTCGTAATAGATATAAAATTAAAAATTATATTATGGTTTTTAGCGCATTTTGTGAATTCTCTTCAACTTTTATTTAAAAATAAACATAAAAAACAATTTTATATTAAAATAAAAATCGCGACTACACTGTTCCGAGTTAACTTAAGGGGGCAGGTCTGGGTTTATTGCACATATTTTCAAGATTTTTTTCTTATAATAGAATTTGTATGTTTCGATGTGTTTTGTACAATAAATTATGCATATTAAACTACATGAAAAAAATTTAAATTTTTTTTTTAATTTATGGCAACAAAATGAACTGGTTGACAAGATATCTCGGGTCAGGAACGTCTGAAACAAAAAATTCAAACGGGATATTAAAATATAAGTAAGTGGCTATAGCCGGAACTAGCATTGAACATTTTGGGTAAAAAAAACAAAATGGCGGACTTTTCTATTTTTTGAGCCTTTTTTTGCAACTAAACTTGTTTAAAAAAAGGTTTAAAAATTAATAAATATTTATGATTTTAGTTCAGGCTGAAACTATAAATGTGCTGAATAATCCCTGAAAATTTCAGCCCAATAGGTTATATAGTTTTTTCAAAATCGTGTCAACCAGGTCAAAAAACGTTGTTTCGAGAAAAACGCGTTAAAGTGCCGAAACACTGGCTGTGCGCGCTCACGAACCTTCTATTGTATCGCCTTATATACATATTTCTGGGGATCTCCGACCTAAATAAGAGTTTGTACACTAATTCTACATATATATAGTACACGAAAATGATGTTTTTAGAAAATCGAATTTTTTTAAAGAAATAAACCCAGACTGCCCTCTTAAGCAACTCATTGACTTATTTCTAGGCATAAAATCCCTCACAGAAGTTCCTTCAAGTTTTCTTATTAGACCTACATTACTGTTTTCTGTAAAGCATTGTTTTTATTCATTCCTGCCAGCTAAGCGCTCGGTTGCTATAAAATCATATTATTTCTCTTCCTTAGTGGGTTTGTTAGTTTAACTGGCACCTACTTCAACATGTCGTAATCAGGCCTGTGCTCAGCCTGATTAACCCCCCCCCCCCCCCTCCTGGAGCAAATCAATCCTGCACGGTCGTAATAGACATAAAATTAAATATTATTTTATGCTTTTCAACGTTTTCGTAAAGTAAAGTATTCTAGTGTGACGAGTCAAAATAATCAAATGTTTTTGTTGTTGGATTTTTCGTAGCAGAAAAAATCCTAAAAATCGAAACTTTATAAGACCCGCATTTTTAAACTTTTCAATATTTTTACTTCATTCGGAGTTGGATCAATGCGTTGAGCGGCAAGACCAACATGCCGTGGGTCCCGGGTTCGAGCCCAGATGACCAGCTTTTATTAAGAAATTAAAATAATCCACTCCGTCTCTGGGCTATTGACTAGCTCGCAGCAATGCAAACAAGACTCAAGTTTCCTCACTTCCCTTACCCTAATTCCCTTCCGGCCAAAACCATGCTAACGCATCAAAGGGTTGTCCCCTAGGATTTGACCACATCGTATAAAAATAAATTCTAGTTCCGACTGTAGCTGTAACCATATATTTTAAGAATTGTTTTAATTTTTTGGTTTTCGATAATCTGAAGAACCACAAATATGTCCACCATCCAATGTCCTTTTACCGCCGCAACTTTGGAGCTTTGTTACGCCTTTTTAAAATTTATTTTTTTTATAAATAGAATATCCGCTTAAACTGTTTTCTTAAAAAGTATTTTATTTTTCATTTTTCAGTGCTTTCAGATATGCTCCTCGAAATAGTCTGCTTTAACCGATTGCAACAATTGTAAAGGTAGCGCCTTCTATACAAAGAAAATAGAATCATCTTTATCTGTCCATACGTCAGGAAATTAGTCCGCGCCCCTTTCCATTCTCTGACCCTGGCAACGTACTCTATCTCTCTAGTTCCCGTAACCCCTTTTGTGACATGTGGCTGAAGAAGGACTTCACCCAATTCGACAATGATTGTAAGTGTACCTCAAATTTAAAGTCTATTCCGCGCTACCGATATTACAATCATCGGTCGCCGCCAGTGGGGATCGAACTTTGGACCTCCGGAGAAAAAGCCCGACACATTATCACTTGCTCCACCGACGTCTTAACGTAGTTCATACAAAGAACAAAAAATCATCCAAATCGGCCCAAGTAAAACGACGTAGGCCGACTACTCCTTCCTAAAAGTGTGACATGTGCAGTCCCTTATAAAATTGCCATATCAGTTTACCTTTCTTTTTTTTGTAGTAGGTTGGAGGTTCTCGCAGGTGGCGCCACTCGCGTGAATGCGCGTGTCTATTCTCGGATAATGTAACGGCAAAACCATTGGAAATGATTTTTGCTTCATTTATGAGAGTGTACACTTATTATTAATGCAAAATAATTTTCTTCAAATGGTTGCCGCGGCTGGCTTGGCGGTAACACTACAGTATACAGAATACAAGGTAAGCTAAATAAGTTTTTGATACACTCCAGATGATGATCTGTGACGTAATGACTATAAGACGTATGGGAAAAAAGCATATTCAAATAACTAAAAACAATAAGTCCAATAAGTTCGTCTCGAAATTGCGGAACACATATTTCATATTCGGCATACCTTGTACTTTGTATACCGTGGGTAACACTTTCTGTCAACCCAATTTTGCAGACATCGTCGATTGTTTATGGCTCTATTTCGCAAATAGCTCAATGTATATTTTTCTTAAGTATGTAAATTTATTATTTGTGGATCATTGGGATAACGACTAAAACTAAACTAAACTAAACGTTGCACTGGCGTCAAATCGTAGATTCGCTATGGACATGATATGTCTGTAAAATGGCTAATACCAGCGTTATAGAACTAAGTGTGCAAGGTAATGAAACCCAATTCGGTTGAAGTCCAAATCGTCCATGGCTCTGTAGAGTACAGCTCCACTTCAAGTCCAACTCAATAAGAAGAAAATAATCTCAGAAAAATTCGAAGCCTAAATAATTACCCAACACACCAAAGTTGCCCAAAACATTTCCCTAGCAAATTTGTTAACTAAATGCAATTTTTGAAATGTCATAAGATATTTGGCAGCCGGTGCTTAAAATTGCTAAAAACTTATTTCTTTTATTTAATTTATTTTCCCTTAAAGCTCATGTTCCCGCCAAATAGCTCGAATGTCAAACATCGAATATTGTTTGTTGGGTCCAACAAATTTCGATGTTTGCCAACTTTTCCTATTTTGCTGTCCAAAGAAGTTGTGTTAGAATCACTATATTTAGACCTTTGAGTTGAAGTTCTTAGATTTTCGCAAACACTTTCGACAACAGCAGCCGACGATAGCTTTTTTTATCAACAATCTTGTCAGTTTCAGCTAATTTCCTTTTAAATTTACTAAATCCTAAATTTACTAAATCGCAGCATTTTGATCAAAAATTGGTTTTAAAAACCACAAAATTTATGCAACGCATCAAATACTTTTGAAATCATTTCTCAATATTTCCCAGCCTAAAAACTATATTTGTTATCCCGGAAATTTGTCACAACTAACAACAATACATTACCAATGTTGCCACTATCGAAATAACACGTACTTCAAAAATAAACCGCTCTTACATGTTAACAAATCAACAGTTACAAAGTAGAGATCAATGAAACCAAATATGTTATCGAACATATAGGATCGTGTCAGTATAGCTTTAGTTGGAGGTCTCTCGGAGTCATTTAACCCCTTGTGGTGCATATGGCGTGTAATACACCGACTCTCCACCCGGTCCGGTTTTGCACCAACACCTTAAACTTTGACCATGATTTTTTGTTTGACGAATTAACTCCGCCGTAGCCCGTCCTAAGGCCTGTTGAGAAAGGGGGAGTGAAACCCAAAAAAAAAATATACCAACGATTGATTTTTGAATACAATCGAATCCAAAAAACAACCTTCTTTTTGGAGATTGAAGTCCAGTTGCAAATAATCTTGCCACAATTTCCTATGTTTAATTTCAGGTGCTGCACTTATACAATTTTGGAAAAAATGTCATAAGTCTAACTAAAATATTAATAATTATTAAAAATTAAATTTATTTAAATTAAAGAAAAATTAAAGTGAATTTTACAAGACCATCATTTCACTTTCCATTTTTGTACCCCAAATTATTGATTATTGAATTAATTAAGACGAAGTTCAATTGTTAAAAGTAAAAAATATTATATAAATAGATATAGATCTAATAGTCAAAATTTTCTTCAATTTGTTCAGAAACAAATTTTTCTTCAACTTCAGCTGATGAAACTAAATCCACTGCAACCATAGCGGCGAAAAATACAAATATGTTGAAAAAACTCATTAGGTTTTCGTTTATATATAAAAGTATGCGCCGAAATTTGTGATTGCAAATTATCTAATCAACGTAAGACCCTCAATAAAATGTTCATACGATAAGATTAGATCTCTAAATTTAAAATGCATCTTCTGACTTATTTGCAGAACGTCAATCGAAGCAACAGGACATCAACCATCCGAGGTCTCTCAAAATAGCTAAATATGCAAAAATTGGTGATTGTTTGCAAGTAGAAATCCTTGACTTCTAAAACTTGTTGGTGGAGAAATATCATTAAAAGCATAAGGCAGTATATAAAAAAAATAGAGGAGAGCAAAAAACTTGTGTTTTTAAAATTAAAATAAATTTTGTTTTCAAGCATATTCTTGTACATACAATAAATCTTTTTCAAATACATATTCTGTAAAAGGCAATTATAATTTTTCTGTACAACTACCCACACACGAAATAATTTTCATCATAACTAATAATTTAAAAAAATTAGATATAATTAAAGAAAAAGTGCTCCCCCCCCCCCTTTTTAGTGTTCCGTATCATAATTGAAAAAATAGCAAAAAACTACTTTTAAGGTAAACGGTTTTATTTAACTTTATATGATGTTCTAAAAGCTAGAAAGTAATTATAGGTCATAAATTTTGGGTCTACCAAAATAGAAGTGCTGTCTACTGGTAAGAAATCGTGTAAGACCAAGAGAAGTGACTTCCTAAAATGTTATAGCCCAAAATCCACTTTAAACTTAATAGGTAAGCAATCAGGGGTTTTGATCAGATTTAAATAAAACTGGGTGGTCTTAGGTGTGCAGATTTTACACTATCAAAGTAAGTGATAATCAAATTCTGATTAGTATTTGAACTCAAAAAGCAGGAGTTAAGTAAGGTTTGATCAAAGCCCCCTGATTACTTACCTACTCCGCTGATGCATCGACCCAAAGTGAATCTTGGCCTGGACACTAGAGATAATCACTATTCTTGATCTTATGCGATTTCTTACCAGTAGACTTTACCTGCATATATTTATTTATTTATTTACAAAGTTTCATCAAGGCTGATTACTTTACAAAAGAACCAAGCACGGTACGCTCACACTTTTTCTAGAATAAAATTTGAAGTGAAAATAAAGTAAATAAAAACATTCTCAACATGATCAGCGTTTCTGACAAAGAAAAACATTTTTATATTTCTTATGTTGCTCAAGTTTTAAGTAGTTTTTTTTTGAATTTTTTTTGAAATTCACTCGAGTACATTTTGTGCATATTTTGTGTATATTTTTGATAATATTGTACCGCAAAATTTCTATGATCAGAATATAATAGAGCTGTCTAGATCGATGATTGAACTTCTTGGATTAACATCTAGTTTTCGATTTCGTGCGAAAGCGTCCAGCGGCTATTGAGGAAGAGCCAAAGGAGTTTAGTTTTTCTTTATCAGAAACGCTGATTGTGTTGAGAAATTTTTTATATTTCGTGAGAGTTTACATAACCCACGCGGTGAGTCACCAGTCTCGAATGGGTTAAAGCCAGAACACAAATAACAGAATCGTGCATTTATGGCAGACGTATTTTTAGAATGTTGTGCCTGTAGCGGGAGCGTGCATACCCGTCTGGCGGGTGTATTTTTCAACTTTTTGGCCTATAGTTGGAACGTGCATAATACTTTCGGGCCCATTTGTTCGCTATGCGGGCATCTATACATCTGTACATGCCAAATCAGTTATTTTTACTAGGGCTCGTCCGAAAAAACAACAGTTTAACTCCATTTGTGTTTTTTCGTACTAAATAAATGTTTGGATAAACCAGAATGGGGTCTGCTATGCTTCATTTAAGAGATATGCTCCTTAAATGGATCCAGCCAATATGGTGTGCCAAAAAATAAATGGGGTGATAGATCTCACGTAACCAAACAAAAAATTGTAAGACATGGGGGAGGTGCGTATGCACATCAATATTATATTTTAAACTTTTGATCTACTTAACGGAGCGACATCAAACAAACATTACCAAAATTGTCAACAATGTTGATATAACTTCTACCATTGTAAGCACAGTAACTTCCAAAATTGAGAAAAATGTTTTGCGATTCGTGTAATTACCACATATGTTTTTTATTTTTATTAAATTGCCCATCACCTTTCCAAAAAGGGGAAACATGTCTAGCTAAATTAAGTATGTAGAAATTTGTACATAAATAACCTTTTGGAAAATATTACAAAAATCTGCAATTTAAAGAAATTAAACTCAAATTAGTCGTTAAATGCTTTTTATTGAATTCGAAACTTATTATAATTAATCTTAGTATATTACAAAGGCCGTTCAAAATGTTCTCGGCCAATTTTGATCGATACGTTGAATAACGTCCTTCTATGTAATTCCCTGTTTAAGGGGTATTGTAGCCAACCTCTCCAGCATCTTCGTCGTCCCAATTCTTCTAATTAAACCCTCTCTGTTGTTAACTTGCCTTCAGTAAACTTTATCCTTCATAGTTCCCTATAAGAAAAGTCCAATGGAATAAGATGTGGAGATCAAGCAGGCTAAGAAATCGGTGCACCTCGTCCAAGCCAGCGGTCAGGAAATTGTTCATTCAGTATTACCTTTACAATGATACCAGAATGCGCTGGTGCTCCATCGTGCAGGTAAAACAATGCCCTAAGATTATCCAGAACGATGTGCTCTAGTAGATCTGGCAGCGTATTTTCCAAAATATCAACATAAATTTGACTACTAAGCACTCGTGGAAAAATAATTGGTCCTATTAAATGGGTGTAGATGTTACCAGCGAAAACATTGGCTCAGAATTTGGGCTAGAAGAAGGGCCCCTTGTTCAATGTGGGTTAGCATCCGACAAGATATGGCGGTTCCGAAAGTTGCTCATACCATCTGCTTTGACTTGCGATTCATCCGTCTACTGAATTCGACCCAGAAGTGCCCGGTTCCTCATATCGCATTCCAGAAGCCTATTCTCTCTGAATCTCCAAACTTTAACTGAATACACTCGTAATCGCCTTGCGACTCGCATCGTGCTCGTTTCAGTTTCTTTCGGACGAGGCTAATTATTTGCTGGTTGACATCGGTAGAATCTTCATATGTTTGAACTCGCAATTCCGTGCTGTTTGAATTTACACTTTCGGTTTCTCTTAACCTTCGATAAGTCCACAACATAAGTCCCTTTTGTGGGTGCACGTCGATTAGGGAAACTCCTTCGTTATTCCAGTACAGCCGCCATATCGGTTCCGTCTACTACACAACAAATGTAAATTATATCCGCATGTTCCTCGGAAATAAATTTTCCCAATTTTTAATTATTTTATTTTAAGAACACCTGTAGTTATCGATTTGTTTTTCAACTATTATCGATATTCTTGCTGACTAATCCTCTTTTATAGCAAAAGGCCAATAAAACAAAATTACACTAACATTTTTATATATTTTTTTTTGTAGCACTGTAGTGTAACCTGTGTACATTACAGAAACATTTTCGACCCACTATCTTAGAAATTTTGTTTACTTAAAGAATTTCTACCTAGAGTGGAATAAAATAATTAAGTAGTCAGGGATTTCTAAGGATGCGGTTTTTTCTAATTCTTTCTCTACCTTGCCTTGTTGTACCTCTCTGGAAAGATAATAAAATGATCAATTTAGTTAAAATAAAAAACAGGAGTATTAATTACATGAATTTCGGACAAATTTTGGGAAAATGCTGAATTTTTGGTGCTTTCAAAACATTGTTATTACTTTTGGAAGTGACTGTACCTGCAACTGCTGCGAATTTTCGGAAGGTCATTGGGATAGTAGTTTTTTAGCTTTTTGAATAGATCAAAAGATAAAAATGATAAAGTGATGTGCATACTGAAAATCATAAATTTATGAATCACCCCATGTAGCTCCCATAAGGCTATCGAGTGGGCATTAAAAAGGAAAAACCTTTCTGACCCAATAGTAAGATCAATCATGAGATCTTATGAAAATATTAAAACAAAGGTAAATATAAACAATGATGAAATCAATATTCCTATTAAAAGAGGAATAAAACAAGGAGATCCCCTGTCCCCATTGATATATAATATAGTAATGGAGCCGCTACTAAAAAGGCTAGGAAACATGGAAGGAATGAGTCTAAATTACGAAACCCAAATATCATCCTTGGCATTCGCCGATGATATAATATTAGTTGCGGACAATGGGGAAAGTCTCGATAAATTGTTCAAGGAGACTGATTTATTCCTGCGGAAAATAAAAATGGAAGTGACGGTGGAAAAATGTAATGCGTTCAGCATAAAGAAAACAAAGGACAGTTGGTACGTGGCAGATCCTGACGTACGACTAACTGATAGTACGAAAATACCGTATGCGGATGAACTCAAAGAACTGAGATATTTAGGAATCAACCTAACCGCATGGCATGGTTAAGACTTGTCAGGTATTAAAGATGAAATTAATAACGCGTGCAAGAACGTAAAAATAATGTACCTTAAGCCGCATCAGGAGGTGCAACTGATAGCGACTTACCTAGTACCACATTATACATATGCACTGGTACTGGGTACGGCACCGACAACGCTAATCAGAGAAATTGACAATAATCTAAGGGTAGTTATCAGAGAGATACTACACCTAGTACTAAACAAAGTACCACTAATGGGGTACTATATGCAGGAAAAAGAGACGGGGACTTGGATTCCCGAAATTGGAAACAATTGTGCCAATTTCAATAATTAGAATGGGTCTGAGATTCATAAATAATGACAGAGATGAAGTTATTAAGAGTGTTGTGGCGATAACTAAATTAAAAGAAAAAGTACGGAAAACAGCCAATGCCATAAGGCTGAATTGTCCAGTGAAGGGAGAAAGAGATTTAGTCCAATTCAAAAACAATGAGAAAAGGAAAGAATTGGAACTATGGGCCTCCCAGGTATCTAAGGGTAAGGCAGTACATGTCTTTAAAGACAATAGCATAAGCAACTCATGGCTTTACAAGCCTGAATTGTTTAAACCCTGTAGATATTTAACTGCAATCAAAATGCGGGCCAACGTAACGGCAAATAAAACTAACTTAAACATTGGACGAGAAGGGGAGGTCCAATGTAGAAGATGTGGTGCAATGGCAGAAACACTAGCCCACATCATAAGACAGTGCATGCACACAAAAGCACTGAGGGTAAGACGGCATAACGAAATACTCGACTATATAATAGAAGAGTATAAAAAAAATGATAACACGGCTGGGCTTGCTAAAGAACAAAACTTCAGGCTCCCGGATGGGGGTAATCTAAAAGGATAATGAGGATAATGATTATCTCGAAAACGGAAGACTGGAGAAAATAAGCAAGTATACACCGCTATTGGATCATGTGAGAGGGTTATTCAATTGGGAGATTGCTAGTGTAGTTCCAATAGTGGTAGGAACAAGGGGGCATTAACTAAAGATACTATCCAAGCCTTGAAAGAGATAGGTATAACCATATGGAAGTCCCTCCTGACTATCTCAAAGCAGTATAGAGATTTACCATGCATTTATGGACTACAATGTCCTAGACAATCGAGTTAATATAGGTATAGATTAGAATAGCAATATGTTTAAGAACATATAGAATAAATACAAAATGGTGTGAATGGCTTGAATGTACTAAATAGAAAGTTATTTAAGGTTAGATGAAGTATTTATTGCAGGAATGAATACTAACACTTAATTAAGAAAGATAGTAATCAAATCTGGGATTTACTAACCCTAGATTAAGCGAGGGGCAAACGGTCAAATGGTCTAAAGGGGATATTATACCTCTAGACCGACCACGACACACTCAGTCGAAAATGAGCACCTCGGGTGAGCGGGCAGCCCTACCATGGAAGTGATACCGTTCAGTTGGTGTCGGACTCGAGGGGGCTGTGCAACTTCAACGGACTAAATAAGTAAGTTGAGGGCAGCCTGATAGGAAAAGATATCAGTAAGAACCAGAAGAATAATTAATAAATAAATAAACACAAATGGTCCATCAAAGGTGTACTGCTAAGAGACGAGTATCCTCGTGAATTATAACAGGTACTCAGTAACGCTTATACCGGATGATGGACTATGAGAGTGACCACGCTCCAAAAAGAGGTGAAAAGAGGTGGTAAGTGCATGGTGAAGAGCCATGTAATAAGTAGCCCCCCCCCCCTTGCCTTAGAATTTTTTTTGGCTAGGTGAGATCTATCACCCCTTTCATTTGGGCACACCAAATCTGAAACACCCTGTATAATTTCACGATGCATCCAGCTCTAGTATTCAAAATGAGATTGTTGCATAAATTAAGGCGTTATAGTGATATTGGAAATTTTTTATGGTACAAATTTCGCACGCTAAAGAGGAAAGCAAAAAACTTGCTTGGCTGTGAACGCATGTTAAGGGTGGATTTACATGGTAAAAAATAGATTTTTTTATGCTTTAATATATTCCTAAAAGGGTATTGACTTAAAGAAATGTTTGTATAACTTTTAAGCTTAACATCTCATCTTTCGATTTTGTTTATTTTGAGCATTAAGGGGTTAAGAGTAGTCCGCGGCGAAAAAAATAAGTATTTTAAATAATTTTTTTTGAAAGTAGTTTAATTTATTTTATAACACAAATAATGCAAACTTATTATATTATGTTTTAACTTTATTTGACAAATTATTGTTGGACCCCGTCATTTTACTGGTTTATCTAAAATAAATCAAACAAAAAGATTCATTATTTTAATTGTTAATCTTGTGCTTAATCGAAGCTTTTTTTTTGTTTTTTTTCGAAAATACACACAATGGCGGCCTACTCTGATAATTTTCTCGGGGATTTTGAAGCAAAACAGCGCGCTAGTTTATTGTTTATCAAAAATAGTTTTTAATTTTAATAAAAAAAAAAACAAATCCTTCAAGAGTTGGGTTCAAATCTAACTTCGTAATACATGGACCGATTTAGATATATCTTTTTTTGTTGCATAGAGTATGATATGATTTGGATGGTTTTTTCTTTGATGGGTAGAGTATGTTCCCCGATTGGTACCATGTCAAAAAAAATTTTGGTGTGGTAGGGTGGGAGTGAAACCTAACTTTGTAATGCGTAGACCGATTTGTATAATTCTTTTTAGGTTGTATAGAGTATGATCCTCCATTGCTTATAATGAAAAAAATTGACCCTTAGGTGGGGTACGGAGGGGGAAGGAGTAGTCTAACATCGTAACGCGTAGACGGAGTCGGATGATTTTTTGTTTGGTAGAGTATGTTCCCCGATTGGTACCATATCAAAGAATTGTTTGGTGGACTGGATTTGGGGGGGTGGGGGTGAACCCTGACTTCGTAATGTGTTGTCCAATTTAGATAATTCTCTTTTGGTTATATATAGTATGATCTTCATTGCTAATAATGAAAACAAATTGGCCACGGAGGGGGGGGGGGGGGCAGTGGCCGCGGCGCTTGTAACCTCACACCTCCAATTTAATCAAATAAAATCAAATGATCCCCTAACTAACTAAACGTAATGCATGGACCGATTTGCTACTCTATGGAAAAATGTTGACCTAGGGTGGGGGGATCGGTAACCTAACTTTGTAACGTGTGGACTGATTTAGATTATTTCGAATGCATAGAGTATCTCTTAATATTCTGACCAAAATGAATAATTTCGTATTATGTTGCCTTATTTGGATAATTTTGTTTCCATTCTTTAAAGTGCCCTACCTCTGCAACTTTTGAAATTGCTTTGTTCGTACGAGCAACATTCTTCGAGTCGTATATATGAAAAAAAAAGTGAAAAATGAAATAGAACTTTGGTTTTTTTGGGAAATCAGTTAAAACCACGTGAGAGGTGCTAAAGACCTGGACGTCTGTTGACGCTAGTTTATTGCAAAGAGTGAACCAAGTATAATAAATAATGACCAAGGACCAACGACCTCTACGTTGTTTAAAATCACAAAACGAACAGGAATACAGACAACAGTTTCAACTTTAGTCTACAATGATCGCTGACGAAGGCAGAAATGCTTGCCGAAATGCGCATCCGATAATTACGTATCATAATATGACGGTACCGCGCAAGGTTATTTTATTAACTTATACTTATAACTGTGATAAGCTAAAACAGTCTGGCTCACGCCTTACTTTAAGAGAATCTAATTCGAAATATTGTACATACTTTAAATTTCCGAACCTATTTTTTCAGAATGTTCCTGAATATCTATCTCCCAGTAGTTATTTACCAGTAATGCATTTGTATGTATGATATTAAAACAAGATTTTATAAAAAGTCAACTTGAAAATACCCTGTTCATGCGTGTTCAGATCATTATTTCATTTCACATGTTCACAAGTATTTGTATGCACACGTTAATTTATATTTCCACGTAAACATAACCATGTACATGAACACGACCATATATTCAAACGATACCCATGATCCCTGATCACGTGAATTTTTGATCAAGCATAATAGTTCAATCCCCAGTCGGAACGCAATCTCTCTCTAGTTCCCGTAACCTCTTGTAGGGCATGGGGCGGGAGAATAACTTTACCCGATTCGAGACAACGTTTGCAAGTGAACCTATAATTTAAGATGGATTCCGAACCATCGACATTACTCTGCAAGAGCCAATGGGCTTTCTATCGTTATTGTTTTTCAACAGGAAAAAAACACGAACCTGGGGCCTCCGGAATGGAAGGCCGATGAGTTATCACTTATACCACCGACGATCTCGCAACATCACCCTCACCACCACCGTCGACCTCGCAACCACGGAACGCAATACTTGAAAGAAAACGGGTTTTCGTGGAGTTGAATTTCTGAGAACTCTAATAGATTCATTAGAACTAAATTCCCAAAGTTTTAGGCCCGGCGAACACGAATGCAAGTATAATTTTTAACCGACTTCCCAAAAACAAAGAGGTTCTAAGTTCGACGTGTATTTTTTTATTTTTTTTTTTAATGTCTGACCGGGCATAACTTCGTAACGCGTCGACCGATTTTGATGATTCTTTTTCTGTGGGGTAGAGTATGTTTTAGTTTCGATTTTGATGATTGATCTCCCATTACTAAAAGGATCAAAAAAAGTTGGTGTGTGGGGGGGGGGGGGGGGGGTAGCCTAACTTTGTAACTTGTAACGATGGATAATTCTTTTTCTGTGGGGTAGAGTATGTTCCCTTGTTGATGCCACGAGAAAAAAATTTTGGTGGGGTTGGAACTTAACTTTGTAACGCATGGACCGATTTGGATGGTTCCTTTTTTGTTGTAGAGAGTATGATCCCCCATAGCTAATAGGATAAAAAAATTGCCTAGAAGTAGTCTAACTTTGTAACGCGTGGAACAATTTGGATAATTTTTTTGCTGTTGCGTAGTGTATGTTCCCTGGTTGATACCACGAGAAAAAAAGAGTTGGTGGGGCGGGGGGATAGGGTGAAACCTAACTTTGTAACGCGTGGACAGATTTGGATGGTTCTTTTTCTGTTGTATAGAGTGTGATCCCCATTTGCTAATAGGAGAATACTTTGGTCCTATGGTGGTGGTGAGGGAGCAGTATTAACTTCGTAACGCGTGGACCAATTTCGATGATTCATTTTCTGTTCGGTAGAGTATGTTCCTTGATTGATACTATGAGAAAATTTTTTTAGTGGAATAGAGGTGTGGCAGGGGGTTAAAACTAACTTTTTAACGCGTGCACCGATTTGGATGGTTCTTTCTTCGTTGAATAGAGTAGAAGACACTAAAAAGTGAAAAATAAAATAGTTCTTACAAAAAAAGTTGAACCGACTTCACAAAAAGCGCTAAAAAGCATAAAATAATTTTTAATTTTATATCTATTACGACATTTTGAAGTCGGTGCAAATTAAACAAATAAAACAACTACAGAACCACAATTGAAAATAATACATAATACATCGTAAGAAATACATCGTAAGAAATGGCGATTAAATAGTTTTGTTGCAATTGTTTGGTTGGTTTGATTTGCACCGACTTCAAAATGTCGTAAAAGATATAAAATTAAAAATTATTTTTTGCTTTTTAGCGCTTTTTGTGAAGTCTGTTCAACTTTTTTTAAACAACTATTTTATTCGTCACTGCGTACCACACATGTATAACATTTTTCGTTCGTGAGCAACAGAATTTATTAGGGATGATCGACGTTCACAAAACATTGAATTTGTATTTGGAGAGCAGTGGTTGGGAGCTTCAACCGGCCAAATTTGTAAATTACTGAAATTCTGTCAATAACGCAAATATTATAGTCAATAGAAGAAAAGTTTTGAAATATGTATAGGATGTTACAGGTATTGATATATATTTTTACTCCCTCGGGGTTAATGGGCAAGTACCTATATTATACTCTTGCATAAAATGATTGTACATTTTTCCTCTTGTTGTTTGTATTGATTATTATGGAGTTGAAGGTTGAGATCCACCCTTAATGTTTAAGTAAAAACATCGAATCAGAAAATAGAGAGGTAACATTAAAAAAAATTACTATTAAAATGGTGTTTTGTTTGAGCTTTAGACTAGTTAAAATCAAGTTCATCCCCATGATTATTTAAAAAATTAAATATAGAATTAAAAGGTTCATTAAAAGTTAGTACGACAGCAAGCGATGTAAAGGAAGTCATAATTCCTGAGGAGGTGAAGAAGAACTAAGTTATTTAGACAGCTCAGTAGCTCCAGGAAATTAATTGTACCCTGCGAGCAATCGTTAATGAACACAATTCTAGAGACGTCGCGGCACTCTTCTAGAGTGGCAATGGAAAGAAGCTGAAAATAAATAAAATGGTGAGCAGATCGGGGAAACCTACCATAAAATCTTTCTAACAAAAGAGCAATAAAGAGTCTTCAGCATTTGCGTTATTAATGAGGTAACAAATGTTGTCATCGAAGGAAATTTGTAAATTTTACCCAAGTTCTTAGTGCGTGCTGTCAACTCTGGGTATAACCATTGATATAACAATTATGACGTACCTATAATTTTAAATTTACATAACTACACACTTGTCCATATTCAGAGAACACCAAGAGTGAAGGTATTCAAATCAGAATAAATCAAAATACATCAGAGATAGTACGAAATATTTTCGCATCGTCAGTATAATATACGATGCTTAAGGCTGCTGTAAGGCGCAGAAATACCTATACCTAATTGTAAGATTATTGGATGTTAAATAATACTGGTTCTAAATGGCTACCATGTGGCATCCCAGAAATATTATGAATAACACCAAATAAAACACGACGTAGGGTCAGACTGGTAGGAACCTCTCCAATTTACAAAAGGATTTGTAACCTGACAGAGGAAGTTACTGTAAAAGCACCCTATGATTAATAAAAATGCCTTACTAAAATCTGTAAGGATATAGTGTACACCCACTTTAAAAGCAGATACGCAAGCTCTAATAAATTGGTAGCTGTTGACTTACCTTACCTTACCTGGGTGCCTGCACCCATAAATTGTTTGAAATTGAAATACAGCGCATCAGAAATAAATCCGGATAGATTGGCAACATATCGATAGTAAGTTACATCGTAGCTATTGTCCTTTTTATAGTGCGGAACAATCACAGAGAATTTCCTTCCATTACATTCAAATACCTTGAGTCTTGACGCCTTTGGTCGCCTTTCTATATTAAAGAACATCGGTGTTTTGGCTTCGATTATTATCGACCATCGATGTTCAGTCATCGATGTAAATATCGATGTTTTTGTCAGCATCACTCAACCCTAATTGAGTTACGTATAATTTTTGTGCAACATATGAAGGACATCTGCTGAAATGGAAATTATCGAAATAGCTAAATTATTGTCTTTTAAGATCATTTTCGAAAGTAAGAAAGCTTGCTAGCTATACTTTTGAAAACACATTCCCCAACTTAGCCTACAGCACTTTAAGATTAACTGTACGTTTACTGTTTTTTTTTCATTTCACATATTGATATACGATCTAAGGTCGAAGTATGTACATCTTCTCAATATGGAAGGAATAATGCGAATCTTAGATCTCTCCGACTAATAGGCAGGAGTTTGCATCAAGACGTAATTAATTACACACTTAAGATATTAATCCGCGCGTGTTCATATTTTAGATCGCCATCACCGAAATGACTCTAATTTTATTGTACTCGTACTTGAGATTTAATCTTAATATTACTAAGAATATTATTTTTGATATAAAATTTTATGAGGATTCTACTTTGATTAGATAATTTGCAGTCAAAAATGTATAAACACGGGATATAAATTTCATATAAAAATGAATACGAAACTTGTTGGACACACTCGAAGTTGAACTCTCAATCCAAAAGTTAGCAAACTAAAGAATATGCGTTTCTTCAGCATCTTTTTGTTATTCGCCGCCTTGGTTGCAGTTGTATTATCTTCACCACCTGAAGTTGAAGAAGACTTCACTGCTCCTCAAATTGAAGGTATATTTGTTATTACTTAATATAATTCTTTCGAGAATGTTTACATTTTTTACTTCTAGCAATGGAACTTCGTGCTCCATGTTCAACAGCCAAGTGCTTCGTCATTTGCAGAGGTTTGGGCTACAAATATGGAGTTTGCACTAGCGCCACAGTATGCAGATGCTACAATTAATTATTAGTAAAATGATTTAAATTATTTAAATCTTTCAAAATATAATTGTAACACTGAGACTAAATTATCTAGATATAAAGTAAATTAAATTTTTAAATAAACATTTTTTATTGAATTTGGTATTCATATTTATGATGTTTTTCCTAGAAGCAGTATTAGTGCGGTATTTAAAATTATTGGGTTTAATTAAACATAAAGATTGTGGTCAAATTTAATTCAACAGATCCTCGGTTTCCAATAACTAGAGTTTGAAGCTTATCCTCAAATATTTATTGGCTAAATTGCTAATCATTTGCGTTATAATTCGTTCCTATTGTAGAGGCCCATTGTGATAACACGTTTCGGCTAGAGTTCCATTCCTATGAAAAAGACACCTAGAACAACTTCGACCTCCTTATGAACCGAACTGGTACACTGAAATCAGCAGATCTATTTTTGGCAGGTGCTACAAATATCAACCAACCAGTGGCGACACATGGTTGTTTTCTGCTGACAACAGATCACGATAAAGGCACCATGGGGTTTGCAGAGAAAGTGTCAGTGGTTCGGAATCCACCTTAAATTGTAGGTCCACTTGCAATCGTTGGCTCGAATCGTGTGAAGTTCTTCTCCCGCCCAATGCACTCCAAGGGATTGCGGGAACTAAAAAGAGATACGCCCCCTCAGTGACCGTCTGTGAAAATACGGATGTCATTTAAAAACATTACTCTGTCATTCCAGTAATATTATGCTTCCTGTATCATTATGATTTCTGCTTGAAAACCACTGCCAAAGTCAGACAACCGAAAAGAAATGTTAAGGCCAGACCTTCTAACTTCGAGCCGTTAGTTTAAAGATGCATTGATTTTCTGCGTTGGGAAGAGGTCTATGCTCGCATTTCTGCCTGGTGGGAACAGAAGAGTAAAATTTGGCGTTAAAATCAGACTTGAGTACAGCGCAGTGTTGGAAGGTCGTGGAACTCGCCCATATTGTGGGAATTTTCAACCTTAAAACATTGAAAAAGAAAAAAGGGAATAATTTCGTCTCCTCGAGCAAAATATAGGAAGAATTATACATCCAAAGTACAAACAATGTTTTCTCAATAACTCTCTGGTCTTTTAAAGATTTCCACCTCCCACAGCAAAAAAAATTATTTATTTTATATGATTAGTAGGATTTGTTATAACTATTTAATTAAGCAAATTTCATTCTTCTCTGCGTAACATTTCTTTTCATAAGATGAATTTCAAACACCAAAGACTCGAAATTAATAACGTCAAATTTACCTATCATTTTTTCGAAAGATGAAAGTCAATGGCTAATGAATGGTATTTCGTATGCATTTTCGTCCGGGAGGTAAAGTGTGGAAACTGTATCATAATCTGTGGGAAAAGAGCCCAGAAATTCTTTTTGGAGGGAACTTTGACCACAGCCACCACCTGGTACGGTGTAGTTAATATTATGTATTTTGATTATACTTCTATGTAGAATTTTGGAATGTTCGTGGTGAGTACGTGTCCAAGTCTAGACTGAATTGGGTCTAATGACTGTTGAAAATGCGGTTTCCTTATCAAAGAGTTCTACCAAAACTACGTGGAGAATGTCGTTAAGGGCCTTGTAAGTTGAAGTTCCGAGTACACCTCACCTGTGATCAGTAGTGCGTCTACCCTCTGAACTTGTGCTCTCTTCTGGGACACTTTTTCTAGGTGAGGCCACCAGACGGCCATGGGGTGTTTCCGAGGTTAAGAAAGCCACATCGTCAGTATAGGTGGGACTGTTCTAGAACCCGAAGTAGCTCATTTAGGACTAAATTCCACAGAAGCAGAGAGAGGATCCCACCGGTCACCGAAATTTTTCAGCGTTGACAGCAACGCTTCTCAACACTGATATTTTAAGTGCTGTTAACAGTATTAGTAATTTAAAATAATTTATTTTAAGTGCTGTTAACATTATTAGTAATTTAAAATAATGTACTAAATTAGAAAGGATTTTACATTTTTCTTTTTTAACACTTTTACATTTCTTTTTTAACACTTGTACTCAATATTGTCGAATTTTAATCATTGTATCGTCAATTTCTGCTCTTCCGTTGGTCAACAAGTTCAATAATCTGCTTCTATTAATCGTCTTCTCACCGTTCTAGCCCAAGTCTTCAATCCACTTGTCTCCAATTGCCATTGGATCACAGAGAGGTTAAGGGCGGTTAACTTTACGAGTTGTTGTACCTTTTCAAATGGACAAGGTTAAATTTAGGAGTAGGGAGACTTAGCACATTACGCTTTACGCCTTAGATTGTCAAATTGGGGAGATTGGTTTGCTAAAGTTGTGTTTTGCATTTTTTCTGGTGAAATGTCACATTTTTAACGAATCATATTGAAAATGGAAGACTTTTTTTAAGATAAAGAAAAGATGAACATTGACACAATTCTTCGTCGTGATAAGTGAAAAAGGCACCCAAAAGTTTCTAAGAATTCTTTAAAAAAGTAAATATCAACCGAACTTATTTGTTTACGTTAAATTCTTCTTTACATTGCCTTATTAGATCATAGTCATCTCCGTAGTACTAAAATATTTGGGGACAATAGCAAAGTGTTTTAAAATAGTAAAATTAATAAAATAGAGCAAGGCAAAGCGATATTATATTAAAAATTTCATTTCAATAGAATATATTTTTAAAACGTCAAATTTAAAATATAATCAAAATGAGTTAGCCCCTCTGGCATAGAAGCAAAATTTTACTACTTACATGTTCGAAATGCACACATCGTTTGGGCTATACCGCATATAGAAAAATGCATCTAGTTCTTTATTCTAAGATTGGATCCGAAAAAATGCATATACATATAATAGAATCAGAAAATTAGATAAGCATATCAGTTTTTAAGGTCGCCCGATTTAATGAAATGAGGGGTCGATCTACGGTGGGGGCGCAAGCCGTGCAAATTCCCAGAGCGGCAAAAAGGAGGGGTGGCAAAATTGAGGGCGCCGGGCAGTTGCACGAAGTCCTTAATTTTCTTTCTATTAGCGAAAACTCTTACAAAAATTACCATCCTTAGCAGCCTGAAAAAAAATATTTTTTTAAGTTTTCTTTAAAAAAATGCTACTTTAGCGGCTGCAAATCCTGAGACGGACCGACATATTTTAAACTGCTGTTGTTATGCACAAATCTGAGGTGCATAATTTTATGATGGATAGCATGGAGAAGGGGTGTGTTATGATACAAATCACCCGATGGGCGCCACGTAGTTTTAACCTTGAGTCTACGAACTCTGTAGAAATGACAAAAAAAAAAGCGGGCTCATATAAAATATATTTTCTCAAAATTAATAATTAAACAATTTTAAAAAGGAAAAAAATAATATGTAGATCGATCTAAGCTTTGAATATTATTTCAGAAATGAAAATGGCAGCGCACGAAAGATATCAATAAAAAATATTTCCCTAAAGAAATTTACTCTGGCCTTTTAAATGGTTAAATTAAAGATATAAACGAAATACTTATCTTCACAATTTTCTTCTCTTCATCTGTAAAACTGTTGTCCAGTCCAGTCTTCCGTTTCCCTCGTCGTTTCGGGTTTCCAGTTCCTATATCCTCCAATACTACTTTATTAATTAACTTGCTACTGTCTTGAACTTGAACTGTCTCACTTTATAATTACTTTTTCGCAACTCACCTTGAACTGTCTCCTTCACATACCAAGGACGTCTTTTTTATAGTTTCGCGCCCCCTATTTATCTTACACTGGAAATTTCATTTCATTTTTCCAGATCGGTTTGAAACGGTTGACTTTTATTAATAATATTTTTGCGTTTTTCTTTTTAAAAGATACTCCATAATTTGCGCTTCCATTTGATATCATAATAAAATTCGGGAAGTTGTAAAATTTTGTGAAAAACTGCGGATGTTGACAGCAGATTTCACGTGTTCAATATTTTATCTCGAATATCCTTTTCGGGGCTCCTTCTTTTCAATTTTTATTCCCTTGGGTTGGAAACAGTCCAATTTGTCGCATATTTTAATCCGGTACCTTGAAGTTCACATGAAATTTTCGAGTTTTCTTCGATCTCTGATCTAGGTTATGTGACGTGATGATTAAGTGCTTTTTGTGATTTTCAGAAAGAGAACTCTGGACTAGGTAAGTAAACCTTAAACTTAATTCACTATTACCAATATAAGAACCCCATCATATCTCTCTATCCTTACTAATTTTCTTCCTTTTAGAGGTTCGCGCGTTCTTGTACTGCCTTGTTCACTTCACGCTGTAAGTAACTATTTCAAATTCCATTGATATTCATTTTAACCTCATGTAAAATCCTATTCTCCTGTTTAAATTACCATAAATCCGAAAACTGTCTAAATTACCTAAATATTCCAAATAATAAATTCTTCTTTTTCAGCTTTTTTATCCACTAAAATCTATTCCTACCCCAAATTTCTTAAATCAACTTAATTATTTTTATTATAACTTAACTAATAGTTACACAAATTCAATATTGTTACAATATTTATTACTTAATTTATTGCAGAATATTCAGCTTCGGACGTAAACATGATACTCTTCATCGAACCAGGTCAGTATTCAAACTCATCTTTTTAATGTTTTCTTTTTGTTCGGTCTATCTCCAAAAATCCTCTCACAGGTGAAATTATCATCATCGCCTGTTTGAAAAGCAAAACCAGGAATACGGGCGTAAATATGAAGTACATCACAGGAAACAATTTGAGGTTCATTCCTGAATTTATTTAACTTTAATATTTATATATTTTATTTTGGACTTCTCACTGTCTTGTCTTACAATTTTCTTAATGCTGTCTCCTAAGAACTTTACCAGTAACAGTTGCAAGTGGTGAAGAAGCTTTTCTAAATTAAAAATAATAAAAAAATATCTGCGATCCATCAAGCCACAAAATAGATTATCTGGATTGGCTATGATTTCAATAGAACATTAGGTTTGCGACAGTATATGTAAATTTATCAGAAATTACCAAAGATTTTGCAGAGCAAAAAGTGCGAAGAAAATTATTTCAATTACAAGGTAGAGTTTAATATTGTCAGAAAAAATGTTTTATTTACCTAATTTAATTATAGTTAAGAATGACTGATTCGCTTTGTAGCGTTACATAATTATGTTTTTTTATTTGCATTAAATTTAAAAACAAATCCTTTTTTTTTGTTTTTTATATGTAACCTATGAACCTTAGCTTAAATGTATATTATAACTTAAATACGTATGAACCGACTTCGTAATTTTAACAGTTTGGTCCTAATTTTTTAACTTCTAAAACGATTTTGATGAAAAATGTTTATTGTTCCCTAAGTTAAAGGGTCATACGTAGGCAACATTAGCCTGGGACAGGGAATAATGGCACAAAAGAAAAAACGCCTATATCCAGCAGTGAATCAATACAGTTTGATGATGATTATCAAGTTGAAAGATACATGTCGATGAAAAAATATTTCAATCCATTCAGAGTTTCTGAGAAATTCTTAAACAGGCATACATATATGCTTACAAACATACTTACATACTCTCATGAACTTTTGTATACTTGTTCAGAAGCTCCAGGAGACTAACATATGTGATTATTATACAATTCCAACAATATCACATATATAACACATATAACCAAGCTTTGAGCAAGACCCTATAATTTTTTACGCCGCACTAATATTATTTCCGGTAAGAATATTATGAACTAATATAAATTGCAATATAAAAACTGTTTATTAAAAATTGAATTATCTATATAAATTTAGTCTCAAGGTTAAAATCATAGATATGTTTCTACTATTGATTGTAGCATCTGCATACTGTGGGGCTAGTGCAAACTCCATATTTGTAGCCCAAACCTCTACAAATTACGAAACACTTGCTTGTTGAGCATGGAGCACGAAGTTCCATTGCTAGAAGTAAAAAAATGTAAAGAACCTCCAAAGAGTTAGATTCAGTACTGAAAAATATACCTTGAATTTGAGGAGCTGTGAAGTCTTCTTCTACTTCAGGTGGTGAAGATAATACAACTGCAACCATGGCGGCGAATAACAAAAAGATGCCGAAGAAACGCATTTTCTTTAGTTTGCTAACTTTTGGATTGAGAGTTTAACTTCGAATGTGGCCAAGAAGTTTGGTTTCCGTTTTTATATTAAAATCATATGCGAAATTTATGATTATAAGTTATCTAATCAAAGTAAATCCTCATTTAAGTTTTTTGACGAAAATGATTCTCTGTAAAAATTAATGAAATTCAGATAAGATCTCAAGTGCAAGAAAAATAAAAATAAAAGCATTAATTTTATGGAGCCGTTTATCGATATGTGCGGGATAAATGTAATGTAAATTTTGTGCAACAATTAGCTGCTTCTTTATCCAGAATCCTGCTGAGAAAGCTCTAAACCGACAGCTCCTTTAACTTTAAGAAGACCAAGATAGGATCTAGATCTCGATCTAGTATTATTATTGTATGTGTCCTGCTTTCTAAGGAATTCGCATTTGTTCCACTTCCGGACGAAATTTTTGCACTGCTTTTCAAGCTTATATAAGGTGTCTAAATACAATACAAAACCCGCAAACTGCACTAAGTTTTCAGTAGAGTGGAAAAACATTGTAGGTTTAAATTTAATCTAATTTTCTTACATCTGTTTTTATTATAAAGTATAGTATAAATTCTGTAGTCACAGGGAATAACTTAAGTCGAAAAATGGCTAAAATGTGATAGTTATACTGTAGTCATCTCCAATGTCTTATACACACTGATAAGAAGTTGATAGTTCATGATCCTAATACTTTCCGACCACATTGTAATCAACAAAATGTATTTTCTCCGAAAAATGGATTTACAGAAATTGGACAAAAGTAAAATAGTGCTGCCCTGTAAAGTTGCGATTTTCGACTTACCAACTTATTCCCTGTGACCTGTGAAATTGCTCGTCAAAGTTATAGGTACTACGTATACATGCAGAGTTGAAAAATTGAGTCGAGTTGGGGTTGAGATTTCAATCCGCGTATATGCGTTCATAAGGTTGAAGAGTTGAGTTGAGATTGAGTTAAAATTGGGTTGATTTGACATAATGTTCAACATAGCTACTGTTATCTCTTGTTCCCAAATATTTTGCCTTTCTATCTTAAAAGCTTCACAAATAGTACAGACGTCAGGTATTGTTTAATTACAAGTTCACCTACCTCGCTGAATTTTTGCATGCCGTTTTAGGGCCCCCTCAAAACACTGAATCCATATTTTTCTATATTTTTTCTGTTTCGGGGGACGCGGAGGGATGCGAACAGGTGGAAAACTTGTATCGCCTATATCTCGGCCGTTTTTCATCGTACGGCGATAAAAAAATACGTTTGTAGAGGGCCCTGCAAGAGCTACTGAGGACTTTTGCGTTATCGTCAATCAACCCTTATCACCGAGAGGGCGGGAGAAACATTTTCGGAGTGGAAATTTTTTTTTCATTGAAATTGACTATTTGCTATGCATTTATAATGTTTTTAACAGTGCTTTGATAATTTTGCGACTTTTTATGTACAATTTATGAACTTAAGCTCATAATTCCTAGAAATACGCTTTATGCGCTACCAGTGCAACCTTGCCGAAGGTTTGGGACAGGTAGGCCATGTAGGCCAGGTAGCTCTAAGTCATATCGGAGTGGAAAAGTACGGCACTTTTTTTGACTACCTGTGCCACGCTTGTGCCTTTTTTCTGTTAGCCCTTGGAACATTTTTTTCCTGCATTTTGAGCTTTTCACATCGTACGTTACAATGTCCGATACACAGTGCATCATGTATACGTTATATTCCAATACGTTTAATGTGTGTGTGCGGAAAGGAAATATTTGTACACCTGAAACCACTGCTTCTGTGAATGAAAGTGTAACCGAAGAGCAAAAATGGCGATTTGTAGACTTTCACAACAATTTAATCTTTGTCCATCTACGATATGGAAAATTTTACTTCGGAATCTTACTTTATATGCGTTCTAGATAGATGGGCTCATGAATCATTGCAAATTGATCGAGTTTTTTACCGGAAAATTTTTAGTGATCATTTTTGGTTGACTAGATATGGAAATAAACAAAATTGCCGTATAAGGAGGTAAAGTAATTCTTAGGCTGTTCACGAGCTTTCAGTACAGAGTATTCCAAAAGAATAATATTGCAATCCTTTTTTTTTCTTACATACAGATCGAAAGATTTATATTAATCAAAACCTACGCGACATTACTTGGCAACAATACTAATTACTAATCTCCTTTCATACATCATCCCAAAAATGGTCTATAACTCATTAACTTAGTAAAATCGTAATTTAAGTCGTCACATTATATGTATATTGTTTTAACATGTCTTTAAGAACAAGATGTTAATAAAAAGAATACTTAATAAGAATGTTTTCAAGTATTCAAACGGCAGGTCATTTGGTTTATTTTCGAAAAAAATACCCTCCAATTCAAATTTTACAACTTTAAAAGACGATATATCAAGTTTCCAGGAAAAATTTTATCATAAATAGCATATGAAAAAAATGATAGCTACCGAAAGTTGATTATTAGTTGACAAGTTATAAAAGAAATTACAGAAAAAAAGTTCTGTTAAAAATTTAGTAAGGAACAACCAATAGCAGGTACTGAATTTTTAAGTGTAAAAATAAAAAATTCTTCAAAGCTAAGCCTTATACAGGGTGTTTCGGATCTGACGTGCCAAAATGAGTAGGGTGATATATCTTTACTAGACAAACAAAAAATTTTCTGGCAGGGGGGGGGGCAATCTCAACCGTTTAAGAGTTACAGGGTGATTCATAAATTTCAGTTTTTCTTTGTATGCACATTACTCTTTTATTTTTATCTTTTGGTCTACCCAATATAACGACATCAAACAAACGATAAAAAAAACTACTATCCCAATTGTCCAAATTGTCAACAATGTTGATCCTACAGGTACAGTCACTTCCAAAAATGAAAAAAACGGTTTGCAGTTCAGCATTTTCCCAAATTTTATCCGGAATTCATGTGATTAGTACACCCCTTTTTTATTTTCATTAGATTACCCATCTTATTACCTTTCCAAAAATATGCAACATGTCCACGTAGAGACAGAATGGAGAAATTTATACGTAGAAATCCTATCGGAGAATATTATAAAAAAAACAAATTAAAGAAATTAAACTCAAATTAATTCTAAAATGCTTTTTATTGAATTTAAAAATAATTAAAATTAATCTTGATGAGTAACAAAACTCGCTTAAAATGTCCACCGCCACTTTGGATGCATGCCAACAATCTCCTTCTAAGTCCCTGTTTAAGGCGTATTGTAGCCATCCTCTCCTGTATTTTCGTCGCTGAATTCCCAATTCGGGTAACTAAATCCTCCCTTTTGTTAACTGGGCTTGAATTAACTTCATCCCTCATTGTTTCCCATCAGAAAAAGTCCAATGGGGTAAGCTCTGGGGGTCCAGCAGGTTAAGGAATCGGTGCACCTGCTCCAATCCAGCAGTTAGGAAATTTTTTACTTATTACCTTCACAATGTTAGCCATTTGCGCTGGTACTCCTTCATGTTTGTGAAACATTCCCCTAAGATTATCCATAGGGTTCTCCCCTATTAAATCTGGCAGTGAATTGGCCAAAAATTCCGCATAAATTTCACTATTAAGCACTTGTGATAAAATGAATGGTCCTACCAAATGGTTTCCGATGATACCAGCCCAAACATTGGCACTGAATCTCTGCTGGAATGAGGTCATCTTTGCCCTGTGTGGGTTAGTGTTCGGCCAGGTTTGGAGGTTACGGAAGTTCGTGATATCATTCCTGGTGAATTGACATTCGGTCCAGAAACGCTCTGTCATCAATGTCTCGTTCCAGCTAAGTGCTAAATTTCAGTTTTCTCTCAGAACCTCCTTCCAGTCGTCCTTGGGCTGGGTGATTATGATATGGACGTAATCTCCCTCGATGAATAACCCTCCAAACGACACTCCTAATCGCCTTGCGACTCGTTTCGTGTTCGTCTCAGGGTCCTGCCTCACGATGGCGATTCCAGAAGTTTCCTAAAGCGCACTAAAATAATTAGGTACTTAGGGAGTTCTAAGGATGCGGTTTTTCTAATCCTGTGTCTACCTTGCCATGTTGCACCTTTTTGAAAAGGTAATAAAATCCAATAAAAATATAGGAGAGGTGTACTAATTACATGAATTTCGGAGAAAATTTGGGAAAATGCTGAATATTAGGTAATCGCAAACAATTTTTTTCACTTTTGGAAGTGATTGTACGTACAATGGTAGGAGTAAAATCTGTAGTGTTGACATTTTTGGAAAGGTCATTAGGATAGTTATTTTTTAGCGTTTGTCTGATGTGGCTATGTTGGGTAGATTAAATGATAAAAATAAAAGAGTAATGTGCATACCAAGAAAAACTGAAATTTGTGAATCACCCTGTAACTCTTTAATGGTTGAGATTGTTTACCCCTGCCATTAAATTTTTTGTTTATCTAGTTGAGATCTATTACCCCACTCAACACCCTGTATAGGATTTTCAACTGAAAAACACCTATATTTTCATTTACATATATATTTTGGCGGATTGACATATATCTGGACATACAAAATCTCTACCCAGGGTTACCACCGGATTCTTTAAGCTGCTTATTCCTGAGAACTGGTACTCTACGGTGTTGATACCCTCGATTTTTTCTCTAAGCTCTATTGTGCGAGAATTCGTCCCTTAATCTCCGTCCTTTGTATACACTTCAGAAATCTTGTCAACGAGGCTTCAGTAGACTCCACCAACGAAACTAACTTGCGTATTTCTAGTAATCAGTCTTGATATTAAAGGCAAGTCAGTAGACACAGCACTACATGAGGTTATGAGAACAATTGAGAAATCTCTCCATGATAAGGAATATACCTTGGCTGCCTTCCTTGATATTGAAGGAGCCTTCAACAACCTTAAAACAGGATCCATCAGTTCCTCTTTAGGGGAATCTGGAAATGAAATATTTCTGACAAACTGGATACAAACAATGCTAAATAGCAGGGTCATCAATGCCAGTTTAGGGGATTCTTCCATTAGGAGAACAGTTCACAGAGGTACACCACAGGGGGGAGTATTGTCACCCCTGCTTTGGAACATCTCTCTAAACAAAATCCTTAAATCTCTCGCCAGTAAGGGCATTTAAACAGTAGCGTACGCAGACGACATAGTCTTGCTGACAAAAGGAAAGTTCCTACAAACGATCATTGATGTTATGAGCTCTGCTTTGACAGACATATCAAGATGGGCAGAGGACAACGGTGTTACTATAAACCCCAGTAAGACAGAATTGGTCCTGTTCACAAAGAAATACAAACTACCTATTTGGAAACCACCAAAACTTAAAGGTAGTGCCCTCAAACTCTCCTCGGAAGCAAAGTTCCTGGGCGTCATATTCGATTCCAAATTGAATTGGAGACGGAATATGGAAGAGAGGATGAAGAACGGACTCAATGCGTCCTATGCTTGCAAGAAAACCTTTGGTAAGAAATGGGGCATGAAACCGCACATTGTATACTGGATGTACACAGCGATCGTCAGGCCTATTCTTACCCATGGGTCAATTGTTTGGTGGGATGCATTAAATAAGAAATCTCACCTTAAGTTTTTAGCAAAAGTGCAAAGGCTCGCGTGCTTGGGAACAACAGGTGCAATAAAATCCACACCACAAGCTGGTTTGGAAGCCATTTTACACCTTCAACCCATAGAACTCCACACGAAAAGAATGGCAACCCTGGCAGCCCTCAGACTCAGAGAAAACAGCCAATGGATACCACAGAATTTTGGACATGCAGTCATCCTGAACTTCTTTAATCAAAATGGGTTGCACCCCTCAACTAATTATATGAAGCCACAATATGACTTTAGAAAACCCTTTTCCGTTATCATACCTAATAGAGAAGATTGGAAGCATCCTGAAAACATAATTAAAGGAACTGCCATCTTCACAGATGGATCGAAAACGGAAAGGGGGATTGGGGCTGGAGTTTTCTCGGAGGCGCTGCAAATGAGTAAGTCGTATAGACTCACCAACGAATGCAGCATCTTCCAAGCGGAAATATACGCTATAATGAAAGCTGCACTGATTGTCCAAGAAAAACAGATTTCAACAACTGAGATCACTATTTGTGTGGACAGTCAAGCAGCACTCAAGGCGTTGAACTCCAACGTGATAAAGTTCGAATGTGTGAAAGATTGTACCAGAGCCCTAAGAAATATTTCACAACATACGCTTAGGCTCTGCTGGGTTCCAGGACATGTCGGTATAGAGGGTAACGAAAAAGCCGACGAACTGGCCAAAAATGGTTCAAGTACAGATATAGACATGCCGGTGGAAAGGGTGCACCCTCCCCTTAATACAGCAAAAAGTCAAATTGATAGACATTACTCCAACATGACTTCGGAACGGTGGAAAAATATCAGCTACTGTCTCACAACACGAAGTATATGGCTGGAGCTGAATCAGAGCAGAACTTCAAATCTCTTATCCTTCGATAGAAAGTGCATTCGAACACTCGTCGGCGTCATCACCGGACACTGCCCCATAGGAGCTATGGGCATTAGACTCGGCGTACCATCGAATGAGTTCTGCAGAAGCTGCAGAGACGAAGAAGAAATTGAGTCCATAGTGCACCTACTCTGCGAATGTCCGGCTCTAAAAGGACGACGACTCGCCTGTTTGGAAGTAAGGTTCTTGACAACTGGGACGACTTAGCTTAGATAGCACTGGTGGACCTAAATAGATTCTTACAGAGATCTGGGTGGTTTTAAGTTCTGACCATGCTTTTTCTTTTTTAAGGGCATTCACAATGGGCCTTCATGGCCTCGGAGTGAATTTGGTGCTTCTTAGCAACAAACAGCCCGACTAACCAACCAACCAACCATCAGTCTTGATGAAATGTTTGTAAATAAATAAATCAGTTGCGCTCTCTCGTGCTTTGTTATGGATACACAGATATAATCTGAAATGTTCGTCGTGAATTAAACTATACATATTCTCGCAATGAGTTTAAAGTTCCAACAAGTGCCCATGAAAAAATTCCTAAATTATAAACCCCTACAACTCTTGGATCTTTCCTTGTGTCAGCCTTAGGTTTCTTTGGGGATTT
This sequence comes from Leptarthrus brevirostris, assembly GCA_964036015.1. NCBI lineage: Eukaryota > Metazoa > Arthropoda > Insecta > Diptera > Asilidae > Leptarthrus > Leptarthrus brevirostris. The sequence continues at coordinate 154,371,693 of OZ038371.1, forward strand.
GATCATTTTATTCGGCATCGACACTTTGTTTATCACTTTCTTCAATAGTTTTGGTACATGATCCGGTTTATTCTGAAATTTATAATCTTTAGTTCATTCTCCACACTTTGGTACGTAAATAAATTCATTAACTAAATTTTTTGTAAGCAGCAAAACTTGTAAAATTGCAAGTCACAAGTTCTTTTACCTCAATTCTATTTTAAGAGTCAAATATAATTTATTAATTTCAGTAAATTTTATTGCACCTGACAATGAATGTACTTGACTTGCAATCGCAGTAAAAGCTTACTATAATATTATTGTATTTCGATGCGTAAGCATAATTTAATATGAAAATTTTAAAGGTGCGGTAAATTAAAATAAAATAAACAAATATTGTTGAATGAAATGTTATTATTGCGTTTGAAAGAATGAAACATTGGTGTTTTGAAAATGATATCCGTCAAATATGCTCATCGGTTAACAGTTTAGTACTAGTTTTAGCCACTTTCCTGGTAGCCTTAAGCCGTTACCTGTAATCAGCGAGGATTCTATTATTTACCAAACTGCTAGTCTCCACAACCTTACACACTTGGATTATGCTGACGATGTCTGTCTCCTATCTAGAAAACAGAATCATGTGACTCTATTTATTTATTCATAAAAGATTTGTCAAAAAAAAGCATACTGCGGATTACACAACAATAAAAGTGAACAAAAGAAATTAAAATTGAAATCAAATTATGCAGAAACTTAAGCTTAAGCATTATACTAAATACTTAAATAATAAGCATCAGCCAGGACATGGTCGGAATTAACTCCTCAATCGCTGCCTGATGAAATCCAAGTCAATGCTGGCAAAGTGTTCATTTAATAGGCGGCATATCACTGTAATGTGCTCGTGCAAACTATACAGAGTTCGGTGACAGGAGATGTGCAAAAAATCGTGAATCCTCAGGAAGCCTAGCGGGACAGAGATGTTCCCAGCCCCGAACAATCCTCGTGAGTTTATCTTTCCCTGCAATAAATCAAAAATAAGTAATATTCTTGAGACATTGTGCCTCCTTTCAAGGGAGTCCAATAAAATCAGTTTTAGTCGGTTATTATAGGACTTAAGCACTAAATGACTATCCCAAGGAAATTCTCGCAGTGCGAACCAAAGATATTTGGTTTCTGGTTGATGTGAACAGCGAAGCAGGGAGTCCAAAGAGCGTATACCAAAATTGGTCTGACGAAGGTGTAGTAAAGGAGCTTAGTCAGGTAGTGATCGTCAAGATCTTTGGACCATCTTTTCACGAAGCCCAACATCGAATTAGTCCTACCAACGATTGAATTTACATGATCCTCGAAAGAAAGGCGAGGGGTCAGAACCACACCCAGTTCTTAAATCGTGTCAACTTTGCTCAGGGTAATACAATCGATGGAGTAGTCGAAGAAAATGGGACATCTTTTAGGGGAGAATGTTATGGCCGTGCACTTGCCGGCATTTAATCACAAAAAGTAAGGAGACTTCAGTCAGTATCATGAGTGACATGGTGAAATATTTTGGCATCATTCGCGTAACACAGAATTTTAGTGCTAGGCAGAAAATGAGCGGGCAAAGATGCTGCCCTGCGGCACCCCTGATGTGACAAAGATAAGGTTGGAAAGTGATCTTCGGAATAGTACCCGCTGCGTACGACCTGACACGTATTAACAAATAAGGTGGAAAATCAAGAAGAGATAACTAATAAACCCGGATTCCATGGTTGATCCTATCGAAAGCTCTACTGAAATCGGTAAACACGCAGTCTTTCTACTTATACGATACTATGTTTGGGAGTGAATAATTAAGAAACTCAGGAAGGTTGGTGGTCGGTTGGTAGACTTACCCCTGAGGAAGCCATGCTGGAAGGAACCCAAGAAATGTCCTGACATTTGTAGAGCTGGGCTTAAGATCAATATTGCTAAGACCCAATTTATGAGCTTGTACTCTAGGAGACTAAGTGAAATTTATATTAAAGAGCACCAAATAGAACAGGTGGATAAATTTTGATATTTCGGAAGCGAAGTTAAAGCAGACTGCAAAACTGAAGCTGTTGTACAGGCTCGGATCAGAAAGGCTCGAGCTGTATTTAATACTCTTGCTGCCATATAGCGAAATAACGACATCTCAAGACGCCGGAGGATCTACATAGACTTACATGCCTAGACGGGACAGAGTCCAGTATTCGCAGGCGAAAATGGCAATGGAAGGGCCATATACTAGGAATAGCCAAACATCGGTCAACAGGCTCTCGATTATAATCTGCACGGAACCCAAGAAAGACGCCGAATCGAATGACCGTGCAACACATGGAAAAGATCTGTAAAGAAGGAAGGCACCCAGCTCAACAAATCTTTTGTTCTCTTGTCAGACCTATTCTCGAGTACGCGTCATAGGTACAGTCGTCGTACTGTTAAGTTCACTTATTATATTTACATTTTCCCCTGCTACATGTTTATTTCTCTAGAACAATCATTAGCAAATCTACACATGTGGCTAAGAGAATTCAGGGGATGCCCTATAATGCTAAAGCACAGCATTGGCTGGACAGGAATTAGAAGTGAGGAAAATGGGTTAAGGGGTGAAGGAAGGGAAGGGAAAATGTTGGAAGTGTCAAAGCACACCTCGCTTGAAAGTTTCCGCCATTTGCTTCTTTAAGTCGCATGTGTAGATTTGCTAACAATTCTGCTAATACCTTTCCTAAGGAATTACTTCAGAAACGCTTGTTGCGCTTTGACCGTTGACTTTCTTTTTGTTCAGTTGATTTGTCTATTTTGTTATGTTGATTTTTACTAATAACTTCTGCATACTAGTTTGGGATCTTCGCTCCAATAACTTTTCTAGTTTTGGTATATATACGGCTCCATGACGGGAAGTGTGCCTTCTGCCTTAGAAGGATATAAACTCTATTAAGAAATTTCATTCATGTTTGAAAATAAAAATTGATTGAGGAGCTCCATCCTCAATTCGTATAAATATTAAAATGAATTTCACTGATTAGATGTTGCCAACGTTGTATATTTCGTTCCGTTTTGTACAGTGGATCTTTTTAATGATATAGCCAAAACCCTAAGATACGTGTGGTTTTTTCCAAAGATATTTAAGTGAATAAGGGAACTTGAATTTCTTGTTTTTGTTTGTTGAGCTAGATAACAGTCCAGCGATGAAGTGGATTTTTAATTTATTTAAATTGCAAATAAAAAACTCACAGCAAGACCAAGACTTGATCCTGCATCCGTAGCATGGTGGTCATGCCACTCAACCAGTTGATCCAATTTCGTCTCTGTGACATGTTTCCGTCCTGCCATTATAATTTTATGTACCTGTCAAATATTTTACTTTAAAATATTTACGGAATGGAACGTAACGTTTTTATTGTGACTCCGGATTGAGGGCTTGCTACACTGCAACCGTCATCGACTGATATGTCACACAAAGCCGACGTAGTAAACAATAGAGCTCTCAGAAACCCGACCCGCGGGTACCCGGTTCCTACCCGGGTATCTGGTTCTCACCCGGGTACCCGATTTAAGTCGGGTACCCGGTTCCTACTCGGATATCCGGTTCCAAGGGAGAATCGGTTCCATTATAAGAGTCGGTTCCAACGCCAGAATCGATTCCGTCACAGGAATCGGTTCCTCTTGAAATCGTGCAGTACTGATTCAGTTTCAAGGCCAACAGTGGTAATTTTGCATTTCACTAAGGAAATGTCTAGTTTCTTTGGAAAATACAGATTTTTTTGTAGTGAAATTATAAAATACGACTTAAGATTTATTAATGAAAATATAAAATTCCTTATACTTCCTACTATTAGTGACAATTTTTTGCTTTACAATTTCACTCATTCTTATTAACCAGTTCATTCGACGGAATCGATTCCCGGTGGCGGATTCGATTCTCACAGTGGAACCGGTTCCATTGATGGAATCGATTCCTATATGGAACCGGGTACTCGCCTGGAACCGGGTACCCGATTGGAATCGAATTTTTGGTAGGAATCTATTCCTACCCGGTCGGGTGGGTACCCGGTTTTTCGGGTTATCCGATTCCAACTGAGAGCTCTAGTAAACAATTGTCAAAGAATTGGGCGAGTTTAACTAAACTTTAAACTTTTTACTAAAACAAGAAATAATGCGGTAGAAAAATAAAACAGATATTTGTAATTAGTGTCTACTTTATTGAAATTGTGAAAAGAGCGATGAGAATTTTAACGGAGTGGACCTGGACTATGCCGACGATGTCATGTAGCCAAGATGTCCGAAGCCCTGAGCAGGCAAGGTCGTAGATCAGGGCTTAAGATCAATGTTACTAAAACCATATTTATGAGGTTAGACTCCAGGAGACAAAATGAAATTTATCTGGAAGAGCAGTCAATAGAGTAGCTATAGTTACAATAGACAGCGGAGCAGAAGCTGATGTACATGATCGCATCAATGAGGCTTTTAAAACTCTTGCTAAGATCTGGCGCAAATACATCTATAGATGCACAAAATCCGGATCTTTGAATCGAACGTAAAATCTGTTCTATTGTACAGCTGGAGAAGATCCGTAGAGAACCCAGATTAACAAATCATGACCACAGTTAAATCCGTTGGAGCAGAACCGACCCAGGGGCAGAGTCGTTCTAATAGACGACCTATGCTCCACAAGGGGTTAGAGGAACCAGCGAGTGAAGGTGAACACAATTGATTGGCGAGCTCCTAGTATCATAAACATGCATTTAATTTTATTTAAACCAGTTAAAACGGATAAATATTTATTAACTCTCCATCTTCCGGTCACCATCGTTCGCTATCCGCCCTAGCCTTCTAAATACTTTAATAAGCAACGTAATTGCTAAATATGTCAAAAGATGATATTAGCTTGGCCATAGAGATAACAAACAATTATTGCAGAACTGTACCTAGATAATCCGGTTATCATCGAGATCGATCCACTTGGCCGTTAATGATAGCTAATTCTTGCTCAAAATTAGTAAAACACACATGTTGATACAGGCCTTCATAAATGTAATGCTCTTATTTTTATTGATCTTGCACTTGAAATCTAATCTGCATTTCATTCATTTTTACACAGAATTATTTTTGTCAAAAAATTTAAGTGAACATTATACTTTGATTAGATAACTTACAATCATTAATTTCGCATATGATTTTAATATAAAAACGGAAACGAAATTTCTTGGACACATTCGAAGTTAAACTCTCAATCAAAAAATTACAAACTAAAGAAAATGCGTTTCTTCGGCATCTTTTTGTTATTCGCCGCCATGGTTGCAGTTGTATTATCTTCACCACCTGAAGTTGAAGAAGAAATCACTGCTCCTCAAATTCAAAGTATATTTTTAACTACTTAATCTTACTCTTTGGAGGTTGTTTAAATTTCTTTATTTCTAGCAATAGAACTTCGTGCTCCATGCTCAACAAGCAAGTGTTTCGTTATTTGTAGAGGTTTGGGCTACAAATATGGAGTTTGCACTAGCCCCACAGTATGTAGATGTTACAATCAATAGTAGAATGATTTAAATTATTTAAACATTACAAAATATAATTGTTGAATTGTGACTAAATTATCTTCAAATTAAATTTCTAGTTTTAATAAACATTTTGTATTGCATTTTATTTTGATTTATTATATTCTTACCAAAAGGACATCTGCCTCATCTTAGATTATTGGGTTCTGTTCATTTTAAAAAGGTGACCATCAGCTTCCAAGAAATTGTTTTATGTATGTTATGCTAAAGTCTCTCTCATCGACAATCTAGCTAAATCTGTTGTCACAAAATTAACATGAATGCACGCCATTAGGTTTGCTTTAAATCCAAAAGCTGATCATATTTGATTTTTGAATAATTATTTGTATTCAGCTGCAAGTATACAAAGAAGAATAAACCTTAACTAAGCTGTACGTTATTCGAAATAACACAAGTTAAATGTACTAGCTTTTACCAGTCTAGCCTTTAGTTTTGCGAGCGCACAAAAGGGCTCGCAATTTAAATACATCGGCAATTAATTGCCATTTTAGCATAGGCGTAGCGAACCAATACATTCAGGAATGCCGAGCATATCCAAGAAAAATATTTCCAATCGAGTTTTTTACTGGAGTATATTCTTAATTGTAGTGAAGTTAGTAATAACGAATAGGCCTTCCATCAGGAAGCTCGCAGGTTGGAACCACACCGGCATATAGTGGTCGAAATTTCTAAAAACCTGGCCAGAACTCCACGAAACTAAAGTATCTTTAAGCATTATCCGCTGATTTTCTGTGGAAAGTGTTCAGATTGCATTTAAAATGCCTCTTAAATTAACCATATTACACCTTAACAATTCATCTGTTATAACTATTGAGTGTTTTTCATGTAATCCGTCACATATAATATACAAAGTCATGCAAATATAGCCAGAATAAATTCTGCAGTTACTTAAAGGCGTTTCGGCTATTGCCATATTGGATCCGCCATCTTGAATTTTAAATATCCAGTTCTTTTTAGGCTCATTTTTCTCTCCTTCTTTATTTGTAATTGTTATGTGTAATATTCAGTTATTTTTGTACGCATTTATTTTACTTAATCCGAATTTCGTCTCTACTGGCCTGTGCACAAGCACGACCAGCAAATAAAATTTTACCCCTACGGATTCCAGGAAGGTAAAATTCGCTGTTATATAAAGCCGCTGGGGAGTTATGGCAATAGTCACACAGACGGGCAGACGACAAATATCAATCTAAGAATTATACAGGGTGTAACGTTTGTAGAGGTCAATACGAGTTTAAATGGTAGCTCTCATCTAGGCAAACAAAAAATGTATGGCAGGGGGGGGGGGGCAATCTCAACCGTTTGGGAGTTACATAAATTTCAGTTTTTTATGGTATGCACATTACTCTTTTATTTTTATCTTTTGATCTACCCAACACAGTGACATCAAACAACCGCCAAAAAACTACTATCCCAATGGCCCTTCCAAAATTGTCAACAATGTTGATCTAACTCCTACCATTGCAGGTACAGTCACAAAAGTGAAAAAATTTTCTCCGAAATTCATGTAATTAGTACACCTCTTTATGATTTGTATTGAATTGCCCATATTATTACCTTTCCAAAAAGCTACAACATGCCCAGGCAGAGATAGGGTGTAGACATTTATAAGTAGAAAACTTCTCGGGAAACATTCGAAAATCTGCAATTTAAAGAAACTAAACTCATATTAACTCTAAAATCCCTTTTATTGAATTCAAAACATATTAAAATTAATCTTAGTAAATTACAAAAGCTGTTCAAAATGTCCACCGCCACTTTGGATGCATGCCAACAATCTACTTCTAAGACCCTGTTTAAGGCGTTAGTTAGGAACTTGTTTACTTAGTTTTGCCTTCAGAAATGCCCTGTCATCAATGTCGCGTTTCAAAAGCCAAGTGCTAAATTCCAGTCTTCTCTCAGAAGCTCCTTCCAGTAGTCCTTGGACTAGGTGACGGTGATATGGACGTAATCCCTCTCGATAACTAACCCTCCAAACCTTAGACACTCCTAATCGTCTTGCGACTCATCTTGTGCTCATCTCAGCGTCTTGCCTCACGATGTCGATTATTTGCTGCTCAACGTCGGCAGAAGTTCCCGAAGTTTCGAGTCGTGTCTCCATGTCGTGTGAAGTTACACATCCTACTTTTCTTAACCTTTGGAAAGTTCGTGTAAATACTTCCTTTTGGGGTGCTCGCTCATTAGGGAATACAGCCGCCCTCTCGTTTCTGTCTACTACACCAAAAATTTAAATAATATCCGCGTATTCTTCAAAAGTAAATTCTACAATTTTTTAATAATTTTTGCTTAAAAACACCCATGCTAATTGAACGCCAGGATACAAGGGTGTCAATTGTGGCTAACGAAATAAAAAAGAGGTGTACTAATTACATGAATTTCAGAGAAAATTTGGGACAGTTTTGAACTTTAGGTAGTCGCAAACCACTTTTTTTCACTTTTGTAAGTGGCTGTATCTGCAATGGTAGGAGTTTGATAAACATTGTTGGCAATTTTGGAAGGGCCATTCGGATAGTAGGTTTTTAGCGTTTGTTTGATGTCACTGTGTTGGGTAGATCAAAAGATAAAAATAAAAGAGTAATGTGCATATCACGAAAAACTGAAATTTATGAATCAGCCTGTAACTCCCAAACGGTTAAGATACATGCAACATAGAATTTTTTGTTTGCCTAGGTGAGAGCTATCATTTAAACTCGTATTGACCTCTAGAAACGTTACACCCTGTATAAGAAATCTTTATAATACATATAGAAATCTTACGCGATAAAATTGCTGGTCTGAAGCGGCCGGTGGTTTAAACGATAACGAATTGACTTACCATCCCGCGGCAAAATATAGTTGTTTTCCTCTGATATTTCCTAGGCCATAGATTGTAGGTCTTCTGATCTTTGTTATCGATGCGAACTGTATAACAAAAATTGTTAATGCAGTTTTTCTCGTTATAGCGTGGTCGCCTAATTCGGCGTCTTCCTCGGATCATGTGTGGTTTTTATTTAATATCTCTTCGTCTTCGAATACTGATGCCTATCCCGTCTTGGTCTATGTCTCCGATACACTGGTTGATAAAAGATTTAACTTAGATGTTATTTGCCATGTCATTTTCCATGTTGAACTGATACAACAGAACAGATTTTACGTTCGATCCGGAGTTTTGTGCATCTGGACATATTGTTATTGCGCCATACTGCAACAAGAGTTTTAAAGGGAACAAAAGCCTTGTGAATATGAGCCTGTACCTCAGCTACAACTCCGCCATCTACCGTCACTAAGTTTCCAAGATAACAAAATTGATCCACTTGTTCTATTTGCTGATTTAAGCAGCATTGGTCATAAGCCCTGCTCTGCGACCTTCTCTAGTCAGGGCTGAGGACATTTGGGTTACATTACTCCGTTTGTTGAATAGAGGACATACAAGTTCGGCATAATCGTTGTCATGATTGGCTATCTATGGCGCTGCAGGATATGTCATGACAATCAAGAAAAGCGAAGATGTGTATCCTTGTTTTACTCCGTTCAGCACTTGGAAGGGCTCCGACAGTTTTCCCTTGTGAAGGACGGGGCATTGGGCTTATGAATATCCTTTGGTTGGTTGGTTGGTTATTCGGGCCGTTTGTTGCTAAGAAGCACCTAGTTCACTCGGAGGCCATGAAGGCCCATTGTGAATGCCCTTAAAAAAAAGGAAGAAGCATGGTCAGAACTTAAAACCACACAGATCTCTGTATGAATCTATTTAGGTCCACCAGTGCTATCTCAGCTAAGTCGTCCAAATTGTCAAAGAACCTTGCTCCCAAACAGGCGAGTCGTCGTTCTTTTTGAGCCGGACATTCGCAGAGCAGGTGCACTATGGACTCAATTTCTTCTTCATCTCTGCAGCTTCTACAGAACTCATTCGATGGCCACCGATTCTAATGGCCATAGCTCCTATGGGGCAGTGTCCGGTGATGACGCCAACGAGTGTTCGAATGCGCTTTCTATCGAAGGATAAGAGATTTGAAGTTCTGCTATGATTCAACTCCGGCCAGATATTTCGTGTTGTGAGACAGTAACTGATATTTTTCCACCGTTCCGAAGTCATGTTGGAGTAATGTCTATCAATTTGACTTTTTGCTGTGTTAAGGGAGGGTGTACCCATTCCACCGGCATGTCTATATTTGTACTTAAACCATTGTTGGCCAGTTCGTCGGCTTTTTCATTACCCTCTGTCGGTATAGTGTCCTGGAACCCAGCAGGGCCTAAGTGTATGTTGTGAAATATTTCTTAGGGCTCTGAAACAGTCTTTCACACATTCTGACTTTATCACGTTGGAGTTCAGCGCCTTGAGTGTTGCTTGACTGTCCACAGAAATAGTGATCTCAGTTGCTGACATCTGTCTTTCTTGGGCAGTAAGTGCAACTTTCATTATAGCGTATATTTTCGCTTTGAAGATGATGCATTCGTTGGCGACTTATGACTTACTTATTTGCAGAGCTTCCGAGAAAACTCCAGCTTCAATCCCCCTTTCTGTTTTCGATCCATCTGCGGAGATCGCAGTTCCTTTATTTATGTATTCAGGGTGCTTCCAATCTTCTCTGTTAGGTATGACAACGGAAAAGGGTTTTCTGAAGTCATATTGTGGCTTCATATAATCCGTTGAGGTGTGCAACCCATTTTGATTAAAGAAGTTCAGTATGAATGCATGTCCAAAATTCTGTGGTGTCCATTGGCTGTTTTCTCAGAGTCTGAGAGCTGCCAGGGGAATATCCTTTATAATGCTAATGACTTTTTGTGGAATACCTCTTCTTTGTTAAGCTGTTCAGATGTACTCGCGATCAACGCAACCAAACGCCTTCTTTAAACCAACGAAGATAAGATGTAAAAGGGGCCTCTATTTAGGGGAATGTTGATAATAATTCGAAGGGTATTGATATGATCGTTGCAGGAAAAACGAAAAGAGAAACAGTTGTCATTTATATCACCTTATCTCTCTCTCTCTAGTTCCCGTAGCCCCTTGTGGGGCATAGAGCTGGAGAGAAACTTTACCCGATTCGAGACAAGGATTGCAATTGGACCTATAATTTAAAGTGGATTCCGAACCACTGAGATTTAATCTGCAACCCCCATCGCCTTTTTATTTTAATCTGTTGTCAGAAGAAAACAACCATGGGTCGACGTCGGCGGGATTCGAACCTGGGGTCTCCAGATTGGTAGGTCTACACGTTATCGCTTACGACTTATATCAGCCTAAGAAGCCTTATTAATTGTGTCGCCAATGCATTAGTAGAAGCCCTGTAAACTTCTTTTTTTCGTTTCATCCGATCGTAGTCCGTAGTCCGTAGTCCTAGACGGAGAGATAAAGTTTCTTTTCACCTAAACTTTTATATATGTACGTCATATTAAATATTCAGTGCCGCCATAAGTCTGGCCCCGTACGCCTGCGGCCATTATAACTGAGATCTCAGATTACATAAATCCTGTCGTGGTAATATTAATAATTAGATTTTTAATTTTTCGAACATTCTCCCCAGACAATTGGAAGCATATATCGCTTATAGTTTTAAGATACAATAACGAATCGAAATTAATTACTGATGTTTTACAATTGCGAAATACTTTTGTGTGCTAAAGCTACCTTGGTAAAATCTGTTATGTACCCATGGTAGTTTTATGGCAACAGATTTAAATGGACGGTCGTTGAAAGAGACATAAGCATAACATACATATGGAATCGTGGCTTCTCCATAAAAGAACTTTGGAACGGAGAAAACAGCAACAGCGCTGGTAGCCTAGTGATTAGGGTGACGGAGTAAAATGCGCATGGTCCTCGACCTCAGTTGACTCTATCTCGTCAGTGACTATTTCCGACTACTCCGATTTCTATTTAGATATGTCTACCACTTATTGGAAGCTGACTAATCTACCATACCATGTACCATTAATATTCAACAAGACGTAGATACGCCATTAATATTGTTTTCGGTGTGAATAAATCCATATAAAGTGCAACACAAAAATGTTTATTAAAAAATTGAGTTGACTTAATACATTCATAACTTATTTTCAATTCCACAATTATATTTTACAAGATTTAAATCATCCAAAACTTTATACTATTGATTGTAGCATCTGCATACTGTGGGGCTAGTGCAAACTCCATATTTGTAGCCCAAACCTCTACAAATAACGAAACACTTGCTTGTTGAGCATGGAGCACGAAGTTCCATTGCTAGAAATAAAAAAATGTAAGCAAACTCCAAAGAGTTAGATTTAGTAGTAAAAAATATACCTTGAATTTGAGGAGAAGTGAAGTCTTCTTCAACTTCAGGTGGTGAAGATAATACAACTGCAACCATGGCGGCGAATAACAAAAAGATGCTGAAGAAACGCATTTTCTTTAGTTTGTAACTTTTGGATTGAGAGTTCAACTTCGAATATGTCCAAGAAGTTTCGTTTCCGTTTTTATATTAAAATTATATGCGAAATTAATGATTGTAAGTTATCTAATCAAAGTATAATGTTCACTTAAAGTTTTTGACAAAAATAATTCTCTGTAAAATAAATAAAATTAAGATTAGATCTCAAGTGGACGATAAAAAAAAATAAGAGCACTAAATTTATGGAGGCATTATTAACATATTTGGCTGAAACTTTGGTGTTACAGTTAACTACATCTTTATTTCCACTTCCGTATTCGAACTATGCATTCCTTTTCATGCTAATATTATCCTTTGAGAAATTAGGTAACTTGTAACTTTTGCCAGAAGATTATTTAGCATATGAGTTTTGCAGGAGTTGTAGAGACCCCGAAGAGCTGAAATTAGCCTGTCATATATTAAATTAGTGCCTATCGATGGCGACCAGAAGAAATAGAATTTAAATTTTTTTACCGATTTAAGCAGGTTTCATTAAAATTCTAGTTGGTAACGTAAAGAACGATGTTATTAAATTGTAATAATAATTACCAGGAAAGCGCAAATGACTTGTGCTCATCCATTCTTTAGTTATTCTACAAGAAGTGAAAATTCCCATTATAAAAAATTTATTTTTCTGAATAATAAAGTATTGTCGTTATTATGATATTAAATAATAGAGCCACAAAAAAAATTATTTAACCTCAAAAAATCAAAAAAAAATTTGTTGGATCTAGGGATTAGACCATTTTTCCTGTATGTTTTTGGAGTCGCTAAATTCGAATCCGGGATCCATTTAACCCTATGACGTCAGAATCTTAACATAACCTCGAACAACCTAGTTTTCAAGATGTGGCACAACACTTTTAGGGAATACGAAAAGTTCACATTAAAAAAAAATTGTCACCAAGATGGTAAAATATTTTGAAATTTTAGGATGTTGGATGTTTGAACTTAAAATTACTCTTTTTGCACTCTCATCTGGATAAATTTCCCGATAATCTTGGACATTTTCGCGAAGAACAAGGTGAACGCTTTCATCAAGATATAAAAATTATGGAAACTCGCTGCCAAGGAAAGTGGGATGTAAATATGATGGCAGACTTCTTTTTTGGAATCTTAAGAGAGATCCACAAACAGAAGGTTAAAAGCGAAAATGTTTTAATCGGTCCTATGATGGGGAGGACCCGATATAGTTCAAAAAAAGAGAAGGACTAAAATTTTATGTATACGACACTTTCGTTATTATTCGTTATTTATTAAATTTATAAATTTTTGTTATTTATATTCCAAACGACCTATTTGTAGAATTTTGAGGTTATGTCAAAATCCTAATGGGTTTAGCGGACCCCGGATTCGAATTCAGCGACCCGAAGAACATATACAAACATAGCATAATTCCCAGACCCGAGAATAATTTTTTTTTTTGGTTTTTATTTTGGTTTTTTTATGTCAACATCTTGATGCAATAGAATTAAAATTAGATTCGGATTCAACCAGCCCAAAAACACACAGAAAATGTGGTCTGACTCCTAAAGCCAGAAACAATTTTTTGTTTTGGTTTTTTGAGGTTATGTCAAAATTTTGGATTAAGCGACCCCAAAAACATATAGAAAACATGGTCTAACCCCCAGACCCACAAAAAAATTTTAATTTTGTTTTGGTTTTTTCAGGTTATGCCAAAATCCTGACATGATGGGCTTAATCGGACCCCGGATTTGAATTCAGCGACCCCAAAAACATATGGAAAAAATTTTTATGTGTGGCTGTGTAATTGATTTGGATTATTTTTTTAAAAGAATTCGATAGTAGTTCTTAACTTAACTGACTTTACGGTGATTTTTTAGGCCTATACAGGAATATATTTCCCATATTTTGGTAAAGGTAGGGAATAAAAAAAGGTTATTAAATTTATTTGCGACCCCACTATCTCTGAGAACATTTCTTCGCTGAAGCATCGATGGAATATAGGTTATCTTTCACACTTACATCGCGTGTTTCACTCTTATATCGCTATTTTCACAGCCATTGTTCTAACGAAATTGTTAGTTCCTTGTCGGCACATTATAACTCGAAATAGAAGAGCTTGAAGGTAGTCCCGCCCCTATACTCTTACTGACAAATTTTGCCATACTGACAAATTCGGTCATACTGTCAAATTTCGGGAATCTTTCCTATACACAAATAGAAAAAATTATATAGAAGAGGTCCTAAGAGATTCTTGTATTTTAGGAGACCTATCCAAGTTAACGAAGTAAAAAAAAAATTTCAGCATACCTTTCATTTTATGAAAATGAGGTCCAAAAAATTATTTTGGGTATTCTCTCTCTCTCTCCGAAAATGAGGTCCAAAAAATTATTTTGGATATTCTCTCTCTCTCTAGTTCCCATAAGCCCTTGTGAGAGACGTGCTACTGGTGAGGCAATGTGGCCAATGAAGAATTTCAGCAGATTTGAAACAACGATTGCAAGCGAACCTACAATTTAAGGTAGATTCCGAACCACCGCCATCATCGGGTCGAGTAAAAAAAATTTCTGCGTGGACCGGCACTTCTCTAGACTGCAATAAAGGCAATAAATAGGAATTGGCAACGTAAAGGATAGCTATGTTTAATGAATGTTTTATGTTAATGCTATGATTTATGTTACGTCAGCCCGAATGAAATTAATTGAGTTGGTAAATTCACGCCCAAAGCAACTACAGATGTTAAAATTTTTAAAAGTACCTATATACGCGCCCTTTGCGAGCGCGCATAACGAACAATTGCGCCCGTTAGTATTATGCCCACTCTCGCTAAAGGCACAAACATTTAAGAGTACGCCCGCCATAGATGCATGCTTCTGTTACGGCGTTCGGGCATTAACACATTCGGGGCTGGAGATGTATAGATGCGTCTTCACCGTGTGGATGATCGCCCACCCGATATAAAAATTGTTCCCAATAGCCGATGACTCACAAGGTAAGTCATGACAATGATAACACCTGAAATTTTTTATTTTTATTCTTGTATATTTTCCAGTTTTAGTTATAATCGTAATTAATTCGAGTAAAAATAAGACTCAACAGAACAAATGTTGCCGGCTACGGCGGAGATAGTCTTCTTATTTCAGATGTCGGTCTCGAATGAATGAAACTACGAGAAGAATGTTATTGCTTTCATTTGAAATTTTAGTCTAGAAAAAGTGCTTGGTTTGGACTATTTCGTGCGTCTTTTGCGTTTATTGATACGTGCCTGTAGTGAGCTAGCAATTGGAAAAGTATAATTTTTACTCAGGCATATCGTGCCTTATTTGAGTGCCATTCAGGCGTTTTTATGCTGTGCGTACCTGTTCCAGGCTAACCTTAATTACCTTTGATTTTACCTTTACAGAAATTATTATCCATCGCATGCTCTCCGTTACTGACCTTGGTCTGAAATTTGACAAAAAAAACTCGATTTCACTCTGCGCATAAACCATATTGTTTCTAAAAGTAATTCAGTTCTGGGATATGTGAAACGGTGGTCAAGGGAGTTTTCTGATAGGTAGACCTTAATTTACTTACTCTTTTCGACCAATTCTCTAGTATGCATCTCAGGTGTGATCACCTAGATATGCTGTACATTCTAGACACATTGAGTCGGTATAGCAAAGCTTTGCTGGAATGATCCACTCAGGCTTCCTCCTTATGCGAATCGCCTTTGGTTGCTTCTTTAGAAGAAAGACGTATATCTTTAGAAGAACGACGTAAAATTGCTGACCTGGTCTTTGTTCACTAGATTTTGAATTGAAACATAGATTCTCGTGCTCCTCCACTCTTATTCTTACTATAAAAACCTATAAATAGCATGTATAAGGCCATGAAAATGTGTCTTATTTTCGACCTAACTCTTACTAAAGATTCCCTGAAACGATCTCTGTTCTATGTGCACCCCTGATTGTTGCTTCTGTACGTATTCTAGTTTTGGCTATTGATATTTTGTACATGCCAGTTTGGGAGCCTCGTTCACATCAATATATTTTTACATTCTGTTGAATAAGTCAGCTGTTTCTTGGCTGCTAATGAGAGGTGCGCCTTCTGAGTTAGAAGGGAAATTCTATGTGTTAATGAACCAAAATAAGTTTTCTCTTGAGGGGTGGTATTGATGCACTGGTGAAATTCTTCTTTACTGTTATAACGAAAGACAAGAAAACCTTAACTCTCTTAAATCCATTTGACTAGCAAATACCTGCCGTCTAACGTGCTTAACGTTCTTTTGGTGGATACTTTTATGTACTATACGTATTTACACTCATGTACGTGTATCGTATACGCGGTTTCATCTCTTTTAGTTAATACCTTATTGCGTAGTAGGAATGGGTGATAGTTAACAAAGTATCGACATCGATATTATTAGTAAAGAAATATCGATACCATCAAATCCACTATATAAGTATCAATACATCGGGTATATTATGATATATCATAAAAAATATATCAACAACGATGAAAAAATTTCTAATTTTCTTCTAATTGGAAGCCCTCTTCTATAAATATTGAAAAATAATGGAGTAAAAGCAAAAATAACATACACATGTAGCTGCACAGACTAATGATTTTTTTATTCATCTCAATGTTTTAGAGTAATTCCAATTTTCAAGTTTCTGTTGCTAACCCCGTTGAGAAATCCTTATAACAGCGTAAGTCATAAATATGGATCGTCACAGATATAAGTAGTACAAATGAAAATACCAAAGGAAATGCTAGAGTTATCAAAACCTAGGAACATTTTTATATTGTAGATCTTTTTTATGTACTTACATACACGCTTAACGTCAATCCCGTTCAACAAACAGAATAACATTCACGACTATACACGTTTTTCACGTAGCTGAGATGACTCGAGCCACCGCAACACTGATATATACCGATGAAAATGATCGGGAATTTAACCCTGGAATACTAACCCGTTTTAACTCACAGGACTTTAAATACACTGCACACAATTTCAAGCTGCAAACCATGAGTATCAATATTTTTATAAACATATTGATTTTTCGACTCTACATGGTCGATATTTTATAATATCGGTCCTTAGGATATCGAAAAAAATTATCGATACTCTGCTGTCAAATATCAATAATCAAGATATCGGTATCAGTATCGCCGGTTCCATGTTTTTGACGCTATGTATCTGGAATGACATTACAGTGGAACTTTTATGATCTTATATGACCTTATAATATCAGGAGCACGAGTTGTAGGATTAACACCTTTTTCATTTACTTTACTTAAACAAACCACATAACCAAATTTTTTTTCTTTTTCTTAACTATTTCTAGTGCCGCCAATACTAACTAATTTAAACTGTAGATGAGAACAACCCTTCTGTAATAACTTCTCGTTAAGTTAACTTTAAAGTTAATTGCAAGAAAAGATTTATACGAATATTCTCAATAATCAAAGGAAAATATTTGGCACGGAATTCTAATGCTAAAAATATTATATTTCAATTTAATTATTAAACGTTTTTTCTTTGGTTTGGGACTGTTTTTTAGGACATACGAATCCATACGTTTCAGGGTCAGTAAGATGAAAAATGGCACTCCCGATGCCGTTTAATAATTTGGGGATGGGAGTGGGAAGAGAGTGACATATAAATATAATCGATATTAACCGATATTAGTGTGAGAATCCGTAATTTTCGATGTCGCTGAGATGAACAAATGACACTCGCGATGCCTTTAGATACTGCAGTAGTAAGACACCCTTAGGCGTAAAGGTGCAATGGAAGGACAAAAAAAAATCAAAATCGTCTGATGTTAATGTCGATTTCATAATTTTCGGGATCACTGAGATGAACAATCACACTCTAAATGTCGTTGGATTAGTGATGGGTATGGGGAGGGAGTGACATGTAAAAATGATCGAAAACGACACTCACTTAGCAAAATTAAGAGCAACACCGGGCACATACAGCTAGCTTCAAATAAGATTTGAATTGTATACTATCCTTTTTCATCATAAACAATATTTCTTACTACAATTGAAATAGCTCTATTCGGTCCGGTATATTATGTCATCATATCTAAACAAAGCAAGGAAATTTACACATTTAAATCTCATTAAGGCATGGTAAAAATGGGCATGGTTTATTCTTGCGTGCTGGCTTTTCATTATTATATTATGGGAGCCCATGGCAATTAAGATATAACTTATAAAATAAAATATAATATATAATTTAGTTAAGTTTAGACTATATTACAATAACAAATAAAATTCTAATTGTTTTTTAATATTTATAAAAATTAGAAAACCGCAATAAAAAAATTTCCTTTACAAGACGGAAGAAATCCACTTCCCAGAATCGCAAGATTTTTTCGCTCGCTCTGCACTCTCTCCTAATTTAAGGGCTCCCTGAGATCCTCGCTTAACTTTCGCAAAAAATAGCGATGTCTTTTACATTTTACCGACCTCCCAAAACAAGAAGATTCTAAGTTTGGCGCATTTTTTTTAGTTGTAGTCTAACTTCGACAGACTTCGATTTTGATGACTCTTTTGAAACTGTACAGGGTGCATACCTACCCCCTCCCCCCCTGGAACCTCGGTATAAATCTATAAGTAGGGCAAGGACGGGACTTAAGTTCTTATCGCATAGACTGATTTGGATGATTCTTTTTTTTGTCTAGTGTATGATCCCCTATTGCCCCGGTGAGGACGAATTTTGACCTAGGGTGGGTGTGGGGAGGCTAATCTAACTTCGTAACGGTTGGGCTGCTTTAGATAATTCATTTCTTGATGGATAGAGTAGAAGTTATCATTAACAGAATTCGGTTTAAGTTAAGAAAAAAAATTCGGGTCGAAATTAAAAAAGGAATATTCTTTTTGTCACAACATTTTTGTTAAAGGCATAACGAGCGTGAGTCACAGATTTAAAAAATTTAAAATAAAAATTCCAGTCCTTCGTTCTCTTCTAGCTCAAAAAGTGAGCCTTTGAGACTGAGTTACAAAAACATTTCAAACATAAAAAACTAAATTGCATTTCATAATCGGAAAGATTCTGTCCAAATATCCAAACTGCGCTATGATATATAACCAACATATTGCTCGCTTAACAAATTGAAAATTTTAAAAATTGTATAATTGTCTCTATGACCGTAAGAACTGGGTAAAAAATTTGTCTTTTAAAACGAAAGAAAGTTTATTTAAGATTTATATGGAAAGAGGATGCCTTTTGCCTTCAAGTTTCCTTTTGCCCCATACTATAAGGAATAACAGGTATTTGGAAAGAAGAAGGTCTGAATCTGTGAAAAGGGTTTGGGGCATGCACAAGATAAGAGTGATATGTTATGAAATTATTTCGTCGTTATTACGTGCTACAAAATAGAAGGATTAGTAGACGAAAAAAAGTGAAAGAAATCAAAAATTACCTGATGCTGCAAATAATTTTTTTAGAAAAACAAGCGGGAATCGATCTTATGACGCATTCCAACGAGTTGAAGAAATGATAAAAGATGGAACATAAGGTTGCGCGTTTCCGGAAAAGCATATAAGCACTTCAACGCTTTCATTAGAAGATGGCCTGCAAATAGTATAATTCTTAAGAAAACCAAAAATCGTTTAAAATACTGGATACGACACGGACTGGATACTGCAGATTGATAGGGTTAATTTATAACAGATAAATTAATGTAGACACGATAGAATTATAAGCTAGGGAATAAGAAAGAAAAGTAAGCTCATATAAATTAATATTAATTAGACGAATTACAAGAAATATATATACACATCAGCAAAGGTTTCTTTCAAATTAAGATTTGTTAATCAGTTTAAAGGAAACATTTTGAATTCGATTAATATAGATTATAGGGATTTTGATTTTCTTGAATAAGAATGAAAATACAAAAAGATTGAATTATATTAGAAATAACAGTATCAAGTAGGTATTAATATTATTGTAGGAAGTATGTAAACGAAAAGTGTCCGCGCAGCCAAAATATTTAATTGAGTGTCAGTTTTGATACTTTTTTTGTAAGTCATATAAATAGAACATTACTGATTACTTTCCTGACTGAAACTTCTCCTTATCTGGCACAAAACACCTAAAAGATACTTCACCTAACCTCGCAACAGAGAGGACCGGAATGACATATCGAACTTTATGTTCCGGAAATATTATCACGAATACCTGGGCTGTCTGCAACCCAAAGGATAAGGTGGGTATTAATTAGAACCAGGAAATCAACGTAGAAGAGACTTTAGAGAAGAAAAGCTAAAATTTATGGATTTTTTGACACCGATAGAATTTTTCCGGTACACCAAAATAATCTACAGAATTTAAGGATTATTTTAAAAAGAAAATCCGGAATTAAATTTTTGGAAAAAATTAGAATTACCCTGTATATAAAATTTTCCTGCGGAAACTGTCATAGTACAGGGTAGGGTGGGGGGTGGTGTTTCCTCAGAGGCACTGAACATTAGCTTATCCCTCCGTCTTCCAGACTACTGTTGTGTGTTTCAGGCGGAGGTCATGGCTATTCAGGAAGCTTTGAATTGGTTGAGGGGGAACGAAGCTCCAAAGGACATCTGTATCCTTACAGATAGTCAGGCTGCTTTGCTATCCCTTGATTCTTTCCTATCGACATCTAGGGCTGTTAATAGCTGTCGCACACACTTAAATGAGCTGGCTGAACGGTATCAAATTCACCTGTGCTGGGTCCCGGGGCACAGGGATATTCCAGGAAACTGAAGATCCAACCGGAAAGGACTACTCTTGGTTGGCGACTGGCAACCTGTAAGATGTTGCTTAGCAAGAGACTAATTAACTTAGCGAACCACAGATGGGCAAACGGCACTACATGCCATACGTCCAGACAGATCTGGCCCAAGCTGGATCTTAGGCGCTCCAAGTGTCTGCTTTCGAGAGGCAGATCTGACCTTAGAATAGCTACTGGGGTAATCACAGGCCATTGCCCTATTGGCCTACATGCGAAGAGACTGGGTATCCTCTCATACGACTTCTGCAGAAGGTACATGGACGAGGAAGAGGAGGAAACTATTTTCCATTACCTCTGCCGGTGCCCTGCACTGGCACGCAGACGAAAGTCCTTCTTGGGAAACTATTTCTTTGATAGTCTCTGCGATCTGGCGGAGATTGAAGTTGCAGATCTTTGGCACTTCATCGGCAGCTCCGAATGGTTCCAATGGGCAAATTTTGTGTTTTTTTCTTTTACTTTGAGATGAAATTGTTCTTAGATTTTTAATGTTTTCCATTTTTGAATTTTCGATATCTTTGAGTTGATAGTTTTCTTTATGGACTTTGTTACTAAATTATAAGTTTTATGCTTATTTTGTTGAATTTATATTTAATTATCTTAAATTTTTTTAGTTTTCCTATTTCTGAATTTTTAATTTATTTATATAGATCAAGTTTGTTCATTCAGCAATACTGAGATCGTGGACTCTAACACCACGTGGCTCCCAATACTTTCTTTTAAAACCCACCCCCTTCTCAAAGGAGCTAGCATAATTATGTGCTCAAAAGGGAGCAAATAACAAATAAAAATAAATTTAAGTAACAATATGATTATGTTAATACTTTCTTGAATTTTTTGTTTTTTATTTTTGTGATATACGATAACGTCATATAATGCATCTTTAAATTACTTAAAGAGCTTTTTTTATTAAGCATCTCTAGCTTAAGATTGCACCAGGTGTTTTTGAATGAATCTTTACAACGAATTGAAGTACGTGAGCTTTGTAGACGCCAATGGATTAAGAAAGGTGGTGCTTTCATAAACGTAGCGTTCTCATTACGCACTATACAGCTAAATAAAGACAAATTTGGAATTACTCAGCGTGCTTAAGGGATCCTTCGGAATAGATCCTTAGTATACTGCTATGGCCATGGTCAGAATTTTTCCAACATTTACACTCCTTCAGTTTTATGGCGCTTAGAAAAGACGCATATCTATTTCAAATTTTACGAGGAAAGACGAGATAATGGTTCGGTTTTATACAAGACAAAATAAAATTCGAAATTCGAACAATTTCTTGCCAACGACAGCAAGTGTGTATTGATTGAAAAAAAAAGCCTTTTCGTATAGGAAATACTCCCTTGTGCGTTGATTTATAATTTTGTTTTTTCTACAAGCATACCAGTATTTTGACATGTTATTTTAATGCTGTTTCATTTTAAATTACGCACTTTTTTCATAGGTCAAACCTTAGAATATAGACCTACAGGAAGTGCCCTTATAATCAGAAAGTTAAGCATTTTTCTTCATGTGGCTGAAGTGTACCTTAGTGTTGAAATTTAAATATAATTTTCAATTATGAACAGCCATAAAATTGACCGCCACTGGATATCTCAGGCGACACAGAAATTGCAATCCCTCAGAATGTAAACAAACTTAGAATGGGGACAGAAAGTTTTATTCTTATAGTTACCCTTTTTTTATCTTACGAATTTCAATGATTTAATCTAAAATTGAACATATCAATAAACATATTATATTAATTTTAAAAGTCTGTCTTTTAAAGACTATAAACTGTCTCAAATTTTTTTAAAACAAATCACTCTACTAATATAGTCTTGTTTTTTATTATACTTTTCACTAATCAATTTTTATTTCGAATAATATCGCGAATAATTTCGACCGAACTAGTGACTACAATTTGTGTTTGCCATCTGTCAAACTCAGGCGACAACCCCGTAAATCCCGTTCCTCACGGTGCCTACAAGGCAAATGCTTACACACGTACAGGCAAGGACACTTCCTCAGTTATACATTCTAAGTGTCAAACACTAAATCTGTCATTCTTTGATCATTATTTCTTTTTTGTTGTACCACAGATTAACCAAACTTTGCACACACAAATAAAACTGCACACTCTCGTAACCAAAACCAAAGAGAAACACTGATGTCATTGACGCACTTTAAGCTCAATATTCAACAAAAGAGCAAAACAGAGTTCTTACTTTAAAACAAGAGACACTTTTTATCATCTTCACATGTTCAGATTATTTATAGGTTAATCTCAAGTAAAATCCAATTTAAGACTTTAAATATATTGCCAGAAATACTACGAGAAAGTACAATTCCCCAAACTTTTCCTTGTGTCTACTGGGGCAAGTTTTGGTTTGTTTACACCACCAACGCTCAGCTGTTAATGTCAGCTTCCGGGCTTGTAAAAGTAGACTGTGGATATTTGCAATACAAGCGTGTCTCGCTTCATATGTCAAAGAACGATAGCTCACAGCTTACTCTGGATATAAGACTGGAAATAAATACGAAATTCGGGCATTGTCGATGTAAAAAAACCGATCTTATTGTAGTAAACCTAGAAATGGGTTAGGAAATTCAGCTTTCTCGTAATATTTTTCTAGATATTATTAAAGTTTTAACTTGATATTAAGTTAAGCTACAAATTCTCTGAGCATGTAATCACGATACAAATTAGTTTCTTCTTTACAATTTTCATTCAAGGTGCAGTCTTTTAAAGAATGGACCTTTTTGTGTTTGTTTTGTTGAAGCATTGAGCTTGTATTGCATCATCATATTCTATTGGGAGAATATGTAGTTGGATGGTACAATAAAATAGTTTTTTTAAAAAAAAGTTGAACCGACTTCACAAAAAGCGCTAAAAAGCATAAAATAATTTTTAATTTTATATCTATTACGACATTTTGAAGTCGGTGCAAATCAAACAAACCGAACAACTACAACACAAATATTTAATCCTTATTTCTTATGATCCCGTAAGCTGAAACGTATTATATATTATTTTCAATTGTGGTTATGTAGTTGTTATATTTGTTTAATTTGCACCGACTTCCAAATGTCGTAATAGATATAAAATTAAAAATTATTATATGCTTTTTAGCGCTTTTTGTGAAGTCGGTTCAACTTTTTTTTAAAAAACTATTTTATTCTACACTTTTTAGTGTCTTCTACTCTATACAACGAAGAAAGAACCATCCAAATCGGTCCACACGTTAGACGTTTGTTTTAACCCCCTACCCCACCCCCATTCCACTCAACTGTTTTTCTCATGGAATCAATCAAGGAACATACTCTACCGAACAGAAAAGGAATCATCGAAATCGGTTCACGCGTTACGAAGTTACTACCCCTCCCCCACCCCCACCAACACCATAGGACCAAATTATTCTCCTATTAGCAATGGGGGACCACACTCTATACAACAGCAAAAGAACCATTTAAATCGGTTCACGCGTTACAAAGTTAGGTTCCACCCCCCTTCACCCACCCCACCAACATTGTTTTTCTCGTAGTATCAACCAAAGATCATATTCTACCCAATAGAAAAAGAATTATCCAAATCGGTCCACGCGTTACGAAGTTAGACTACCCTCCCCCCCCCCCCCCCCCACCCACACCTTTCAACATAGGACCACATTATTCTCCTATTAGCAATACGGGATCATACTTTATACAACAGAAAAAGAACCATCGAAATCGGACCACGCGTTACAAAGTTAGGTTCCCCCCACCCCATCCCCCAAAATTGTTTTCACCTGGTATCACCCACTGAACATACTCTACCCAACAGAAAAAGATTTATCCAAATCGGTCCACGCGTTACAAAGTTAGACTACCCCTCCCCCTCCCCCCACCCTAGGCCAAATTTTTTTCTTCTGTTAGCAATGGGGATCATACTCTGTACAACAAAAAAAGAACCATCCAAATCGGACCACGCGTTACAAAGTTAGGTTTCAATTTTCAATTTTTTTGACATGGTACCAATCGGTGAACATACTCTACCCAACAAAAAAAGAATCATCAAAATCGGTCGACGCGTTACGAAGTTATGCCCGGTCAGACATAAAAAAAAAAAAAAAAAATTACAAATAAAAAAATACGCGTCGAACTTAGAACCTCTTTGTTTTTGGGAAGTCGGTTAAAAACGTAGAAAAACATGAAATAGTGAAAACACGCTTGGAGGTAAAATGGCCACGACTGTTGATATTTCCGGGCTTGTATCTGGAATAGGCTGTATGTAGACAGCTGCAGCCTTACCATGTGAATAATAGGGCGCAATTAAACGTGAAACCTCTTGTTGAAACACCATTTACTTGGCCAGGCAGGCTTTGGAGATACTAATTAGTTTGCATGTAAGCAGATTTTCGAATTTTTAGCGAGAAATTCACAGCCCCAAACTGTGGTTTATATGAGTAATTAGAATCCACGTAACCTTGCTTCTTATCATTATAGCTCCTGAAAGACGAACTGTTTTTACTCGCTGAATTAAAAGAGATAATAAATATTAATTAGTAATAATTATTCTGTTCTGAGGTCATAGGTGAAGTAAATGGTCCTAGGTTCGAATCCCACCGACGGCAACCCATGGTTATTTTCTGCTGACAAGAGATTACGATAAAAACACCATGAGGATTCCAGAAAAAATTCTAGTGTTTCGGAACCCACTTTAAATTGAAGGTCCACTTTCAATCGTTGTCTCGAATGGGGTGAAGTTCTTCTTCCGCCCCATGCCCCACAAGGGTTACGTGAACTAGAGAAATTCTGTTATAATTATTAAGTATAGTTAAACGATTATGTAAAAGATATAAGTATTACTAATGGTATGTGTACGTTAATATTGGCGTCGAAAAAGTAATTTAATATCTGAAAGATAGAAGAATAAAAATCAAACAATATCAGTTTTAGATATCAATGCGTTTGATTAGATAAACCAATATTACGCCACACGAGTGCATATAAAAATCAGAGGTACAACCTTTTTCATACAGTCGAAGTTTATGTTATTCTCGGTCTAAAAGTAAACAGACAAAATGCGTTTCTTCATGATCTTTCTATTTTTCGTCGCCATGATCACAGTTGTTTTAACTTCACCTGTAATAAAAGAAGATATCGTTTCAAATAAAATTGAAGGTAAATTTTTCCTTACCCTTACCTCTTTCGAGCATATTTATGTATGTTTTTTATTCTAACTTCTAGAAATTGAAATCAGTCCTAGAATATGCACTACCAGCAGGTGCATTGCACTCTGCAGGAGTAATGGCTACAAAAAGGGAGCTTGTGGCAGTGGCGGAGTATGCAGATGCCACAATTAATTTTAAAAACAAGTGTTACGTCATAAAACAAATGTAAATTTACAGCCGGAAAGTTCTAGTGGATTTTCAAGTGAAATTAAAATTGTTTTGGTTTAAAATAAATCCATTCCATTTTGTTTGTCTAGCTTTCTCCATCCATAATGATCCAATTATATCTAAAATGCTTTAGATCACAACAAATCAAATTAGGGGATGGAGATAGGAGAAGGGATCGTAGGTATATTCTGTATAGGGCTGAGATGAGTAGACAGGTGATCGCAGTGTCCCCTCTCCCACCCTGAGTAACTCGCTCTCTCTAGTTACCGTAACCCCTTGGGTGGGGGGGGGGGCATGGAGCGGGAGAAGAACTTCACTCGATCCGAAGCAAGTGGACCTACAATTTAATTCAAATTCCGAACCACTGGCATTTTGTCTGCAACCATGCGTCGGAGGAGTAAACTATTTTTAAAATTATATCAATGGGGGAACAAACTCTATATAGGCAACCCTCGAATAGCGGGTTATTTCTAATATTCACGAGGAAAAATTGCGACACAAATTATTACGAAACTTTCTTTTAAGAATACTTAGAAATATTAAGTTCTTCCGATGCAATTATAGGCAAGTATGCAACAATGTACTTTTTATTATATATTTTAAAGTTAATAATTGGAATGGGTATCCATTGTTATATCGATGATGAAGTGCTCGGATATTGTATCTCCACTATTTAATGATTTTTAGGATAAAAACACTTCATTGGGCCCATATTTTATTCTACCCAAACGTTATACGAATAAGTAGACTCCATCGGAAGTTATAGACTTTCAAATGTTATATATCAACGAAAAACATTACAGGTACACCAATTCATTGTAAATAAAATGACGTACATTTTTTGTCAAATAATCAACCTACAAGGACTAACAGCTACTGTAGGAAGTTTCACGAAATTTGAACTTATACTTTCCGTTACAATTTGGCCTCAACTTCACAAAGCTTATAATTCGAAACTTAGATTTTTGGAGATACAACATTTGTGCACTTAACCATCGATAACCGAATCAATCAATTAACCGTGTTATTGGAGGGATGGTTGGTTCGCCGGTTGGTAGGGATGCTTGCTACTAAAAGCACAAAGTCCCCTCGGAGGTCATGGGGGCCCATTGTGAATATCCTGCAAGGAGCATGGTCAAAACTTTAAACCATCTGTATTTATCTAGTTAGATCCATCAGATCCACCACAGAGAGAGTGCTAGAGAAGAGAGTGTGCTAGAGAAGCAAGAATATAAATAGAAATTAAAGAAGTCTAAAGAAGATTTTGAAGGAACGTCTGTGCCAAGACCTACCCATAACAGCACACATACAAAATGTTCTCTCCAGTGGTATTAATCGTCTTCGCATGATTAATGGTTACTATACCATCGACTCAGAGGAAACACGAAAAATACTTCTGGGAACACATTGCCCTGAGTGCTTAGAAATATATGAACCAAGAGTGCCTCATTCAACCAACACAAGGTGTGGATCAACACGCCGACTGAGGAGGTTCCCTGGGAACATATTCTTAGCTGGGAAAATAAAGTGGGCCATTAACTTCTTTGAAGCCTGCAAATCTAATGCTGGCGATGGCATCTTTGCAAAATATTTAGGACCAGATATCAGCTTAGTCCTGAATTACACGAGAGGGATTTTACCCCATGAGTGACGAAAACCTGTTTTTTTCATGGCGAGAGAAGTGAGTTAGAAAGAGGGTCATCTGTGAGTGTCAATCATGAATCGTAGTGGTTTTGCTTGAGTTTTTCCTGAATTGCTTTTGTCCATTTTCGTAACTTCCTCATTAGGGTTCGAAAATTTGTTGGTGTCAGGTCGATTTAGTATTGCTTGAGCCGGTGAATACATATTTTCAACCCTGCAAAACACTTATGAACCGGTTTTTTAACGTCAGTGAAAGCACCTTTCGTAGCAACACTCCGAGGGTTTTTCTACTTTTGCACAAAAGAGAATTGCCGTGAGTTATGGGGTAAAATCCCTCTCGTGTAATTCAGGACTTAGCTATATTCTTAAACTATGGAGAGGGGTATAGGTGACCTTCATACCTAAGGGTGGTGGGCAGTCACCCGCCTAACCGACGGCGTCTCATCCAATCAGCCTCTCCTTCTTCCTTGTCAAATCAATGAAGAAAGTCATTTATCAAGATTAGATATGGTGTTCTTAAAAAAACATCACTACACGTAGACCAACACGCATATCAAGCAAGCAAATCATATTTAGTAGCACCATACAATCTAGTTGAAAAATTAGAAGGTGCTGTTACTGGCAAGCGCATTTCTTGATATTAAAGGTGCGTTTGTCAACACGCCGTTCTTATTCATTGAAGGAGACACCATCGTAAATCTTACTGCCAATGGTCCGACGAATTTGGTCAAACCTTATAACCAGTAAATCATACCTAGACTGCGGGATAAACCGGTAACAGTTTGAGCTAAAACAGAATGCCTCCAAGGGGCTGAAGAGACTGATTGATACTGGCCGTCAATATGATACAAACTTTGTGTCTTGGATAAGGGCTCAAAGTCAACTCTGATAAGACAACCACTGTTCAATCATAAGGAAAGGGAAGCTTAGCTTCTAACCTTGAAGGAATGCTGAGAATTCTCAAGTGGGTTTCGGGGCTACTCGAAATGCAATGCAAATAAGATTATGAAAGGATAGACGCAATTACTTGCTCCGTATAAATAACACGGGCTCAAGATAAGCGAAAAAGTTCATAACTTACTCAAAAGGCTTATAGCAAAACTCTTAACTGGAGATTTCCCCCTAGGTTAGCATCTAAAAGGAATGGGACTAATTGTGGAGGACCTGTTGCTTCTGTTTGGAAAAGAAGAAGACAGTAGAACACATTCTTTGTCATTGCGAGGCCTTCATTCGAATAAGGCTCAGGTTTCTAGGTAATAGTTTTCCATCGCCGTTAGAGATACCTTAGGCAGCCCCCAGGGGATTTTGCAATTTTATATGATACCGTCACACCAGAAGTTTCTGGTCGAGGTCACAAAGGGAGAGACATGTTCTCATATATAATAATAATAATAGATCCACATAGTGCTATAGCATCGCCATCCAGATTGTCAAAGAACCTTGCTTTTGCAGGCTAGTCGTCGTTCTTTTAATACCGGACATTCGCAGAGTAGGTGCTTTATGGATTCAGTTTCTTCTTCATCTATAGATCTCATTCGAAGGTATGCCGTGTCTAATGGCTATACCTCCTATGGGGCAGTGCTCGGTGATGATCAAGATATGATGTCAGATACAAGGAAACAGAAGATGTGCAAGAATTTGAAAAAAGCGGTGCAAAAAGAAAACGTACATTTTAGGAAAAATTACGAAAAATATACTTTGGAAACTCAGGCTCAACTACAGGTTAGACTAAAGTGTCGAGATGTCAAATTGACGAAGCGTCGACTCAAGCAATCAAAAGTGTTTGCGATAGTGCTAAAGTCATAGCATATTTTAAAAATTCAATATTTTAATATTTTTCGAAAGCGGAAAAATATATTTTCTGCTATGGGAGTAGGTACATAGCGAACACGGTTATACCGAATTGTACCTTCCTGAAATTGCAATTAATTACTGATGTTGTTGATGTTTTGTGTGCTTGAAACGGGTAATAGAATACAATAGGATAGATTAATATGCTATTATGAATATCGCACAAAAAATGTTACAACCTTATATAATACATTTAACATTATGGAACAAGTAAATACAGTAGTAACGTGTATAGAACAATTAATTCATACCTCAGAAATTTATATTTTAATAGTGCCACAAACGTTATGATACGGAGAATTGCGTAATTACTTTGTCCTGTACTGAACATTCACTGTATCCTAAACATATCGAGAGAACTTGCATTCCGAATATTGCCCGGTAAGTAATTCCAACCGCGAACGACCTGAACAAAGAAAAACTGCTTCAAAACTATTTTATGGAAACGCGGAATTATAAGATTAAAAACAGTAGGCGTTCATAAAGATATTTAGGCGCTTTGTAGCGAACTTAATTATACATAAAATCAAGCAATTTCATTGAACGATGGTTATCTAATGAGCGTCCTAATACTTGCGAAATGAGAGAAGAAACGCTATTAAAGCGTTAAAGCCCATATATGTATAAAAAGACAGACATTAAAAGCCACGTTAAGCCTACATCTACAAGAACTATCAAGACAGGGAAATACTAGACTATCAAACATAAAGTGTGATTAATGTGATCATAGCATTTCTTCGAAGAACCTATAACTACTCCTAAATTCCTTGCATAATCCACGTGTTATTTCCAGTTCAGACACTGCGACAATATCCACTCCTTAACGATCATTCATAAAAATACTGAATAGAAGAGGACCCAGAACAGAGTCTTGGGGAACTCCACATGCCAACGGGAAAAGCGCCGACACTTTATCTGCAATTTAACCTGCTGCCACCTATCACAAAAGAAAGCTCCGTGTCATACGGATAGCTGATGAGGAGAAACAGAATAGAGATCACAATTTAGAAAGCAAGATATTATGATCAACACTATCAAGTGCCTTCGAAAAGTCAAGCAATACTAGAATACTTCTACGTCTCTTATCAAGTACAGTTAGAATGGCGTGTGTTACATTGAGCAAAGCAGACTCACAGCTGTTTTCGGAATGGAACCCCGACTACTAGGAACACAGAAGCCAATTTATCTCTAGAAATTCTGTAATTTTGAACAAATCAATCTTTCTAGGACATTAGATAGGAAATACAAGAGACTAATCGGGCGGAAATCGCTTGCATCATTACAAGATTAATACTTGAGTACAGCTAAAACAGTGGCCATATCGCAAACGCGCGGAAAGGACTGGGAAGTCAAGGAATAATTAAAGACATGAAGTAGTTGTCGCATAGTGAAGGACAAAATTATTTTTTAAAAAATCAGCCCAATGGCGTCAGATCTTATCGAAAGTATATCCCTAAACAACTCATCGACCTCCACACATCGAAGAGAAAAGTTATATCTGAACACACTTGTTTTCTGTTCAAATGCCATTCGGATCGGCAAAGACTGGGCACTACCTATCTTTTCTCGAAGCTTCGTATCTTCGAACCCTCACAGCTCCGGTCTGGATAATACGACAGAGCCTAAATTCTTAGAGCAAGATCCAGTTACCAGACTAATGAAACACACTAAGTTTCATTTGTCCAGCTTTTATACTTTAGATTTCATTAATACCTGACATACGTCGATTTCGCCACTCATGATCATCAAAACCTCTTGGATAGCTCCTAAAGTCTTAGAAAGCTACAATTTGGTATGCTGGCTAGAATTAGCTCACAAATAATGAAAATATTAAGAAATCTGTAACTTTTACCCTCCACTCCCATAAACCCCCTTTACATCCATACATTTTGGCCAAGATGTAGGGTTTCTAGAGTTAGAGGTTGTAGAGTTAGGCCTTGTAGAGTTAGGGGCTTGGCTCCACGTAAGATCTGTTTACTTTTTAACAGTGCAAGCGATATGAGCTTGCGAGTCTTGGCAACCTTCTTTAAATGAAATCTTTTTGCTGGGATCATAATTGCGCCGTCACAACCTTCAGAACGCTTGAGAAGGCACATCAGAATTCAGCAAGTTTTTGAAGTATGTGGTAAAGCTCTCTTAATCGCTGCAGTTACCTAATTGCGAGCCAATATGTGTACAATGATCTACTACTTTCACTCTTAACCCTATGATGGTCAAATATTGCGTCTCATCAGGGGAACGCGCTGATCATGCAGATATTTAATATGAGAAGTTAGAATTTCTACTCTAGAGTCCACTGCAGCACTTGAATACAAGTCGTTCCAGAATAGCGAACTACAATCCTTACCAAGGTTCGGTAAATTTACATTTTTATGATTTCGAAATGACACAATCTAAGGTTGGCAGCATGGAGACGTAAGCCATAAAAGACGAAAAATTACAGAAAGCGTGGAGGAGAGATCTGGTTTGAAAAATATACGCGATCGCTGTTAGAGACAGGAATCAAGTCTAGCTGTGATAGGCATGATGGATTCATATAGGTTTTTGAATTCATATTTGTTATAATTTGTAAATGCAGTTACTGTGACTGCAACAGGGAGTAACACAAATTCACAGACCTGTGAAAAGTCACTTATTTTCGCTTTAAAATCCTTCTTTATATATAATGCAACGCATCTTCCTATTGTTCATTCCGATCATTGCAAAATAGTTTGTAACCCTGTAATAAAATAAGGGAGCTGACTCAACCTGGTTAAATCTGGTACATACAATTTGTCCTACCCATGGCGGGTATTTAACGGTAAATTTCGCTAGTTGGTCGTTAAAAGAAACATAAGGATAACAGACATGTGGGATCTAGACTTCCCCATAAAATAAAATTTTGAAACGGATAATCATCTCCACAGTGGCTAATTTTTCTCCGATATAAAGTGCAACACAAAAACGTTTATTAAAAAATTGAATTAACTTAATATATTTATAATTTACTTTCAATTCCACAATTATATTTTACAACATTTAAATCATCGAAAACTTTATACTATTGATTGTAGCATCTGCATACTGTGGGGCTAGTGCAAACTCCATATTTGTAGCCCAAACCTCTACAAATAACGAAACACTTGCTTGTTGAGCATGGAGCACGAAGTTCCATTGCTAGAAATAAAAAATGTAAGCAACCTCCAAAGAGTAAGATTTAGTAGTCAAAAATATACCTTGAATTTGAGGAGAAGTGAAGTCTTCTTCAACTTCAGGTGGTGAAGATAATACAACTGCAACCATGGCGGCGAATAATAAAAAGATGCCGAAGAAACGCATTTTCTTTAGTTTGTAACTTTTGGATTAAGAGTTCAACTTCGAATATGTCCAAGAGGTTTCGTTTCCGTTTTTATATTAAAATTAAATGCGAAATTTTTAATTGTAAGTTATCTAATCAAAGTAAAATCTTCAACTAAGTTTTTTGACGAAAATAATTCTCTGTAAAATGAATAAAATAAAGATTAGATCTCAAGTGGACGATAACTATAATAAGAGCTCTAAATTTATGGAGGCTTGATTAACACACATTTGGATTAAATTTGTGTAACAGTTAATAGCATCTTTATGGATATTCCACTGCCGGATTCGCTAATATCCTCTTTTCACAAATTCAGGAATTAAATTATTTAGCAATTACATAACGACAAAGGTCGAATAGCATACGAATTTTGCAGGAGTGATAGAGACCCCGAAGAGGTCAAATTAGTCTGTCATGTATTTTGTGAATGCCTATCCCTGTCGACCAGAAGAAATAGAGTCAAAAATTGTTTATTGACTTGAACTAGTTTCATTCAAATGCTAGGTGGTAACGTAAACAGTCGTGTTATTAGAAGAGTTGCAACGTCGCTGAGAGTCTCGAAAGAAAAAAGCATGCAAAGTTCTTGACACGGAGATATGAGGCGAAGAAAGCCGAGGTGTGGGAATTTAACCCACTAAAACTACTTCTCCTCACCCTGATTGGGAAGGGAAAAGCGAGATTATTATTTACTTCAGTTACGATTAACAGCGCCGGACAGTTAATCTGTGGGCCTTTTTTGCTTTGAGCTTCGCAATTACAACTCTGTAAGCAAGGACGCCTCCAGCGCATTGGCCCCTTGTGGGATTTTTGAGAAAAACCCTTAAATTTCTAGGACACCAAGCGACAATAAAAATTGTGATTGGTTAAAAGACTTATAATCATATTTTTACATCCCTGGCAAAAAATTGGATTATTCTTCCTCATTTAAAGTTTATTTATCTACTTATCAAAAAAAGCACTACTATTTTTTTCGCCATTTTATTTTTGATCAAAAGAAAATAGAAATGCATTTAAAAATAAGCTCGCAATGAAATCGAAAGAACAATCGCTGCTTTAAAAAGTCGATTTCGTTGCTTGTTATTAGCGCAGCAACTGCACTACACCCCTGAAAAAGTCACTCAAATTGTAAATGTTTCTTGTGCCCTCTGCACAAAATTTGTATTCATTGCAACTTCAGTAATGAAGAATTCCAAGAATATGAAATGGGAAATCTTGATAGTTTTGATAGTAGAGTGGAAGTCGAAGAATCTTCAATTGCAGAAGCAAGTGCAATTAGAGAGCAAATTTTAGTCTCATTTTAAGTGTTTTTTATTATGAAATAAAACTCCATATTCTAATAATTTGGTTTTATTAAATAAAAAGGGAATACAGATCAAAATGCTTGTATTCTATGCAGGATCAAGAAAACTAAATAATTCATAATTATTTGGAAAAAAATATATTCTAACGAAAAAAATAATTAAATCTCTAATTCATTATTTAACAAAAATAAAAATGTATTCTATATTTCTTCTAAACATATGATAAAAATATGTGAAGAGTTTTCATCCTCTTATTCGTATCAGGAATCCCAACAATGAGATCGGAATGGACCAGACAACTTCTTAAAATTAAGAAAAGCGTTCGTACAAAAAATAAATTCAAATCTTTGGCTGCTTAGTGATTAAATCTAATTGAATTGCTATTTTTGTAGAAAACTACATTGCATGCTGTTCTAATATTAGTTTTTCTAAATCTATTTCTAACATTTTCCCTTTTAACTAAATTTTTTTTCTAAGCAATTATTCCATACTTTTATTATGACGCACATTTTCTACGAATTTCTTTTTTTATGCATCCGACAACTTATCCATTGATCTTTAAAGTTTTTTTAAATTGGCAGATACCTCGGCAGAATTTTGTTGACAACATTTTAAAGCAGAAGAAACATTTCCATAAAGTTTCTCTTGTATCGAAACCTGCTTCTCAATGAGACTAAATTGACAATTTTTTTTTTAAAACGCGTTGTCGATGATGCCCTATTAGATTCCTCAATGACTCCATCTTCATTTTCATTATCACTTTCGGCTTCTAATTCAGGGCGTTCTTGCTTAGAATTATCTTCTTGTTTAAGACATTGCTTTGTGTTGAAGTAGAAGACCTTGGTATAGGAATTCCTAAAGTCTTTGTATTTTTGAGACCTTAAACAATACCCCCGTGGCATTGTATTCCCCTTTTGGGAGACTAGTTTCTTCCGAATAAACGATATAAATATAATCATTCAGAACCTGATATTTGGTAAAAAAAAATTTATTTGTTACTCTCTTACTGAATAATATTTACTTTCCTTTTTCGTTCGGAAATTTCTTTGATCGGAGGGCAAACACTATTTAATTCTTTAGCGCATTCATCCCAAAACTTTCTCATTACTTCTGGACAACGTTTGCTGTTTCACTATTGCAATGTCAGCATTCTTTTTCATCCTGTTTACTAGATGTTGGTATTCTCTATTCGTTATTTTTTTCCTATTAATAAGTTAGAAGTTATAATTTAATTTTAAGCAGAGAAAATAAAAACTAACTTACATTTTAACAAAAATTTAATACTTTATGTGTTATGAAAGGCAGAGATGTTACTGCGGTGAACAGCCGTCAAGTTTTATATGTGCCGTACCACACTTGTCCTGCTTCATCGCAGTTTGTTGGAGAGAGGGCGTGCGGGGGTGTATAGGGAAATCCGCACGGAACTTACCTATTTATCGTCGCATCGGCACGCATACATTCAAAGCAAGGTTTATTTGGGTTCGGAAACTGCTTTAATGTTACCACTACATACAATAAATTGCGTGTGTTCTACACAAAATCCGACACGACAAGTGTGGGCACTCGTGCGGACTTCATCGCGCGGAAGCAGGACAAGTGTGGAACGGCACTATGACAAGTTTCTGCAGTGCTTTTCCAGTGATACCATATTTTGCCGACGACGTTTATATCTCTTTTACTTCGAACGTTTTCGAAAATACAAATTCGTGATTCGTTCCCGCCGACGCGACGTTTCCAATAATAGCCGTGTATATAATTTTTTTACAGACGCAAAAATAGTTTACGAATTTATTAAATATATGTATCTAGTCAGATCTTAAGTTTTAATTTATAAACTTAGTTAGTCGTTAGTGTATATTTTAGTTAACTATATTTATATTTAGTTAAGTATATTTTATACTTAGAATATATTTTAAAGTTAGGCTAAATGCTATAAATATATTTTTATACTTAGTTTATAATAGTTATATTTAATTAATAATCTTGAAATTTAATATATTATTATAA
Source organism: Leptarthrus brevirostris (assembly GCA_964036015.1). NCBI lineage: Eukaryota > Metazoa > Arthropoda > Insecta > Diptera > Asilidae > Leptarthrus > Leptarthrus brevirostris. Next base: position 154,407,842 of record OZ038371.1, read on the forward strand.
CGTTATCTGAATTAGCTTTTCATTTTCAGTTCCTATATGACGTATCTCTTTCAAAGATTGTTTCGCCGCCTTCGTCATCATTGTCCTCCTGTGATTTTGGGTTTTCCTCTTCTTCAAAAATATCGTCATCACACAAGTTGTGTAGACTATACATGCTCTTAAAAAATGGCACAATTTTTCAACTCCCCTCAGTTTGCAACAGTTTACAGTACAACTGACGGAAACGTTGCTTTAAAGTATCGAAAGAATGTTTAATCATTATTCTGGCGCTACTTAACTTTCGATTGAAATGTTTCTGTTGCACTGTTAAATGCCCATTATCTCGGTATGGTGTTATCAAAAAATGGGAACACGCGTATGCCGAATCTCCAATGATGAAGTAGTCACCGCAAAGCCGTGGCAGCTATGAGTATATATTTGAGTTTTCAAAGACTCTGTTGTCGTGCACTGAGCTGGGAAATCCAACAAAAATGTAAGTAAATTTCCTCTTCTCATTGCAGATGCCTAGTACACATAAACTGATGACATTTTTCCTGTCTATGTATTCATCTTTCGCACGTTTTGGTGGATCAATTTGGATATGAGGCCCATCTATAGCACCTATTAAAAAAAGAATTTATCAAACAGCTGAAATATAAAATTAAGATATTAATATTACCAATAACTCCGTCAAGTCCTGTTTTTTTATTTTATGTACTGAGCTGTTGCTTTCTTTTCCTATACATTTGGCCAAATAACTCCATCTGACATAAAACTTAAAAGATATGCAATCCTGTTTATTACATTATAAACAGTGCACATAGACATGTCACATCGATCTGCAATGTCTCTAAAAGAACATGCTTCATGACCGGCAAACCATAGAAATATAGCTATGGCGGTACATACTTTATTTTGGTCAGCCTAACGATACTCTACCGAGCCATTATAGTACTTCTCAACTAGGTAATTAAACAGTTTTCTTGACACTCTAAAGTGTATCAAAAACTCTTTATCATTATACATTCGTCGGGATGACTTCCTGAACGTACTTTTTTATCGCGTTTCTTTTATTTTTTTTTTTCAATATTTGATAAAGCATTTACAATAACATTGCTATCACCAAAAGAACAAGAACTTTCATATGAATCAAACATGTCTTCAATTAGCTCTTCATCGCTATCAGAGTCTGAATCTTCCAAAAATTCTCGAACAAAAAATTCACTTTTAGCATCCATTATATAAAATTATTATATAAAAATTCACCAAATAGTAATTACTTTAATAAATATTAAAAAAATTCTCAGCAAAGCACAAACACAAAAAACACAAACGTCAACTGTCACGTTCTCAAAACAAAACGACAGTCAGCTGTTTCGAGTGGAGTACTGCACCCAATCTGGTTATGCTACTCGGATTAGAGTAGAGCTGTGCGCTGCTCTTTTACAACCTGCTCTTTTTGAATCCGAGTAGAGTCGAGCCGAGATCTGCGCCACATACACCATAGGAGATTAATTCTTGGTACATCTAGAACAGTCACAAATACGCGGAAAGACTGGGAAGTCAAGGAATATTGAAGATATGAAGTAGTTGCCGCATAATGAAGAGGAAAATTATTTTCAAAAACTCAAGGTGAATAATACCCGACCTAGTGGCGCTAGATCTTATAGAAATTATAGCCCTAAACAACTCATCGAGCTCCACACATCGAAAAGAAACACACTTGTTGTCTGCTGAAAGGCATCAACTGAAAGTTTACTCCACCCTTGTGATGTGCAAAGGACATTTAACTCATTCGAATCAAAATTGCATAGAGGTTTATTTCTTGCACCGTCATAACCACCAGAACGCTTGAGATTTTTCCAAAGCTGCTTGGAAGGCAGATCAGAATTTAGCAAATTTTTGTAGTAATGTCATTTGGCTCTCTCAATCACTGCAGTTACCCGATTAAAAGCCAATATCTACATTATACAATGATCTACTATTATACTTTCAATCTTAAACCTATAATGATCAAATATTGATCCTCATCAGGGGAACGAGCTGATCATGGAGATATTGAATAGAAGAAGTTAGAATTTCTACTTTAGAGTCAACTGGAGCACTTGAATATAAGACGTTCCAGAACAGCGAACTACAATCCTCACCAAGGTTCGGTAAATTTACATTATTAGTTAGTTAGTTTTTTGAGGCGCTACATAACCTCAAATATGACAAAAAACAGTGTTTTTACACTTTTAGGTTAGAACATCTCAAAAACCTGACGTGATAGAGCGGTTCTGATCCGGATTCGGTTTCAGCGAGAAAAATTACCGTGGAAACACCTATTCATTGTCCAGGGGGAAAACCTCGCAGGCCTGTGATTTTCGGTTTAAAATTCTCCTTTATGTATAATACAACGCACTTTCTTATCGTTCATTCCGATCATTGCGAAATGGTTTGCAGCCCTGTAATAAAATAAGGGAACTGAGTTAACCTGGTTAAATCTGCTACATACAATTTTTCCTACCCAGGGCAGGTTTGTAACAGTAGATTTAGCTAGCTGGTCGTTAACAGAAACATAAGGATAACAGACATGAGGGATCTAGACTTCTCCATAAACAACTCTGGAACGGATAATCAGTAACAGCGCTGACAGTCCTAGGAGTCCTCGGATGACTCTATCTCGACAGCGGCTAATTTTTCTCCAATTCCTACATAGATATGTCCACTTATTGGAAGCTGACTAATCTACCATTCTATATACCATTAATATGAATATATTCAATAAGAAGTAGATGCGGCATTAATATTGATTTCGGTAAGAATAAATCCATATAAAGTGCAACACAAAAATGTTTATTAAAAAATTGAATTAACTTAATATATTTATAATTTACTTTCAATTCCACAATTATATTTTACAACATTTAAATCATCGAACACTTTTTATTATTGATTGTAGCATCTGCATACTGTGGGGCTAGTGCAAACTCCATATTTGTAGCCCAAACCTCTACAAATAACGAAACACTTGCTTGTTGAGCATGGAGCACGAAGTTCCATTGCTAGAAATAAAACATGTAAGCAACCTTCAAAGAGTTAGATTTAGTAGTAAAAAATATACCTTGAATTTGAGGAGAGGTGAAGTCTTCTTCAACTTCAGGTGGTGAAGATAATACAACTGCAACCATGGCGGCGAATAACAAAAAGATGCCGAAGAAACGCATTTTCTTTAGTTTGTAACTTTTGGATTGAGAGTTCAACTTCGAATATGTCCAAGAGGTTTCGTTTCCGTTTTTATATTAAAATTATATGCGAAATTTTTGATTGTAAGTTATCTAATCAAAGTAAAATCTTCAATTAAGTTTTTTGACGAAAATAATTCTCTGTAAAATGAATAAAATAAAGATTAGATCGCAAGTGGACGATAAATAAAAATAAGAGCTCTAAATTTATGGAGGCTTGATAAACACACATTTGGATTAAATTTTGGTGTAACGATTAATAGCATCTTTTTCTATTTCTTTTTCTATCTTCTTTCCACTGCCGGATTCACTAATATCCTCTTTTCACAAATTCAGGAATTACATTATTTAACAATTACATAACGTCATAGGTCGAATAGCATACGAATTTTGCAGGAGTTATAGAGACCCCGAAGAGGTCCAATTAGTCTGTCATGTATTACGTGAATGCCTATCTCTGTCGACCAAAAGAAATAGAATCAAAAATTGTTTATCGGCTCAAACTGGTTTCCTTAAGATTCTAGTTGGTAACGTTAAAGAATCGTGGTATTAAATTTTATTTGTGATACCAGGAGGTCGTAAAAGCCTTGTGCTTATCTTGCAAGGGGAAATTCATAGGTTGGTATAAAGAGCCCGACGGAAAAACACAAATATCAAATTTTTGAATAAATTAACGCCGTTAACGAAATTTTATCGAAAGCAAATAATAGTTAAAATGCTGATTTTACTACTGTAGTTGTCAAATCAACACGGGCATTGGGGAATAGACGCGTTTAGAGAAACCGGAATAGTTATCTATATTAGCAGGGAATCGTAAATACAACATACACATCTGAAGACTGCAGTTAATTATTAACCCTCCAATTAATTAAAATTCAACCAATTTTAGCAGTCAGAAGAGTTGCAACGTCGTTAAAGAAAAGTATGGAAATTTCTTAGCACGGAGACATATTTTTTCTTACAGTATATAGGATGTTTCATTTCTAGAGGTCAATACGAGCTTAAATAAAAGCTCTCACCTAGGCAAACAAAAAATTGTACGCAGGGAGAATGTAATCTCAACCATTTGGGAGTTACAAGGAGATTCATAAATTTCAGTTTTTCATGGTATGCACATTACTCTTTTATTTTTATCTTTTGATCTACCCAACACAGCGACATCAAACAAACGCTAAAAACTACAATCCCAATGATCTTTCAAAAATTGTGAACAATATTGATCATACTCCTACCATTGCAGGTACAGTCACTTCCAAAAGTGAAAAAATGGTTTGTGATTACTTAAAATTCAGTATTTTCACAAATTTTCTCCGAAATTCTTGTCATTAGTACACCTTTTTTTTTATTGGATTGCTCATCTCATTACCTTTCCAAAAAGGTGCAACATGACAAGGTAGACGAAGGATTAGAAAAACCACATCCTTAGAACTCCCCGACTACCTAATTATTTTATTGCATAGGCTATAGGTAGGAAATTCTTTAAATAAACAAAAATGTTTAAGATAAAGAAGAAAATGTTTGTTTTGGGTTAACAGGTTATTAATTTTAAATATTGCTGCAAAAAAGTCGTAAACATCAGTGTAATTTTTTTTATTGCGTAGATTAGCTAGTGATAGCCAGGATTCACTACCTTGTATCCTAGCGTTCCGTTACTCGTACCTGATGGAAATTTTGCTATAAAAAGGGGTCAGTAAGCAAGAATAACTATCATAGTTGAAAAACAAATCAATAAGTACGTATGTTTTTAAAAAAAATTATTAAAAAATGAGACGAGTATGAGAATTGGAGTTCTTCATCTAAGGTTTGGAGGGAGACTGAGACGAGTATGAGAATTGGAGTTCTTCATCTAAGGTTTGGAGGGTAATTCATCGAGAGGGATTACGGCCATATCACCGTGACCCAGTCCAAGGACTACTGCAAGGAGATTCTGAGAGAAGACTGGAAATAAGCACTTGGCTTCTGGAAGGCGACATTGACTTCAGGGCATGTCTGTACCGAAATTCTGTGGACGGATGAATCTCAATTCACCAGGGATGGTATCACGAACTTCCATAACCTCCTTACCTGGTCGGAAATTAACCCACACAGGACAAAGGTGACCTCATTCCAGCAGAGATTCAGGGTCAATGTTTGGGCCAGTATCATCGGCAACTCTTTGGTAGGACCATTTATTTTACCAAAATGCTCAACAGTCAAATTTATGTGAAACTTTTGGAGAATACACTACCGGATATAATAGAGCAGATCTCTCTGCATAGTCCAACGGACACGATGGAGCACCAGCGCATACTGCTAACATTTTGAAGTGGTAAATTTCCTGACCGCTGGATTGGACGAGGTGCACCGATTCCTTGGCCTGCTAGAACGCCAGAACTTACGCCATTGGACTTTTTCTTATGGGGCGCAATAAGGGATGAAGTTTCTTCAAGCCCTGTTAACACTAGGGAGGATTTAGCTAGCAGAATTGGGAATGCAGCGACGAAAATGCGATAGAGGCCTTAGAAGGATATTGTTGGCATGTATCCAAAGTTGCGGTGAAAATTTTGAACAGCTTTTGTAATTTACTAAGATTACTTGTAATACGTTACGAATTCAATAACAAGGATTTTAGAGTTAATATGAGTTTAGTTTCTTTAAAATGCAGATTTTCAAATATTTCCCGATAAGTTTTCCACTTATAAATTTCTATACACTTTCTGTTGTACCTTTTTGGAAAGAGATGGCCAATTCAATAAAAATAAAAAAAGGATGTACTAATTTGATGAATTTGGGGAAAATGCTGAATCTTACGTAATCGCAAACCATTTTTTTTCAATTTTAGAAGTGACTGTACCTGCAATGGTAGGAGTTTGATCATCATTGTTCACAATCTTAAAGAGGTCAATGGGATAGTAGTTTTTAAGCGTTTGTTTGATGTCGCTGTTTTGCGTAGATCAAAAGATAAAAATAAAAGAGTAATCTGCATGAAAAACTGAAATTTATGAATCACCCTGTAACTCCCAAACTGTTAACATTACCCCCCCCCCCTCCCTCACCCGAAAAACCCCTGCCATACAATTTTTTGTTTGCATAAGTGAGAGCTATCATTTAAACTCGTACTGACCTCTAGAAATGACCTGTATTTATATTACAGAAAACCAACACTTAAATTTTTATGAGGCAAAATCATTAAGATATATATGCTGCAGTGATTGGTGCTCTAAAATTTCTTCTAGAAAATGGGATCACTTTTCGCTTGTCGTCTTTTTCGGTGTAAGCAACCCGGTTTTTAACCGACTTCCCAAAAACAAAGAGGTTCTAAGTTCGAAGTGTATTTTTTTTTTGTCTGACCGGGCATGTCGACCGATTTTGATGATTCTTTTTTTGTTGGGTAGAGTATGTTCACCGATTGGTACCATGTCACAAAAATGTTTCGTAGGGTGGTGGTGAGGGGTGTATGTGAAACCTAACTTTGTAACGCGTGGACCGATTTGGATGGTTCTTTTTTTGTTGTACAGAATATGATCCCCCATTGCTTTCCTCCACTGAGAGTAAAATTCTACCCATATGATATACCTTAAAAGTGACTCCATTTAAATACATCTCAGTGGACAAAAAGCACGAAAAGCCGAGGTGGAACTTTAACCGACTAAAACAACCTCTTCTCACCCGATTTCCCTTCACGGAACCATCAATAGACGTTGCTTCGCAGGACGAGTATTAGCACTAAAGCCGCAGCTTGATAACAAAACCGGTTCTTCTGAATTGCCGATGCTTCTCTGTTCTTAGGCCCTTCTAAGGCAATCCTGTAAGCTAATAGTTTCACATACTGCATTCCAGGTCTCTTGAGAATGCAGCATTTCCGATGCAAGTGTTTGTACACTTGTTGTCAAATTGTTGCTTTTAGGGCATCCAAACCTGGCGCTTAATTGTTTCCGACTCCTGAACAGTCCCTCTGCTGTTTCCCCTGGTACCGTTTTTGTCCCCTGCCCCACTTCAATTCAAGCCGCGTATCCGGATTGGGAAGGGAAGAGCGTGGTTATGATTTTCTTCAGCAGCTCCGGATAGTTAATCTGTGGGGACTTCCTTGCTTTGAGCTTCGCAACTCTGTAAGCCCCGCCCGACAGGTTGGCGTCTGCCTCACTGCACAGCTGTTTAAAGTATTGGCAAACACCAACAGTAAAGAAAGTATTCTGTCAGCTTTCATTTGGCACATATTTCGTCTTTCTAGGTTGATGTAGTAAAAAGTATTGACAGTATACTTAAGCCCGAAAATATATGAACTTTGAACTTTTTGACCTAAACTTATTTACATAAGTACGTATTAAATATTTGGTGGCCCCCGAAGCATAGAAGGAAACAGCAAAATTTTTAGGTCCAAGCTTGCAGGTAAAATGAGAACTACTCTTAAGAAAAAACCTTTGCCTTTCCAATAGAATTTCGCACAATTAAGTTATTGCAACACCTACTAAAAGCAATAATTGTTCTGCCAAATTTGTCACGGTAATTACTCTAATCTTCGTTTTTTCGTTGTTTAAAAAGAACCTACTCGACATTTTTTATTGTTCTGATAAGATCCATAAATTCTTACTTACTTACTTAGACATTATTTTTTGCCACTTATCCCATTGATTTGTAATTGGATTTTAAATGTTTTTCAAATTCAAATGATATCATCTTATCGCACAAATAACATCGATCAAGTTATAAATTCATGTTTAGCCACTTATGGGAAATTGTTGGAATTTACATTAGTAAGTAAGATAAAATCGAAATAATTAAAAGTTAGTTCAAAGTTTAGTAAAATTTATGCAATATCAAATTTTAAATCTGGTTTAGTTAAATATTTTTAAGTATTTCGTCAAGGTCTTATTTGGCTGATGGAACTTACAATGAAGTACCAACTTAAGTAGCAACCTACATACTACCCATCTTCAGAAATAATTGATGATAACCGAAATGTATACATAAATATAACTACTGACCGCACTTTCCAAAGTATCTCTTAGAATTGCCTTTCCCAACAAAGTTTTTCTAGAAGAGATAAAGGTACTGAATGTCTGGTTATTAAGGAACTCGTCATTTATTGCGATCTGATTTTTCGTCTAAATATTCGAGGGTTGTAAAAGGGATGAAATATTCTTCAATTTCTTTACCTCAGATTTAACAATAGTTTTTATTTTTAAGTACTTTCATTCTTACATACATAAAAGAAACCTACAAATTTCGTTACGACTCCTTTTGCAGTTCCTCTTTGTTTGGCAATCATCAAGTAACGTCTCAGTAATAAAATTAAACATCATTTTTTACTCATGATAACTTTTAAAAATTGCAACGTTTTCGGTTTACTTTACTAAAACTTTATTTGCGATCAAAATTTGACGTTTTTGAACAGGCCCATATTTTTTTTGGTGAGACTCTTTCTGTAGATCATCTAGAAAAGGTACTAAAATATAAGTTTCAACATTTCCAAACGAGAGAGATGTTTATGTAAGTATCTGCTTTATAAGCAGAAAGTTTATTGAAATACTACTTCTTTGTTTTCGAAATTACTGTCTAAGATAATGATATATAAAATCTATTTTCATCCATTACTATAGATGAGTAATATTTCGAAATATAAAAATTATCGGCAGTGAGTAATCTTATCATTGATTATACCAAAGAGATCTTTTGCTTTATCTTTCATTCTTATCATATATTATTATTACCAAAAACTTTCATAAATGCTACCGGCATTTTAGTGAAACCAATTAGCAACAACTTTGGATCTAATTTTAAATATAATTGCGTGTCGCATCGAGATTTTTCATTTGCTTTGACATCCAGTACATTAATTTTATTTAATTGCAATATAAATAAGTTTATTCCGTCCGATGTTTTACGTTATCATATTTAAACATATGTCCTGTTCATAAACCTAACGGTGTGGACCGATTTGGATGGTTATTTTTTTGTTGTAAAGAGTATGATCGCCCATTGCTAATAGGAGAAAAAAAATTGGTGGGGAGAGGGGAGGGAGGCGTAGTCTAACTTCGTAATGCGTGAACCGATTTGGATAATTCTTTTTCTTTTGGGTACAGTATACTCCCTCTTTGATACCACGAGAAAAAAATGTTGGTGGGGTGGGGGGGGGGGGAGGGTAAAGTGGAACCTAACTTTGTAACGCGTGGATCGATTTGAATGGTTCCTTTGCTGTTGTATAGAGTGTGATCCCCAATTGCTAATAGCAGATTAATTTGGTCCTATGGTGGTGGTGGGGGAGGGCGAGGAGTAGTAACTTCGTAACGCGTAAACCGATTTCGATGATTCCTTTTCTGTTCGGTAGAGTATGTTCCTTGTTTGATACCATGAGAAAAAAAAGTTTAGTGGAATGAGGGTGGGGTAGGGGGTTAGAACTAACTTTTAACGCGTGGACCGATTTGGATGGTTCTTTCTTCGTTGTATAGAGTAGAAGACACTCAAAAGTGAAAAATAAAATAGTTTTTAAAAAAAAGTTCAACCGACTTCACAAAAAGCGCTAAAAAGCATAAAATTATTTTTAATTTTATATCTATTACGACATTTTGAAGTCGGTGCAAATTAAACAAATAAAACAACTACAGTACCACAATTGAAAATAATACATAATACTACTGAACGTTTCAGCTTACGGGATTACGGAATCATAAGAAAGGACGACTAAATATTTTTTTGTAGTTGTTTGGTTTGTTTGATTTGCACCGACTTCAAAATGTCGTAATAGATATAAAATTAAAAATTATTTTATACTTTTTAGCGCTTTTTGTGAAATCGGTTCAACTTTTTTTTTAAAACTATTTTATATAAAGTGTGTTAAGGTTAAGATGCATAATGTGTTCCAAAATATGTGACAGATTTCCCCTAGGTATGGTATGGTATGGTATGGAAGCGTGGAGGGCAAACTCAACCGTTTGGGAGTTACGGTGCGATTCATCGATCGAACTTACAGAAACACTCCCTTCCAAAAGTGAAAAAAATGTTTTGCGTTTTCCTAAAATTCAGGATTTCCCAAAATGTTCGCAGAAATGCATGTAATTAATACACCTGTTTTTATTGTTATTAAATTGCTCGTATTATTACCTTTCCCAAAAGGTACATATCCAGATAGAGAAAGTATTTAGAGCATACTCTTCTCTTCTCCGCTTAATTGAAGGTGGAGAAGACATCATCTTAGTTCAAGAACCGTAGGTCGTAAGAGGATGGGTTTGCGCACTATCATCCTCAGGATATAAGAAGGACGGCGTTAGGCCAAGATCTTGCATTATTATGAAGAAAACTTTGAGTGACAAGGACACTGTAACTGTCAACCTGGAGACACGCTCAAGATGCTACTGGTTGGTTTTCGCTAATCTGACTCATGACGACGAGGATGCGACGCTTACGCACATCACAGTGTGGGGCAGTTCCGATACTTTAAGTACTAATCGATTTAGAATGATCGTTTCATACTCCTTACAAAACTCCAAGGGGCAGAAAAAGTTCAGAAACTCCAAGTTTTCGAGAAAAACTGTGCATGCTGTGCGTGAACTGATATTGCAAGATCGTCACATGACATACCGTGAGATTGAGGCAGGCTTGTGCATTAGTTCCACTCGCATACATTAAATATTGCATGAATATTTTGCCGAAGCAAATGGGCGCCTGTTTTTTCGGTATAATTGAACTTGTCGCCATTACAGTAACGTAGAACGATTACTTCGGAACGGTACACCACCATTTGTTTGCCAGAAGTGTTCGGAAAAATAAGCGTAACCAATCGCGGAAGACAAATCATTTTCACCCCGACGATGCAAGCGCTCACACATCAGCACAAATAAATGAATTTTTGAGCATTCAAAACATCGAACTGATGAGTCGTCCGCCGTACAGTCCTTATTTGGTACCCAATGATTTCTTCTTATTCCCGAAGATCAAAAATCAAATGCGAGGTCAACGTTTTTCGACGCGTGAAGAAGCGGTTGAAGCGCTCAAATCACATGTTTTGGAGGAGTGGAAAAAGTGCTTCGAAAATTGGTTCAAATGCACGTAAAAGTGAATTGATCTTTATGAAGAATATTTTGATACGCAATAAAGCTATTTTCGACCATAAATATTTATATTTACTTGTCTATTTCAAAACTTAACTAGCAACCCTCGTATATCTCGGAAAATTTAAATTAATGTGTGGTGGGTGATTGGAGAGAACGCATCCCCCACCCAGACCATGCACCAACACACACACTTCGTCTTTTGATGATTTCCACCCCATAAAAAAAATTTAAAACCACCCACACATACAACATACCACTCATTCTTAGAGACCACCCATCGGCCTCAGCTATAAGAGCACACTAAGTACAACACACCTTGTAGTTAATTTAAGAAGAGGTGCAGTTTCTTATAATTACCAGACTTCTTCTTTTGAGTCAGTGGAGCTAATAAGCAATATTCTAATCGCTTCGAATCGACTCAATATCGCTCCAGCAGCGGTTCGGAGCGATTGAAATTAAAAAGAAAATTAAACCGCTCCGGAGCGGATCGTTATTAGATTTGACAATAACGATCCGCTCTGAAGCGGTTCGATATCAAAATTGGAAAATAACGATCCGCTCTGGAGCGGTTCGATATATCAGACTTGAAAAATAATGATCCGCTCCGCAGCGGTTCGATATTTTTATACCGCTCCAAGCCGAAGCGATTTATTGCATGGATTCGAAACCCTGCCCTTGCGAATATAGAACTATTTTCTGCCTCATTCGGGCAGAACGTACATGGTCATCTTCCTATGTTAAATTCGTTATTCCGATATTGCCTAGGCTACAGCATCATAGGCCCGGGCGCAAGATTTCCTTCTGGGGGGTTTTTATCTAATTAAAAAAATTAAAGGACCTATACAAAGAAAACTATCAACAAATGGATGTACATAAAATTTAAAATACATTTTAGGTTATTTTTTTAGTATTTCAGTCAAAATTTTTCCTAATCAAGAAGTTCAGAAAATTTTAAAAACCCTCCTGGGGGGGGGGGGGTTCTCTCTGGGGAGCCTGCAGCATCATAGGGTTTCTCCTGAGCTTTAGCATCAATATGCAAAATGTAAAGTAAACTACAGTTGCATCTGTATCTGGATAATACCGAAAACCTTAATTTTTATACAAAGAATTTTTTTATTCAAATTCTCGCAACAATCGAATATATTCAAACAGCAGTCAATGAATGATCACTTAAAGGTCTTGCCAAACATTAGCTTACGAGATGTCGTTCTTAATGTAGATGAACTTTATGATCTGCATACAGCAGAGTTTTGTAAAGAAAATACAATAAAATACTTCTACTTTCACATATCTACTTTGTTTTACTTTCTATATTATGGTCTTTGCTCCAAAAGCGTATAATGGAATGAAAACGTGGCACAACAATAGGTATCCATCCGCGTTTTATAAGGTGAACTCTTTCAAATTTCAACAATTGCGCTAAACAGTCCCTGCCCCGATTTAGCGAAAGGTAATTTTGCACATATGACTTCACATCTTAATTACCAACGTTCTATGAATAGTGAGAAAAGTACTAATCACGGTATAAAAATAAGGTGTAGAAGGCCATTTAACAGATAAACATTAATTTGCATTTCCTTCAATAGGACGTCAGAAAGGATGCTAATCAAAGTGAATGGGTTAGCTCCAGCTCTTTGCTTGTTTATGAAGTAGCCTATTGTAACAAAATCTTTTGATCCAGAAAACAAATAAGCCTGTCATATCATCTTAGTCCATCGTGTGCATGCATTAAGATGCAGATATAACTGTAACCTGAGATGTTCTCCTTTTATGAGGAGATGTTTGTTCAAGGCTTTCAAATTCTCACATCGTTACCATGTATTTCTTTTCCAGCACAAGCCAATGGCTGTACTTCAACTTATTTGATGATGAACTTTAGAAAATCATCAACGATTTTACACTTCCATGAAATGAAACTAATACTTTTGCAGCAATGCCACTCCAGCCTCCATCGATGGTAATCCGTGAAGAGGACTAAAGCGTAGAAGTACTTCTTTGATGTCATGATGCATTTTTCATTTATGAGTAGGCTGTTTTCAGTTTTATATTCGTTGCAAGGCTTTTTAATACTTGGAAGATTTCACCTTGACACATGGGAAAAGGGAAAAATAAAGTAAACACCAAGGCCTGCGCGAAGTCCTGGGCTTGTCTGCCATTCGCTATTCTGGTAGGAGGCCTATTTGAAATTCATAGGCATGCATGGAAAAGTTCATACTTTCGAGGGTGGGATATACTTCGGTACCGCCTTAATGGTTTGTCTTACATAAAATTTAAAAACTTTCATCATTAGAGTTGTGAGTATGTAACAAAACTAGGAAAGAACGTTCATAACCGTTCAATTCAAACAATCTCACACATACCTCATGCATGTTAAGTATGTCGTCATAAAGAACTGAAAACAAACCGAGTGTTGTGTGCTTTTCCAGATATTGCAACATTTTTTACTTGTTAGTAGCTGTTCTTTGGTATATATTATAAATTTATAGTGGTATAGTATAAAGAAATATATTATAATTATAAAACATGAGCGTATTTTTTGGCTTCTATTATCGAGTAATCACAAATGATGGTTGACAGAAATAACGAGGTTGTTTACATGCAAAAGGAAACATTTGCGAAATTTTCATTTTCGATATGTAGAAAATGAGAAAAGATGTTTCCGAGTTGAAGGATCTAGTTTCTAATTTTTCAGAAAATAGTCAAAAATAGGGCAATTTGATCAAATAAAATAATAACTTAGCTATATTAAATCTCTCCCTCTAGAGTTGCTGTAAATGCTTGTGAATTGCTTTTTAATTCTACAACCCTAAATGACGCTCGCTGGCGGTATTCGAAGTTGCAGTTTTCGTATGGAAAGTCGTTTACCTCTCCGACTTCTATATCCGCCGGAAGCAAACTAATTAAGCAAACCTGTTCGAACATTTCATTTTCAGTGAGAAAAAAAACCCTTGCTTAAAATAAAATTACTTTGTTTGAAGTACAAATATTTTGCTCTTTTTGCTCCAGAACTAAATAAAATTTTTTTTTTAATTCAAATTCATTTATTAACAGCAGTGTACAGGTAAAATATGAGATATTTTGGATTTCACAAGTTCAAGTCAACGAGAAAAAAGCTGGTCAAGTATGAACGTCGTTCATGCGCCGACGCGACGGTTCCTTACTTACACCATTTAAATTTATTTATTTAAGCTTAATAAAAGCTATAACAGTATAATACACAAATAAAAAGTACAAGCTATAACATAATACCAATACTACAAGCTATAATAAATGATAAGTCATAATAAATATGTATTATCAGCTACAATATGAGCTATAATTGACGGGCTGAGAGTAAAAGGGACCTATTTATAAGGTTCCGGCAAAAGTGGCTTAGAAAATGTTCCGCGCAAAAACGAATCGCGTGAAATTCCGAGCAAAAACGAATCGTAGAAAATTTCCGGACAAAAACGACTACTTAACTGCATTAACTTTGCATTACTTTTTGTAGTTAAATCGTTTTTGCCCGGAAATTTTCTACGATTCGTTTTTGCCCGGAATCTCACGCGATTCGTTTTTGCGCGGAACATTTTCTAAGCCACTTTTGCCCGAACCTTATAAATAGGTCATTTTTACTTTAAGCCCGTCAATTATGGTAAATACAAACTGGAAGGAAGAAGAATTAAGAAAGGCGATCAAGATGGGCGGGATCAAGATATAAGGCTTTATGAAGGGATGATTTACTCATATGGAAGTCAAAGGAGGAAAGGTCGTTGACTTTTTGTAGCATCCTGGTAATTGGTTCGCATTGACCGTAGTTCATGCGATGGCGGTCGAGTCGGAAAAGGGGAGTGGACCTAAGGTTGCGGGGATTGGTATAGATGGGTACGGATACGAGTCCAAATGCCATGTGTTTTTTTATGAAGATCCCAAAACTGTATTCTCCGCCATCTTTGATTTTTTTGTAACGTCATCGGATAATAAATAGATGGCCCTTGTGGTGATGATGACATCGAGTATTTCTGCAAACCCTATTTTGGTTCTGCCTGTAAATTAAATAATTATAGCAACATCTAAATTACTGATTTTTATAGGCTACGTACACATAGATACCTCGAAAAAATTATTTATTATTATTTACAGTTTCATGTAGTATATAGACTCAGGAACAACACTTAGAAATTTCAAGACGATATCTCTAAATTTCTGGGAGTTACAAAGCCCAGTTTGCATTGCAGTAGAATTTTGTCTTAGACTTTAAACATGTTTTCTCAGAACAATATTTTTCAATGAGGTACCCCTCATATCTCGAGAACCGATCGACAAAATTTTGTATCGTTAAGTCGGAAACCTATGTGACGCTCTCACTTTAAAAATATATAAAAATTGTTTAAACAAATTACGAATAAACAGGATTTTTGCCAGAGAATATACGTACATACGTTTTCGTGCTGCCAATTTATCTTTGTTGGAATAATTTTTATAAATTGCAATCGTCAATGAATATATATATATATATATATATATATATATATATATATATATATATATATATATATATATATATATTAGTACCTTTAAAAATATGTCTTTGATGCCGGACGACTGGTTTTGGCAGGAGAGGGGGCACCGCAGATGTATTAGCTAAAAACATGCTTCAAAATTAGGTAAATTATTACATAGTCTGACATTGTGTATGAAGAAACCTATTTATAACTGAAATATATAGAGGTATATGTAAATAAATTGTTCGACTAAATCTTGAAAACTCTATTCCCCGAATTTAACTAGTTTTGCTAAAAATAAACAAAGCGATAATTAAAATAAAAGCAGACGAAATAGAAGAAATTCATTAGGAAACATGATCACATCGTCTATGGCGCTATTCATATCTAACCACCGAGTTAAAAGCAACATTGAGTTTGTAAAATGATTTTGTATAAATTTTTCTGAAGACTTCGCAATCATAAAATGAAAGAGTATGGAAATAGTCGTATATAAACTGGATACATATAGCGTTCAGAGACATCTTTTCTATTGCAGAATCTATATGAACACTCCTGTTGAAAGTGACACCAAAATTTTGGGCGTCATTGATCTTCATTACAGTAATGTTTTATAAATTACTAAGCACTTGTATTAGTCGGGAGTATTTTTCGTTGACCATTCATTAACGGAGTCCAAATCTTGGTTAAGGAAATATATCCCACCTTCAACCAGGCCTGCAGTCGGGACAAATATAGGTGTGCATCGTAAATATACAAATGTACTGAATTTGATGCCAGAAGTGGTCTCAGATTTGATCCATTTGGAACGCCAGAGTTCATTCGTTTGAAAGAGGAAAGTATTCCCTTTATCGATTACTCAGATAATTAGAAACTAAACGCGACGTAAATGAGTTAAAGTCGAATCTAGTGATCAATTTGCTGCAACTTATCAAGATATAGTGATCAATTTACTTACTTTACTTTACAGCCATCAACCGAGATCGCATGTTTGAAACATCCAGCGCACCTCAACCTATCTCTGCCTAAGTGGATATACCCTATTCGCCCTCTTGTGTATTGAGATATCCACTAACCTTAACTGGACCGACCATATATTTTCTGTCGCCAAAAACGCGATGAAATGCTTGAGTTTTCTACAGCGATGTAAGAAATAGCGCTGACTAACAAGTCCCACAGACTAGACTCGAATATAATTCCCATATTTGGGCAGAGACCGGACACGGCGTTAGACAAAGTGCAACGTAAGGCTATTAAACTTACTGGCGTCCCTCAATCTCTCAGAGCATTGAGCCTCTCGATTGTACCTCACTCTTCTTTCGCTATTTTCACGACCACTGTTCGGGCGAAATTACTACCCTATGACAACGCGCGATACAAGAGCATCATGTCGTTCTCCCAACCAGTATACCATCCAGGTCAAATTTGGACATACCGTCAAATTTCGGGAATCTTTTCTAAGCAAATCATGTTCATCAATGTGGAACAATTTGTCATCTTCTGTTTTTCCGTCTTATGAGCAAAAAACTTCCAAACGAGGAGTACATCGACATCTCTTTCACTCAACTTCCTAACTCATTTCCCTTACCCTTGTGGGGAATGAGCTGGAATGTGGCGTGGGGGGTGGGGGATAAAAACTCTAAATAGGAATATTTTTTATTCGTATTCTTTCCGTTAACGTGAACAAATTTTGTTACAAAAATTTTTTGAAACGTCAATTTTTTGAGATTTTTGAGGGACAAAATTGAAAATTTTGGAACTTTAAAGATATTTTACTCGAAAACGGTTGAGTTTACAGAAAAATTGCATAGGGGCAGAAGTGCTTAGAGTTTTTCACGGAATCTGACCAAACTTTTTAAAAATTTGTTTATGCAAAATTATCTAAAAAAAATTTGTTATCCAAAATTTTTACAAAATTTGGTCAGATTCCCTGTTCAGATCTAAGCACTTTTACTCCTTTGCAATCTTTCTGTAAACTTAACCATATCTTTAAAAATCGAGAATCTCAAAAAATTGACGTTTTCAAAAAAAATGTTTGTGACAAAACTTGTTCACGTTTACGCAAAGAATACGAATTTGAAATAATAAATATGGGTTCCCATTTAAGTTTTGTATCCCTTATCCCCACCCTCTAGTGGGTAGGGGATGGGGGTGTCGAGTTTGGTCTTATTGTATGTCCCCTTCCAAGACGAACAAATCTGAATTTTAAGTGTTTTGATCCGATGTGTAGTTTTCGAGATATTATTTTGTCTCAAGATAAATGCCCCACCCTGTACACACAGGGTGTTCAATTTATCTAAAGACACTGAAATATCTCGAAACCTACACATCGGATCAAAAAAATTTTACATATATATATAAAACAAAAATCAACGACGTCCCTTTAAATGCTGATAGGTCAAGTCATAACCACCCAGAATACGAAATTTCAGTTCGGTAAAAATGGTATGGTTTCCAAATTTTTGAGATTTTTTTGAAATTCTTAAAAATTGTTACCTAATATAAGTGCTTCCCATGCAAAAAGTAGAAAAGTAGGTTTTTCTCTGACCAACAAATTAGGAAGCATTTCTGAAGAACTAGGCTGTCGACCAAGAATAGAACCAAAGTCGAAGTTATATCATAACTAATTTCGCTGCAAAACATTCCTAAAAAAACGCCTTTTTCGACCCCATGACTAGATGTATCCCCTTAAGTTATTTTCCAACGAAAATAAACACAAAATCATTGTTTAGACCATTCACTTTATATATTATATATAATATTTGTTATAACCGAGTTTAATATTAAAACTTAACTAAATTTATAAAAATTATTCCTTTCCTATAAACACGGCAGAGTTATCATGAACTTTAAACTGCTTACTGGACATTTTATCGAGCAAAGCGATTCCATGGGAAAAAAGTTTATTTACGAAATTCCACGGAATCAGCGAAAAATGTTTTTCATAGCTTTAAACTTTATACTTATGGAATTCCTTATCACGTACCTCTTCGAGTGAGAATGAAGATGGGTCGGATAGCGTTGCAGACGTAACTTCTCCCTCCTTAAGTCTGGACTCTCCTAAGTCATATTTTTAATTTTTATATTCAACCTTCCACAAATATAATAAGTTTTCTTTTCATATTTCATTTCTTTGATTTTATTAATATTTTCTATATGCTAAATCTTTAATATTTTCGAGGCAATTTGGAATTGTAAAACTTTTTTTTAATTCTTTTCGATTATTACTTAAAATTTGCTCATCTACGTTAATTGAACAATTATTAAGTTTCCAATAATGTCTACTATTCTTTCATCACAAGTACTTCTAAGTTAAACACAATGAACTTACCACAAGTATAGAGGATTCGTTACTGCATAAAGAATATTCACTTGCTGACCTCCACATCGAGGGTATTTTCAATAACATCAGGCCAGGGGCGATAAAAGCATCTTTGAAGTGGCTAGAACTTGACGATTCTCTCATCAAACTTATTGACCTTATCCTAAAAATAAGGGTCATCGACTCCAAATTGGGAGGATCTAGCATAAAAAGAGTCGTTACTAGAGGTACTTCTCAAGGAGGTATCATTTCAAAACTCTCGTGGAACCTTACTCTGGATGAATTACACATAGACCTCCAGCACTCTGGTTACAAAATTATCGCCTATGCTGATGATACTGCCCTAATTTGTTCAGGTAAGTACCCAAACAAACTGGCTGAAATGTTAAAACACGCCCTCTCCAAGCTATCATCGTGGAGTGATGGGTGTGATCCGGGCGTGAGCCCGGATAAAACGGAGTTAATTTTTTTTTGACGAGAGAGGTAAAAATCTTCCAAAAGACACCGGACAGGCCGTGCCCTCCGGTAGTGTGGGTAGTGTGTGTGGGGTAG
Source organism: Leptarthrus brevirostris (assembly GCA_964036015.1). NCBI lineage: Eukaryota > Metazoa > Arthropoda > Insecta > Diptera > Asilidae > Leptarthrus > Leptarthrus brevirostris. The sequence continues at coordinate 154,427,436 of OZ038371.1, forward strand.
TGTGTGTGTGAGATTTTTACTCACTAAAAACACGAAAAACAGACCACATAGAAACAGGTCCCTTTTCGTCCAGGCCATAAAGCTTTAGTCCAGAGCCAGGACCAGTAACCTCCTCCGGATTAACCGCAGCTAACCCTTCAGAAGGTAGGTCTGCATTTTCTACTGGTGCGTGTACCGCAAAGATAGCCAACTCGTTAGAGTCTACCATCTCTGCCACCGCCGCATCTGAGGAAGTGCTAGTTACTATTTTGCCAAGTGCACCTTTTTCCAGGACTGCTACAACACTGTCAGCCGGCAGAAGCCAGCCTCCATAGCCGCCGCAGAACTACGAAAGGTAATTTTCCCAAAGCTGCTTCTGTTGTGCTGTTGGTAACATGGGTATAGCCAACCTGTTAGGGTCTACCATACCCTCCACCTCCACTCCTACAGAAGTGCCTGAGGAGACGCCATTTGCGACCCAATTACCCCTGGGTCCCGCATGGCCTGACATGGCCTACTACAACCTTGGAGTTGGGGGATTTTTCAAGAGGTTATCTCCTACCGCATTAGTTACTTGGCTACGTTCTAGGATGCATTGCCCGGTTGCTTCCGCTTGGGGGTGTAACTAACACTTGATAATGTCCACATGAGGATCACCGGATCATAGAAAGCTTCAACTCTTCCGTCCATCCTCCAGCAACCAGACGGGGTTTATACTCTTCTCTCGTAAACTTAATGTTCCTCCTATGAATTGCCCTAAACTAAACGAGGTTAGGCTGAAATTGAGTAATCAGGTTAAATATCTAGTTCTTCTCCTAGATAAAAAAAACTAACCTGGAAGCCTCACATCCAAGAAAGAATACGGAAAACTACAGTGGTGTAAAAGGGCAATAGGAAAAATATGGGGTATGGAGCCACGTATTATGCATTGGCTCTACAACAGTGTCATACGACCCGTACTTACGTATTAGGTGGTTGGTGGCTAGATTCTACTGATAACAGGAAACTAGATCGGTTCACAGAGAGTAATTAGGTGGCTCTCCTCTTTTCCTAGAGGTTAAATGGGGTCTAAAAATACAGCCCCAACTGTGGCATCACTGGGGCCACAGTTGGCCTAAGTGTGCCTTTCAGTTAGCCACTCTAATTTAACATGATTTTGATTTTTTTATTATTACTAGACCCTCCTTACCTTCAAGCACTTCGGATGCATTATTAAATACTTTTATACTTACATAGTTATAAACTTTACCGTCATACTTAACTATTTCCTGTAAATCAAGAATTCAGTATTGGTTTCAATTTTGCCTACTGGAATGAATAGTGTTTTCTGTAAAGTAATACTTGTTTAGGTATTCTTATAACAAATATGATGTTATCCAGATTATCTATTACAGTTGCAAGTTTTATGTTTTGAAGTTTTTGGAAGTCAATGTCGTATTGTATAATTTCATTATTCGTAAATGTGTCGGTGTGGATTACAATCACAATTCCATCTTACAGTCTGACAAAATTCTCGTTAAAGTTTTGTTTGATTTTTATTTGAGAGTTAATATTGTCTATTAAATTATGGGTTTTTGTATCAATAACTCTAATGTGCCCTTCAATCTCTTTTCGGTCGTCCTCGTCCATCGCTCCAGTATACGGAAACTTTATGGTAACTTGAATAAGGTGACCATACCTATATTTGAGCAAACTCAACGGCATTTGAAAGAGCAAGACTTGTACTATAAAATCTCATACATAGCACTTTTAAGAAAAAAAATGGCGGTGCTGCATAACCTCAAATATGTCAAAAAAACTGTGTTTCTGCACTTTTAGGTTAGAATATCTCAAAAACCTGACGTGATAGAGCAATTCCGAGCCCGGATTCGGTTTTAGCAGGAAAAATTACCTCGGAAACAACTATTCATTGTCCGGTGGGCAAAACCTCGCTGGCCTGTGTTATTTTTCGAGATTTCATGTCAACCAGTTGCAAGAACACAAATTTTGGGAAATCTCTCGCGATCAATCTGTTTCCGACGTCAAGATTTCTTTCAAACTGAACGAACCCACAAATTTCACATACATTACAGAAGAAACGCACCCACACCCATATAAAGTATACAATAGACCGTCTGGATGTCCTTCAAACTCGTAAAACAAATTTCCGGGCTGCCGCGACGGAGCGTCACAAAAACGGCACGCGAAGCTGTGTTTGACAGTCTCGATTTTTTTTAAATTTTTTTTTTTTTTTATGTCTGACCGGGCATAACTCCGTAACGCGTCTTCCGATTTTGATGATTCTTTTTTTGTTGGGTAGAGTATATTCACCGATTGGTACCATGTCAAAAATATGTTTGGTAGGGTGGTGGTGGTGGGGGGGGGGGTGAAACCTAACTTTGTAACGCGTGGTCCGATTTGTGTGGTTCTTTTTCGTTGTACAGAGTATGATCCCCCATTGCTAATTGGAGAAAAAAATTTGCCTAGGGTGGGGGGAGGAGGGGAGGGGTAGGGTAGTCTAACTTTGTAACGCGTGGACCGATTTGGATAATTCTTTTTCTTTTGGATAGAGTATGCTCCCTGATTGATACCATGAGAAAAAAAATTGTTGGTGTGGTTGGAGTGGGAGAAGGGGGCGGAACCTAACTTTGTAACGCGTGGACCGATTTCGATGGTTCTTTTGCTGTTGTATAGAGTGTGATCCCCCAGTGCTAATAGGAGAATAATTTGGTCCTATGGTGCGGGGAGGAGTAGTGTAACTTCGTAACGCGTGGACCGATTAGGATAATTCTTTTTCTGTTGGGTAGAGTAAGCTCCCTGGTTGATACCACGAGGAAAAAATTTTGGAGGGGTGGGGTGGGGGTGGAACCTAAGTTTTTAACGCGTGGACCGATTTGAATGGTTCTTTTGCTGTTGTATAGAGTGTGATCCCCCATTGCTAATAGGAGAATAATTTGGTCCTATGGTGGTGGGGGGGGGGGGTAGTAACTTCGTAACGCGTGGACCGATTTCCTTTTCTGTTCGGTAGAGTATGTTCCTTGTTTGATACCATGAGAAAAAAATATTAGTGGTAGGTTAGGGTGTTAAACCTAACTTTTTAACGAGTGGATCGATTTGAATGATTCTTTCTTCGTTGTATAGAGTAGAAGACACTAAAAATTAAAAAATAAAATAGTTTTTAAAAAAAAACTTGAACCCACTTCACAAAAAGCGCTAAAAAGCATAAAATAATTTTTTATTTCATATCTATTACGACATTTTGAAGTCGGTGCAAATCACGCAAATAAAACAACTACAGTACCACAATTGAAAATAATACATAATACTACCTGAACGTTTCAGCTCACGGGATCATAAGAAATGACGATTAAATACTTTTGTTGTAGTTGTTTGGTTTGTTTGATTTGCACCGACTTCAAAATGTCGTATATTTTATGCTTATTAGCGCTTTTTGCGAAGTCGGTTCAAATTTTGTAAAAAACTATTTTTTAAATAAAATTTCGAGACGACAGTTTCTTCCAGTACAAAGCTGTCTCACCGGCGTTGAAAATTTGATCTGCTGAATATTCTCCCTCTTCAATAATTTGTGGTATTACCAGTATAAATTTTTGGGCAGCCTTTACATCTGCTAATGTGCTAATCCTTCAAATTTTACATTGCGCAAAAATATCTTTTTTTTAATTTTCACACCATGCTGTACTTGCCAAAAATGATAGGTTTGGTTGTTCTTTAGAAAAAAGTTCGTCTTTCTTTAAATGTGTGTATTGTTATTCTGAGTGCATTTTGTTTAATAATATTTGTGCTCAAAGGGATATTTTTATATAAACAATCTTCTATTCATATTATAAGAGTATGTTCCATTTTCACGATATTTATATCTCATTTGCGGGATACACGTTTCGCACCTTGCGAACAACCACCGGAAATATTTCTTCTAATTTCTCTTTTATTTTTTTATATAGTTCGAATAGTAACTTCGTATAAATTTACTGATTTTGGAATCGATGAAGGCTTTTCTCCGCATTTTATACGTACAAAAATTCCAATTTTTTCTTCGAGTGAAATAAATCTTCGTTTAAATTTCTGCTTCTTGATCTTATCAGACATTATCAAATTTAGGGTCCAAAATTAGATTTACTGTAAACGCTGCAACTTAATTTTTTACATACCTAAAATTAAAATTATTATGCACTTACAAACTCTCAAAAAAGAGGCTATTATTCACTATGTACTTTTGTCAGTTTTCACTATTTACTTTCCAAAATATTGAAAACAAAGCAAGCAAAAACTTTATCAACTTCATACACAAAGAACAAAACGCATACTATCACTTCTCAAAGATAAAAATAGTTTTAAAAAAAAATTTTAACCGACTTCACAAAAGCGCTAAAAAGCTATCTATTACGACATTTTGAAGTCGGTGCAAATCAAACAAACCAAACAACTACAACAAAAGTATTAAATCGTCCTTCCTGACACTTTCAGGTAGTTTTATATATTATCTTCAATTGTGGTTGGGTAGTTGTTTTTTTTTGGTTAATTTGCACGGACTTCAAAACGTAATAGATAGCTTTTTAGCGCTTTTGTGAAGTCGGTTCAAATTTTTTTTAAAAACTATTTTATTTTTTACTTTTTAGTGTCTTCATATATACGACTCGAAAAGTGCTGCTCGTACAAAAAAGCAATTTCAAAAGTTGCAGAGGTTACAGAACTAACAAGCTTATCCAAATCCGGCAACATAATATTAAATTAGTCAAAAAATATATATATGTATGTCGAACTTAGAACCTCTTTGATTTTCGGAAGTCGGTTAAAAATCAACGATTTTTCTGTAGCAATAAAGGGATTCCTATAATTGAACGCGATTGAAAAAAACAATCCAACAGATACATATTCGATTTTTTTAAATCGTGTTATATTAATCTCAAGTCTTGTACCGTGTAATATTGAATCCGTGTTATAATAATCGTAAATTTTGTACTGTGTAATATCAAAACCGTGTTTTACAAGTTCCGTGTTATGCGAGGGACATCTGTATTCGGTTTTACTCCGTCGGGTGTCAGTATAGACCCGAGGTATTCTGCCTCTTTAGAGAAGAATTTACATTTGAGCCGTTCATTGCACAATTCGACTAACTCCACTTTTTGAAAAATCTTAAATTTAAGTGTCAAAGCAGTCATAGTCACATAAGTCATAATTTTTTATGTTTATAATAACTTTCCTGAATATTAAAGATTAACACCATTAAACGACAAAATTTGTTTGGCCATTGAATAATAAATAACTTATTTCAGATGCCATTTTAATTAACTCCATACTAACAATGTAAATCGTTGCAATAATGCAACTTAAATGCACTAGCGAGTGCTGAATGATGATGATTTTTTAGTGCCATCTTATAAGAATTAAAGTAAAATAAATTAGTCAGTCACAGCATAATTTTATTATTATTAAGAACAAAGTTTAATTGGGTATATTTCAACTTCTACTGTATACTTTACCAATACTACATGGACTACATATTTTTTCAGCCTTTTCAACATCACTAACAGTTTGTATTTAGGCTTGAATTATTATAAACAATTATTTTAATTTGCTAGTGGTTTTAAAGAAATAAATATTATAACGTTATAATCAGGATGAGTTAGACTAATAATCATGTGGATGTGGAAAACAGTGAATCATCCGATGGTTCTTTAATACGATTAATCAACCGAAAGTCTGGCTCAGGAACACGTTTATGGCTTTCTTCCGAATCTTCTGACTGCAACAGTAAAAATATTGCAACAAACACATTAATTGGGAGGAAAAGAAGTTGTAATCCTGATAATTGGGCCCGAAATTCACAAAAGCATAAAAGAACAAAAGGTTTGGTATACAGGAATAATGAAGAAATTTAATACCTGCAAAAACATTTGTCGATATAATCTGCAGATGCCGCCAGAAGTGCAATCAAAAAATTCTTTCGGATGAGAGAAAGGCTGCCATGAAGGCATTTTATAGTTTACATAGTCAACTTGACCAAAGTATTTTCTTAAGAGGTTGTATTAAAGTTAAAGATATAAAAATAAGGGCGCTCCATGAATAACACTAAAGGACCAAGATCACGTTCTTTTACATATTACTTTCGAAAAGACAGACATAATATTCCCGTTTGCAAAAAATATTTTATATAATATACATATGTTGTTTTAAAGAACAAGTTACGTCTTTGGTTGATCAGCACAAAAGCCGTGTTGCAAGCAATAAAATAGATGACACACATGTTATAAAACATATAAAGTCATTTCCAGCCTACACTAGTCACTGGACTTAAGGGGGGAGATACCTTTAGAACGGGTGAAATCAGTCAATTTTAATGATTTTTTTTCAAGGTGATGAAATAATTTGATCATTTATTAATTTTGACATCTTTTTGATACATTATTAAAGTGTAAAACAACATGTGATTGTTTTTTTTTTACAAAATGGCGGCTCTGCAGAATATTTCCTCAAGCGTCTGCTGCGAGGCATCGAAAACTGCTGCAGCTGTCAACATTTTTCTATTTATCTGAAATAAAAAAGTTTTTTTTTTGATTACTGATATATTTAAGGGAAGAATAAACCTATAAAATAATAAAAAACCAAAAAAAAATTATTTATTAACCCGATATCTTTAAACTTTTAGGTACATCCTTCCGATAGCACTATAAAGAGAAACCTCTGAATATTTCAGCCTAATAAGTAATTGAGTAAGATCTTGTAATCTTTATCTAAAGCGATGGCTTTCTGCCATTTGCACCAACTCTCGGCTCCAGTCGGACAGTTGTTGTGTTGCGGATTTTGTTTCGTTGAAAAAATATGGTAATAAGTAGCTATAATTTCTCGTTTCATATCTTCCACACTATTAACGTTTCTTCGAATACTTAAACCATAATATGTTGTAAGTTTTTTTACAATGTTTTCTGTCAACTTCTCTTTTCCTGAAAGTTTTTTATCTTTTCTTACGTTTCGCAGTCTGGAGCCCATTCTCTTCTCAACGTGGCCAACATACTCACTTTTCACAACAGTCAAATCATCACCATAAGGTTTACAATCTAAAATTGCCTCGAAAGTTTTAGAATTTCCGTCACCTATGTAATTTGAATATTTCACACCAAATTTTTCTTCCGATCTCAAAAACATTTCTTGCACAGAATCAACCTCCATTTTTCCAGATGATCCTCGTGATTCTTCATACAGTCTTCTTCGTGAGCCTCAAACCATTTACGATATTCTTCAGTATGAATTTTATTTTTCCGAGCTGAACAACCATGACAATAACTGCTTTTGACAAATAAATCAATCACTTTACCGGAGTAATATCTTATGAGCGTTGTAACACCATACAATGATTTGAATCCACGTTTTTTCCACGTACCGTCACCAGAAACTTTGAGGTGTTTTTCTTCTCTTCCTTGTTCGAGATTTTTTTCAATCTCTTCTTCAACAGCTTTTTGAGGAAAAAAATTCAAATGTCGATTTAGCAGCTGTATGAACATGTTCAATGATTTTACTGTAACTGCTTTGACTCAATCCAGTGCAGATGTCCATAAGATTGCAAAATATATTTATTCCTTCTTTTGCAATACCTAACAGTCTCATAACTAACACTATTCTTCTATTTATTTCGTAACCAGTATGAATGAGAGGTCCTGAATTTATTTCTTTATTAAAATTGCTGATAGCGCAGTAAAAACTGTGAAGAATTCAATAATTCTGTATCCGTGCAAAGGATTAGTACGAATATCGTCACAACTGGCAGTTTTAAATTTTTTTTCACTCGCACTTGCACGTACACCGTCACTTATACTCGGCCTTAAATCCTTCCCATCCTTATTGGTAAATTGATTACCCTTTTAATGTCTTTTTACAGAATTTTTGAGAGCGATGTTACCTCGCGTTCCTTTAGGATAGTTTGGGATTTTATTTTAGAAAATTTCCTTTATAAAATTCAACTGCACACGATAAAGTTTGGAGTTAAACTGACTCAACTGCTCGAATAACTTTCGTTTCGTATACCTGCAGTTACACACTATATAGATATATAAATACATAAAAATGCATATAAATGAATTCATGGAATTCAAGTCCCCTAGAAATGAGCCTACCTAAAAGTTATGACACAAAAGAATACACAAACGTACTCTGAAAGGCATTGCTGCCCAAGCTCTCCGACTACCAGGTTAATGACGGTATGCGGGCTCTGACATTTTTGACAATAACTCCATTTATATTCAATATTTCGACTTTTCCTTTAACAGTATATTTTTAACATATTATATATATTCGAATTATGAAAAAAAATTCAATTTTTTGAAAATTCTAAAGGTATCTCCCCCCTTAAATATTAAGAAAATGTATGAACTATATACTGCTTGGTTTTATTTTGAAATCAAGTTCGTAAATGGGCGAAATATAAGAAGGACACACACCCATCTCCCACATGCTGTTTTTTACTTCAAGTAATATTACTAAAGAACGGCTTAACGTAGAGACTTGATTTTTGGATCACAAGCTCTAACAGGATCAATAGTAACAGAATCAATAGTTGTGTGTAAAATATTCAAAATGTGTACACCTTAAACCCACTCCACACCCGTTCCAGCCACAATACTAATAAATACATCCTCACGATGAACGAAAGTTCCTATAGAGAGACCATTTTTGGTTTTTTCACTTATGTATATACGAGCAGAATTAATAACATTTTAAAATTTGATCAAGTTCCTACCATTGAAACGACTTTGCTCCCATCCTCCTCCATCCACAAGAAGCAGAAGTTAGCAATTTATTGTATATGGAAAAGGACCTCTACAGACACTTGACTTATTGGGCACTTATTTTATAGAATTGACGATAACGTAAAATTCCCGCAAATCCCTTACCTTTGATTTCGCTCACTTACGAACTCGATTTTACAATTAACCAGAAAGTACTTCCACCAAATTTTAACCGTCTACTATTTTTTTTCTCTTGTCATCGTACGGACGGGCGGATGTAAAAATGAATGCAGAAATCGATAGAGAAGTGAAAATTTAATTTAAAAAAAATAATAATATCGGAATTAGCTCAATAGTAAATCAACGAATTTTAAATAAATTCATAATTTAATAAATACATAATTTATTCTTCCATTCCAATCAAATTTTGAATCCCAATCAATTCATCTCAAGTCTCTGTGGACTAACTATCACTAATCAAAAATACCTTTTTTAGAGGAATTAAAAATTACGCTAAAAAATTTTAACATTGACTAATCAAAATTTTTTGTTCCTTTGGAAACCAAATCGTTTTCAGATAAATAATAAAGTTCGTTGTGGAATTTTAATCTTGTAAGAACAAAAAAATAAAGTTCTCTAAAGAACTTTATCCGACGAACAAAAACTTGTTCGTTCCGATTTTTTGTTCAGAACGATATTTTTCATTTTTCTTTATATCGGTTTCAACCCCTGAGTACAGAGGATCAGAATCGAGGCACTTTTCTTCTCATGAGGATATTTATATAATTTTGAGAGTTAAAGTTACATAGCAAAGGCTTAATAAAAATATAGATTTTCTTTCACTAAAAGCAAGAGCACAAAGTGAATAAAAGTAAAAGGCTTAGTTACTACATAGTCCTAGGGTACTATTATATCTCATAATAATAGTACTATAAGATTTGATTAAAGTTTTATTACGAGAGTTATGTTCTGAAAATATCCAAGTGTGTTAAGAGAATCTTATGAGATATTTTCACAATTTGTATGAATTCTGCTCTTGAGAGTTTGTAGTTGAGTAATTCCTTTAAGAATGCCAAAACAATTTGTAGCACTTTGAATGCCACTACATATGAAACCAGTCAGTAAAGACCTCATATGATGAAGTAGTCCTTTGAAAGCAAAGAAGTACATAAATACTGAACTATATTTTTATTCAATGGTTAATATATCCTTTCTTTTCTTTTATTTCTTTGTTATATAATGCATATAATATACTCTGAGTAAATTAAGCCTACTCCTCCGCCCTATGGATGGAACAAATATATCAAGTAGTCAAGTATGATCCTTTTACTGCCTGTAATAAAAGGCGAAATCAACTTCATATACACCTGAAGAGATAGCATACCCAAAGTCTTTATAACATTCCTACAGAATACTTAACTCTTTCTGAAGAGCGACTGTGTAGCCTTTTCACTTCAATAAAATAAGGGTTCGTCACCTAAATGTTGTGCTGTAATAACCTTGGTTTAGGGATATGCTATTACTTATAGCGTCTGATTCTAAAAATAAAATTTTCAATCTTTTTCTATTAAGACCCGCAGTTAATTTAAATCTTTTATTTAAAAAATATTAAGTATTGAGTTCCTAACACCTTAGTAAAATTATTTTTAATAGCAAGACGTAAAAATGTTTCCATATACAGGTACAAAAAGGATGTTGTAGACTGTAGACCTTAAGGAAATGAACTGACGAACGGGACAAGTAATCTTCAATATATATATTATTCAACTTCTCCAATCTGTTGGTGTTACCAGTAGTAAAAGTTACAAAATTAAAGTAATTTAGCTTTTTTTCTGATGAAAATTCATATTTAAAATAACTTTTACTTATATACCTACTTATATTTTTTATTTTTTACTTTGCTCTATTCAGTCAGTATACAAAATATTTATATCATAAATTATTGATAGTTATTATGCAAACAAACACAATTTACATAGTTTTACTAATACATTAACGATTCTTTCCTTAATTGCAGTATCATTTCATTGGTGGGAAAAAGGGTTCTTAACCTTTTTATTAAATTAATAAAGAAAAGTATGTGCTTCTACTTCAAAATATTCATTAATTTCTAGTAAGACAAGACAAAAACATCTTTTATTTTAAATCTAAAAGCAGAATGCGTTAAAAATCTTATAAGCAAGAATTTTTTCCTAAGTGGATTTAAAGACCTTCTGAACCAACTTAAACATGAACGACTTTTTCTTCACCGTCAATTCAAATTATTTTCTCCGCTTTATATATTAAAATGTGCCATCTGTTCGTCTCCAATTAGTGAAAGGCAAAAGAAAAACAAAACTTGCACTTATCAACAATGTTAAGTAAAAAAGAATTTTAATAAAAAAGGAGTTAACCCACTAATTACACATAATAACAACTTTACAATTATTTTTAAGAGTTTGTCATAGGTGGTTTTTCTATAGGGTGAAATTGTAGCAATTAAGACTTGAGACGGCCCTATAAAATGCATGAGATTTTATAGGATAAACAAAAACATTCATGCAGGTGAACACTTGAGAAGCATCTTATAACCGCTTCATTTATTCAATCCCATGCCAGATTGGGTGAAAATAAATGAAAGAAAGTGAGAAAGAATTAACTACTTTCCATGTAAATAGAACACACTTGCTGCAAGATCAAACAAAAGGCACGCTTTTTGCAAATAATAAGCTTTGGTGTGCGTGATTTCGTGTCCTTTGTCACTGAAAGTGCCATCAAAGAGGAGGAGTTCATGGCAGCTTTAAAACCTGTAAGACTCATTTTAATTGGTCTACTTTTGCATAAAAATTTCTTCATTTATTCGCTACGATGCGCATCCTTTATGCATCCTATTTGTTGCTGAATTCATGAAAGAGAAATTTTTTGTCTAATATGGACTAGTAGGATACCCAAAGAAATGGTTTAAGCTATATACCAGCATCGCACTTCATTTATTATGTTAACGAACATCTACTATACGTTCTTTTTGAGTTTAATACAATCGTTCTTATTTTTTTTATAAATATAGACTATTATTTTTTAGAATAAACATTTGTCACCAATAAAATGGAAACGCATAACCTTTAGAAAGTAAATTCCCCAAGTTAACAAGATATTGAAAATTTATTTTAAATAATCATAAAAATAGGAATGACATACATAACTGACATTTCGAGCATTAAGCACTTACTTAATTAAATATTTTCTAAGTGTACAGATATATACTTTGACCCTTTGTTAACTTTAAAGGTATCGTGGAATGGAACAAATATTTTTTTAAATTGTTTTGCCAATATTTAAATGAAATTGTGTTGTCATTAATAAGACATCTATGGTATACTGTTTATTTTACAATCAATAAAGTATTATTTCTATAAGAAAAAAAGTATTTAAATTATATTGAAAAAATATATAGGCACGCTATGATATTCATACTTCCGTATATGCTTAATACACGGGTATTAAAATGAAATGTTCAGGATATAAATTTAATTCAAATTGCAATCCTTGTCAAATCTCTGGCAACCCTATAATTGGTACAGGCGCAGTATGTCGTCAAAATTGCATCGTCGCTGTAACATACCGCGTTATATTTTTTTACAACGGGGGTTCATTAATTGTACTTGTAATGTTTTCCCCGCCTTATAATAAAATATTCTTTTTACATGCGTTTGTATGCACTAAGGCTGACACCCATATGTTACAGGAGATTATTTACAGCGGCATTATCCATAAAGCTACGCATCGTCATGTAAAGCTGTATAGGAATGCTTTTTTTTCAGAAGAAAATTATTTGCTCGCCCACGTACGTGCCATAAAGTTTACAGCTTAGCTTAATGGTTTTCTATTTTACTCAGAGCTTACATGCTTTATTTAAAAAAAATCGCCTAAAGTTCAAAACAAAAATTGTTTATTGAGAAACTTAATTTTAACAAATTTAAAATATTTTTTTGTTTTATTTCTTTTTTCTTATTTATTCCCAAAAAAATAATTAGTTATGTAGTATGAAAAGACAGTAGAATATTATCAGGTGTTTTTATATAAAATATTCCGCATTGTACTGAAAATTTAAATATCTGTAAATTTTAAATTACATAACGCAAATTTTTTTGTACCCATCCTTTGGCCTATGACACAGGTTATCACATTTTTCACCCTCCCCTTTTGTTACGTCAACTTATTTTCAACTTAATAATTACACACATGGTCCTTCGAGTGGGATAAAGCCCTAAGTAAACAAAAATGTCAACAATAGAAAATCTTTTTAAAAGGCAAAATGCTCTCAGCGAGCAAATATCCAAAGCCGGCATAAACCATAAAAAGGCTGGCAAAGCCAGAAGAACAGAAGGCTATTTCAACGCCCGAATTGGTCATCTTAATGACATTTGGGAACAGTTCCCCAAAACCCATATGGAAATATTCGAAACGTCTCTTGATGAGGATAATAAATACTTTACAGAAAATGTGTACGAAAACACAGAAGAAAAGTATTTCGACCTACTAGCAACCCTCAAGGCAGGACTTGAGGAGTGCACTACAGGCACAGAGTCTAACCATTCTATCACCCAAAGTACGTCAAGTACATCAGTAAAACTTCCACCCATAGCCATTCCAAAATTCGATGGCAACTATAAAACATGGCGATCATTTCATGATCTATTCTCTTCCTTAATCGACTCTGACAAAAAGTTAAGCAAGGTGCAAAAACTGCACTACTTGAACACAAATGTTTCAGTAGAAGCAGAGAGACTTCTCCGACAATTCGAAATAATAGACTCCAATTACGAAAAGGCCTGGGTGTTACTCACCAAACGATACAATAACAAACGAGCTCTCGTTAACCACCAATTAAAAAGTCTCCTTAAACAAGCTCAAATAAGAGCAGAATCTTCCGTGTCAATAAAAACGTTTTTAGACCAAACCGAGGAATGTGTTCATAAACTTCAGGCCTTAGAACTATCAGTAGACAAGTGGGACGCCATTTTAATCCACATACTTATTCAAAAATTACCACAAGAAACACACTACCACTGGGAACAAGAACTTCGCAATAAAACTGAACTCCCAACATATTCTGAATTTACAACATTCCTAGAGAGTAGATTCAGAACCTTAGAAGCATTACACGAGAGCAACAAATTGTTTACATCTAAACAAATATACGGGCTCTTGAATAAAAGCAAGAGATCGTCACCCGAACACAAGGCAAGGGCTACATGTATTCCATGTTGAGCAAACCACATTCTCTACCATTGCCCGTCATTTCGAAATCTCTCAACCCAACAGCGACACGAATTCGCTACAAACAAACGTTTGTGTAAAAATTGCTTATCGAACAATCACACTACTTTAAATTGCTCAAGTAGCAAAAAATGTTACCATTGTAAAAAGGGTCACAACACTCTACTTCATTTTGAGCGACCGCCTTTGGTCCAATTACCAACACAAACATTAACACAAAATCAAAATGTGGAATTAAGATCTACGTCATCGACTGCTAAACAAGAAGAACAAATTCAAAATTTTTTAACTTCAAACATTAAAACAATTCTGGGAAATTGAAGAATAAATATCACACCAGTCAACCTCAATCGCCAGAAAATGAACTGTGTGAGAAATATTACAGAGAAACAACCACACGCTTGCCAAATGGGAGATATGAAGTCCATCTCCCATTCAGAAAATTAGAATTACCACAACTAGGACAATCAAGAAACATCGCAGTTCAACAATTTTTCCAATTAGAGAAAAAATTTGCAAAATGTCCCGGGTAGTATTCAATACTTCAGCAAAGACGTCAAATGGACTATCATTAAATGAACAATTACTGATTGGACCCACATTACAATCAACATTATGGAGGACATTATTGAAATGGCAACTATTTAAATTTGCCTCTACGGCAGATATTGAAAAACTATACAAAATGTTACAAATAACATCAAAACATCAAGTGTACCAACGAATAAGATGGAGGAAGAACCCAAACGAAGAATTGCAAGATTACGCACTAACAACAGTCACATTTGACACTCCCCCTGCTCCATACTTAACCATTAGGACGCTACAAAAACTAGCCAGAGATGAAGCCGAAAACTACCGGCTCTCATCACAAAGTATTAAGAGAGAATTTTATGTCACAGAGGCACATAACCTCAACAATTCAAAAGATTATAACATCCTTACTCCTGGCCATTTTCTCACCGGTCGACAAGGCCTAACAATTATAGAAACCCCATCTTTAGATCCTCTCCAACATCCCGTAAAGAGATGGAAATACATCCAACTACTCACTCATCATTTGTGGTCTAAAGGCTATCTCCATACTCTGCAACAGAGACATAAATGGCGTACCAGAAACGACAAACTGAGAAATGGAATACTTGTTCTCCTAAATTACGACCTAATACCAATAAGCCAATGGCCACCAGGTCGAATAATTGACGACTACACTGAACACAATAGCCTAGTAAGGGCTACTTCTAAACTACTCTAACCCGTCCTATCAGCAACGTTTCTCCTCTCCCATTTGAATATTCCCCGCAACAAAAACTAATTATTTTTGGCTTTTATATAAAATATCCCGCTTTGTACTGAAAATTTAAATATCTGTAACTTTTAAACTGCATCACGCAAATTTTTTTGTACCCATCCTTTGGCCTATGACACAGCTTATCACATTTTTCAATCTCCCCTGTTGTTACGTCAACTTATTTTCAACTTTTAATTCAAACTTAACTTCGCTATTATTATGTTTATTTTAAAACGTTTTCAAATATGTAAGTAAAGGTGAACTTATAATTAATTAATTTATTTATTTAAGCTTAATACGAGCTATTACATAAAATACAAAAAAAATACAAGCTATAACTTAATACTAATTCTACAAACTATAATAAATGATAAGTAATAATAAATAAATAAAAAGTATAAGCTACAATATGAGCTATAAATACAGTATATACTGGCAGAAGGCGTAAGGAAGAAGAATTAAGGTAGGCGATCAGGATCAAGATGGGCGGGGTCAAGATATAAGGCTTTGTGAAGGGATGATTTACTCAGATGAAAGTCAAAAGAGGATAGGTGGTTGACTTTTCGTAACATCCTAGTAATTGGCTCGCATTGACCGTAGTTTGTGCGATGGCGGTCGAGTCGGAAAAGGGGAGTGGACCTAATGTTACGGGGATTGGTATAGATGGGTAAAGTTTGCAGGATTGAAGGGCAGTCTATGGCACCAGTTAATAATTGATAAATGAAAAGAATGTCGGAAACATCACGACGCTTGCTTAGAGGTCGATCAGTTTCAGACGGTTTTCATAGGGTAGAAGGTTGAATCTGTCAGCCCACGGAAGATCACGTAGAGCGAAGGGAATAAACCTACGCTAGTTATACCTACATAGGTATAAAGAATAGAAAATTCTAGTTTAAAATTCAATTCAGTCAAGTGGTTTGATTTATTATACCACTTCACTAAAAGTATGTGTCAACCGAATTGCGAAATTTTCAGAGTAAATTAATTAAGACTGAACCTGGCCAATTTGAAAACGATAATAGAGTGAGACAGGCCTAACTAAAATCGGTATAAATGCAGTCAGTCTGGCAACCATCCAAAAATCCACCCACATTGCCAGAAACAAACTCTAACAAGTTGGAAACTGTGGACCTACCCTGAAGGAACCCATGCCGCCGGCTAGAGATTGAACCCCTACACCCCATAGACAATTGGGACTGGATAATCAGTTCGAAGAGTTTTGGAATTTTGGAATTAATTTAGCAATAGGTCTGTAGTTAGCAATCTCTCTCCTATTGCCACTCTTAAAAATGGGGATTAAAATTGAAGTCTTCCAGAGTGCAGGGAAGCGGGCCACCGAGAAAGTCCGCCGGAAGAGTAAAAGTAAAGGACATAATAACGCCGAAGAACATTTCTTCAAGACAATAGAAACTCAATGCTGTTTAATGTCCCTTAAAAAACGCCCGGTTCACCCCCAACCCATTTCAGTCGACGAAGTGAATATACCAAATTCGCCCTCCCTAAATATCTTGGGTATCGAAATAACCAGCAATCTTAGCTGGACTGATCATATATTTGCAATCGCTAAAAGTGCAATGAAATGTTTTCGTTTTCTACAGAGATGTAAGAAATATTTCTCCCCACCTGACTTAGCGCTGATCTACAAGTCCCACATTAGGCCTAGACTTGAATATAATAACCATATTTGGGCAGGGGCCAGACACACCGCACTGCCCGCGTTAGACAAAGTCCAGCGTAAGGCTATTAAACTTATTGGCGATCCCTTAATCTCTGAGGGCCTTGACTCTCTGGAGCATCGACGGAATGTCGGTTGTCTCTCACTCTTCTATCGTTATTTCCATGGCCATTGTTCTAACAAAATTGCTAGCCTGATTCCTTGTAGATACAAGACAACGCGTGATACAAGATCTACAAATCGCTCCCACCCCTATACTCTCCAGGTGAAATTTGGACGTACCGTCAAATTTCGGGAATCTTTTCTAAGCAGAACAACACGAATATGGAACAGTTTACCATCTCCTGTTTTTCCCTCGTCTCATGAGCCTGAAACTTTCAAACGGGGCGTACATCGACACCTCCTTCACTCAACCTCCTAACCCATTTCCCTCATCCTTAATTCCTTTCCTGCCAAGGCTGTGCTTAAGCATCATAGGGCATCCCATGAGCTTTGGCATCATCATATGTAAAAAAAAATAGCAGGAACCCCGTCAGGGCCACAAGAAAAGTCATCCGGCAAGATCCACAATATGCTTGGATAAAATATTCAGCAAATAAATTACAAATCTTAGAATCGTTACTGGAACTTAACCCGAATTCCTTAGTCGATGGGTAGTAAGGGTGGATAACTCTTCATATTGAAATAATCAAAATATGCACGGGGGTCAAAGAATAATGTTCCTCTTAGGTTCAGTAGGTATTTTTCATATAACGAGAAAGATTTATTTAATGTTCGTGGCAGAGAATAAATTCACGCCTAGAGACCACACTACCTACACGCAGGTACCTTTTCCAGAGTCTATTTTTCCTATTCCTGAGAACTTTTAATCCTCTATTAAACCAGGGGAGAGCGGATTCTCTACTTTTAACCCGGACAAAGGAAACAAACCTCCCAAAAGCTTCGTACCAAACTTCATAGAAAACGTTCCTGTCGATATCGTCACTAGAAAGACAAGTAAGGAAGTCAAAATCACCAAGATATTCAGTCAGAGCCTCAAAAGACTTCATATTACCACAAATGCAAAGCTGTGCGAAACATTTTCGGTTATATCGTTCTACTGATATTATATTTAATATTTAACATTGTCCTCCAAGGCGTCATGACCAGAAACTGCTGTATAAGTTCAAGTTAAGGCATCGTTAAAACTTGTAAATTACAAAATTTTCAAGAGTTCATTTAAACGTAGACAATTGGAACTCAAAACATCACTAGTATTTTCTTGTAAGACTGGAGTAAAAGTATCTTTAAAAACAGAATAATAAAATGAATTTATTTTGATAAAATCATCCAGCAAGGAAAGAATTACATTTCCAACAACCAGCTAGCCAGCAAATGGAGAACTTTAATTGGGAGTGCCCCAAATTCCCTTTTGACATGAACTTTTAAAATGAGCTGACTTCATATTACCACAAATGCAAAGCTGTGCGAAAAGTATTTTAACTTTCTTATATTTTCACGGATGACCGACCAAAAATCAAAAACTAACGAGACTGGCATTATCCAAAGTTAGATATGTTACGGAGAATGGCAGCAATTTAATAACTTTTCAGTAAAAACCTTACATGCTGGATGATTAACGTCTTCTTCGTTGAGAAAGTAAGCAAAAGCTTTTCTGATATTTTGGACAGTGCAGTCTCAGTAAAATTTATAATAGAGACACTTTGCAATTATAGATGACATCAAAGCATCGTATAAACATATGTACATACATAAATACAACTGGATATGATGTGGGCTACTTACAAGGAAAACTGCTGATAGGAATTCTGAAATCTAAGTACATTGTTTCCTACCAACGAATTCAAATTTTCCGGATACAATTATAATTCGATATTAAAGTAAAATGGCAGGTCTTCTTCAATTTATCGTTTGGTCCTGGAGTTCATAAAGGAATACGGAAATGAAGCTAAGTAATATTTATTTTACTACATCAACTAATATAAAACTAATACTAAAAAAAGCATTTTAATTTATTTAATCGTTCTTTATCGTAGAAATGTGTGTTTGATCGTAATTTTCTCGAAAGCAGTAAGACAGATTTTCGATGTAATTTTTACCAACTGATATAAGTATTCCTCAGAAAGAAAAACACTTTTCTACAACACACAGTGGAAGCGGTAACTATTTCTTTAAAAAAAAGTATTATATCTTTGTTAAGCATTCAAGTATTTTACGGAAAAGATTGTCCACTTCATCTTCGTTTTTACGATATTACCAAAGCTCGGACTTTTTTTCATATTTGGTCGGTTCAAATAGCGAGTACTGCCAAGCGCGACACACACTCCAATTGGCACTTTACGCGCCATTTTGATACCACGACCTGTAAAACCCGGCCTACCCTAGGCAACGAGGTATTTATGCACGTCGACGGCGCTGGAGAATTGTGCTAAAGCCAACTCGAATAGTGAAGGAATTGGGCTAATTCCTTAATCTTAACTCCTCAGATTGCGTGTAGGTTCTCCAGGAAGTAGGAAGTTTCCTCTTTGCACCCGCCCATGCATAGCAGGTGAAGTATTGTTACCTTTTTGTTAATATTGTCACAGCTGTGACAATGCGTATTATGGGGAGGACTCAGCCTGGCCACATGCTTATTGTCACAAATAAGTAAATACAGATGAGGAGTGCATATCTGAAAAACGAAAACCTTATCAACATTTCTGGTAACCAAATTACGTAGCTACGACGAAAATTGTAGCAAAGAAATGTTGTTATCAACAACAAATGTTCCCAATTTTTACTAATATACTTCAAGAGCATTGTCAGCACAACATGGGATGTAATTGACCATAGCTTTCGTAATTCCTAAATTAATATTTGATATTTTTAAGTTGCAATTAAATTATTAAATGTTAATAACGACTTATAATTTAATCTTTTTCAGAGTTTTGGAAATAAAACACATATATTAAAGGATTCAGCTCTTTAGTTCTAAATTTGTATGGCCTTTGCATGTAAATTCAAAAACTTTATAAATTAAGTTCACTTGATCAGTCCATTTTCTAGCCCTTCCTACCCACTGCATAACATGATATTAATTACTGGGGATTAAATCTTCAATGAGTTTGGAGTATTTTGTAAAAGAAGGCTAGGATTGCATATGGAAAAATTCCGTCCTCTGCAGAGCGGAAAGAGGGCAGATATAGTATTGAATTTTTCCGAAATTTCGCAGCGTAGGGATCTTAAATATTGGATTTTTATAAAAATTAGTAT
Organism: Leptarthrus brevirostris; assembly: GCA_964036015.1. Classification (NCBI taxonomy): domain Eukaryota; kingdom Metazoa; phylum Arthropoda; class Insecta; order Diptera; family Asilidae; genus Leptarthrus; species Leptarthrus brevirostris. The sequence continues at coordinate 154,447,612 of OZ038371.1, forward strand.
TGGTACCTCAAAATCGGAACACCTAAAATTCAGCTATTAATTTGTAGATTACAAATTTAAAATGGATAAAATCCCACCATCTCTTTTATAGTGCGCCACATTCGATTTTTCATAGGCATAGGTAAGCATTTAGTCTTAAAATTTTATATGCGTGCCAAAAAGTTACTTTGCAAGCCTATATTTTGAAATGACCCTGCTACCTTCCCCCTCCCAACCAAAATAAAATAATTTCATCTAGGCGTTGTACGTTATGTTTTCAAGTAATTCGATATTGATATGGTTGTTTTTTTCTGATTTTGTCTTTTTTTCAAACATTTTTATATATTTTTTTATTTTTTTTGTTTTTGTGTTTAATTCTATGAATGCCCTAAATAAAAACAATTTAAATAAACATATTCTCTTGAAACTTAAACTTTTGCCCCGTTCATCGTACTGTATTTTTTATATAAAAAAATTTTACATTGTAGTTTTGATGTTAAAGCCTTAAAGTTGATTTTAATTTGGACCATATGTGATTCACCGTGCGGAAAATGGTTAAAAATTGGGAAATAAAAAGGAGACATTTTATGGTTTTTATTATGTAATTTCACCATAATGCGAACGGATTATTTAATGAATTCAGGTCGCTGTATACTTTTTATTCATTTAATATACTGCGAATCTTTTTATTTTTACTTTGAGCTTTTTTGGCTTTATTTGAACGATAGTTATCAACTATCCAAGAGCAATTCTTCCTAATTAAAACTTTTTAGGTTTCATTTGTAATAAATATTCGAACATTTCACTTACAAGCTTAAAATGCCAGCCGATACACTATGGCTGATTACTTGTACAGCCAACTTCACACTCATTTTTTGGAAATCTGTTTTAGTAATGTGTGCGAAGGTCAACTTTGGACATATTTTTGTACAACTTTCTCTTTGTAAATTGTATAAATACATTACAACATCCCACTTGAAAGCATTCTATGTCTAAAAGTCTTGAATAAGTGAGGTACGTCATACGAAAATTTAATTGTTTTATTATTATAATTAAGGATAGACGATATATGAGAAACTCCTAAGCTTTTATAAAATTTTCTATTCAATGGCATGGTCGCATGTAACAACGCGTAAGTTTAACCCCAAAAATTCAGTTTTTAATGCTGCACTTCACGAAGAGCAAGCGACAATGCAAGACATGCTTGAAATTAACCAAAATACTTCTAACCATAAACACTAGAACAGTATTTGCAAAATTTTTCGATCGTTTATCATTGCCAAAATCTTCATATCCTTCAACTATATCAAGGCATTTGTTATATACCAAAAACTTCTTGATCTTTACGTTGTAAATTATCTACTTGCTTTTTGTTTTCATTCAAAATAGGTCTGTCTGTTTACTTTTGTGTGTAAAACGTGGGTAAAAATCAAGTAAAAATCGTTTTTCTGGTGGAGGGGATGAAAATGAAAGAATGAATAACAATTTAATCAAAAGTTAATTGTTCCCCCTGCTTATTTCAATTTTTATTTATAAGCTGTAACTTGCCAAACATCAATCAGCTCTTAGTTGTCAACCATAAAAAAAGAAGAAGAATTCTACCGAAATTGTGTCCATACTCATCAAACTGACTGACAAATTTCTTCAAGTTCAAAAGTAAACAGACGCAGTGTGGACGGAAACTTTCGGTTTTGTGTAAAAAATTTCGAGTAAACAGACAGACCTAATATTAGAATTCATACCAGGCGATAAGTGCTTTATGTCCAATTATGCATTGACGAAGTGTGTGGTGTGAAATTGAAGCCCATTCCTTTCTTTTTCTGAGTAAATCCTTGGCTTGGTTAAAATCATTTTTGAAAAGTTTTTGTACTTTCCGTAATGTCCTTACCAGAATGCTTTAATTTCTTCAATTCTTCTTTGATCTTACGACATTTCAATTTTAAATTTTTCTTACTTTGCTGTAATTTACGGTTAAATTTAAGATTTTCAGCGTTGAAGCCCTTTATATTCTTATTGAAAAATTGAATATGCCGAACTTTTTTTCACACATTTCACATGGAATTAACGATATAAACTCGTTTTCTTTTACTGCAAGAAATGTGGAAGGCTCTATTTAATTCCTCGAAATCTATATCAGAGTCTACATCTTTCTGACCATAAACTCCGCGACTATCGTTTCGGTGATTGATATTGATAGTCAATCACCGAAACGATAGTCGCGGAGTTTATGGTCAGAAAGATGATATTGATAATCAATCACCGAAACGATAGTCGCGGAGTTTATGGTCAGAAAGATGTAGACTCTGATATAGATTTCGAGGAATTAAATAGAGCCTTCCACATTTCTTGCAGTAAAAGAAAACGAGTTTATATCGTTAATTCCATGTGAAATGTGTGAAAAAAAGTTCGGCATATTCAATTTTTCAATAAGAATATAAAGGGCTTCAACGCTGAAAATCTTAAATTTAACCGTAAATTACAGCAAAGTAAGAAAAATTTAAAATTGAAATGTCGTAAGATCAAAGAAGAATTGAAGAAATTAAAGCATTCTGGTAAGGACATTACGGAAAGTACAAAAACTTTTCAAAAATGATTTTAACCAAACCAAGGATTTACTCAGAAAAAGAAAGGAATGGGCTTCAATTTCACACCACACACTTGATAATTGCCCCCTATAAAAAATAAAACAAAGACGGAACGGCTGCTTTTTTCAAGTATTTTTTTCCAAGGCAATTTTTTTTCGAAATGTATATTGCATATATAGAGTCTTTTTTTAGTTCTAATTTCGGGAATAGATTCTTTGCATGCGGTAAGCCACTGGTCATATTTTTCTGCCGTAGGCTTTGAAAAATTAAAAAAGCGACGGTCTGGAAAATGTTAGCTGTAGCCTTACAACTAAGTACACAACATTTAATATTCCCCAGCTTGGACATTGTTAGCAATATTTAAGATTCGCAAACTAACAAGTCCAGATTCAAAACAAGAATGATCCAATAATTAGAAAAATAGAATACGCTATCCTCCAGCTGCAAACCTCAAACCAGTCCCTCAGGCACACACCCAGGTTTCTATCTTTTTACAGAACAAGGAAGAAATGCTTTAATGGGAAGGAACTAGCAAAGCAGACAAACTGTGTCGCTATGGCGGTAACTGAGTGAGGTTTTCTGAAAATCCTCACGTTGTTTTCATTCTCCAGTTCCATTCTTGTTTTTCCTCACCCTCCTTACTTTCGTTCACTTCAGTGCCACGAACCCACTGAGATATATAATACTGGAGTGACTGGTGCCATGAAATTTCTTCAAGAAAATGGTATCACTTTTCGCTAGTTGTCCCTTTCTGGGTAAGCATCTTTTTTTCAATATGGTTTTCTTAATTGCGAACGTCATGTCGCCTATTAAATGCTGGCGTTAGAAATAGATGACAATATTCACAATCATCTTACGTCTCTTTCTGGGTAAGCATTATCCAGACTAAAACAACCTTTTATTTATAATTTGTATTCCAGTAATTCCAATGATTTTTACATTTTCCTTACAACAATATAGAAGATTAAAATTAAATATGTCTCTTCGTATATATTTGGTTATTATATTCTACTCTGAATGGCTGCAAATTCACAGTAAACGTTGGAGATTAAAAATTGTTTTCCTCCACTGAAAGTAAAATTGTACCCATATGAGATAGCTTATAAGTCAGTCCAGTTTAATACATGTCAGTGCACGAACCATAAGCAGAAGCTGGGGTCTCGGCTTAAGTTGTTTGGATGTTTGCACGTGCGCAGAGCAGCGCATACGAAATCAGTGAGCTACAAATGCCTAGCTTGGTAATTGGAAGTGTTTATAAACTTTAATTTGTTCTTCTACTTTGTGGAACCATAGAATCTTTAATTGACTCTCAACATGAATCTAACTTCTGGTTTTTAGTTTTCCTATTCCATTCGTTATCTGTATTTTTACTTATTTGTGTTATTTTCAATCAGCTCTGTAGTTTTACCTTTATTAAAGCTTGGCCAGGTCGCTCTAGAGATGGCACAGGTCAAAGAGGCACTCCACCTGTGGTTAGGCTTAGCTAGGAAGTGCTAAAAGAGTTTCCTTTCCTTTTTCCTCGCGAGTTCATCTACTCTTTCATTCCCTGATATACTCCTGTAGCCTGGAACCCAGAGAAGGGAAATATTATATTCTACCGCCTAGAGACGTCAGTTTCTCCTTACAGTCTCTTACTGGCTTCGAGGAGGTGGTAACTGAGTTCAGCGCCTTTATGGCTGCCGGGCTATCCGTAAAAATGATAACGTTCATCTTCGGTGATTCAATGAGTCCCAGCAGCAGGCATGCCTTCAGAATAGCTAGCACCTCCGCTTGTGCATTGTCCAGCAATCTGTATGACCCGCGCTCCGAGACCACAGTCCAGGAATTTTAACACTAAAGCCTCTTGTTTTTTGGCTCGCTCTTCTATATTTTGCTTCCAGTTCAACTTGTCCTGGTTGAGTTTTAATATTATTTTATTCATGACTATCCGCTAAAGCAGGGAACAAGAATTCCACTCTAAGGCGTACCCCTAAAGACGTGCCTTGTAAGACGGCTGGTACCCAGATCGGACCGTGATATTAACAGCGTTAAAAACCAGCGGCCGAGGCCCTGCTCTACGCCTAACTCGGCAAGAGCCTCAAGTATAGGTTCACAAGTAAAGTTATAAAGGCAAGTGAATGACCTTGTATTTTAGTGAGTATTCAATAGTACGCATAACTTCGTGAAGCTGTTAATAGTTCTCTCTCTTGTGACTATAGCGTCAACTTCGCTCTCCGGAGTGTATTATGTTATCAAATTGCAGGTTGTCACTGTGCTTTGGCTTTCCCACCTGCAACCCGGGAAGTGGGCATCAATAAGAAGCTCCAGGATTTCAGCTGAGGATTTTGTCCAACCTCCATCCTAAAAATAGAGGGATTGGTATATCCCTTGGACAGTCTCCTGTTGAGTCTGGCTGATTCCCTAGAGCTTTCAATAGAACGGCAGTTCTCCATCCAAGCCTGTTTCTTCACTTGTCTGATCACTTTTTTGTATATCTTAAGGTAATCCTTATACGGCTCGTAATAATTATACGTGTGACAGATGTTGAAGATGTCCCGAGTAATCTTCCTCAGATTGGAGAGACTCTCATTCTACGAAGCTGGTAGGAATTTTTTTACTGTACTTTAAGGGAATGGAGACATGGAATGCCGTTCTCATGACTTTCTCAAATGTTCTTACCCTTCGTTCCACCTCTTTAGTTGTTTCAATGTCTAACTCAGTCAAATTAGAAAGTTTTGATTTGATTATTTGACTGAATTTCTCCAAGTTAGTTCTTCTGGGGTTTCTAAAAGGTTTAGTATCCAGTTATGGTCGGAGAATGACCTTTAATTTGGCAAACTTCAATTTTCGAACATAGCGCTCTTTTTAATTTTAGTTTAGTTTTTTAGAATTACATCCAGCATCTCTACCCAACCAATGAAGTTATCAGTACTCGGAAACTGCTTCATAATGCATGTCTCGCATTGGCATCGCAGCCCACTAGCAGGTCTGCCCCTTTACACTTGATGCCGGTTGTTAGTACCTTCACTTTTAGTGGTGGAATCGATCTATCGTGAACTATGTAGGCCGAGGCTATTGTACTCGATTGTACACGTCCCCATTGCAGTTGTTCTGTAGCTTGACAACTTCCAAGTCTGTTGAGCTGTAATTAGGTCAAAGAAAACCTGTTAAGTTCTTTTTAGTCAGAATGCAGGCTGTAGGCTAACATACCAGATGCGCATTCTGGCTATAAAAATGGTTGTATTTAGCATCACCCAGTCCCATGGCGGTCAGATCCCTGACCCACGGTTCCTGGATGAGGGCAAAATCGAGGTCCTATTCCCCTAGGAAGACAAGCAGATTCTCTGTAGCACTGTTAGATTAATCTGTATGAACCTCAGCATTACCTAACCACCGGAGGATCGCGGTAAATGAACCTCATCATATCCAGCAGTTCGCCGACATCGTCACCTATGTCGGTGGGATCAGAACATTGGATGCAAAATCTTCAACTTAACTTGCCTTATGCCAAACCTAAGCTTGAAATCTGCTTTCTCCAATATTTCAAGGCACTCTTCGTTTATTAAGAGCAGGAAGGACGTGCTATTATTTTGCGGTTCCTCTGCTTTGATGACCGGTCAGTCATCCTTAGAAACTGCAAAATTATGAAGTTAAGGGCAGCTTACCTTTTTCCAACTCCATATTTGGCTGCCAGATCCGGACTCTCAATCTCCTGGGTATTCTCGCAGTTGGGATTACACCAACCTTGAAGTCCTTCCAAGCATCACTGCCCTCAACCCCTCCTCGAAGGAGGAGAGCTGCCCCACTGGTGATTAACAGGTGAGTCATCACGATTTCTGAAAGCTTTGCATAGCATTCTGATCCAGAAGAGCGAGCTGCAAATGGTCTCGGTCCAACTTCTTTGGATCCTGTGTGCCGGTGGAGTGGTATCCTGTGTGTCAATGCAGTGATGGTGAGGAAGCAATCGTCTACACCTTAGCAGACTTCCCCACATCGAGAGGGAGTCATTACCAGCAGCCACATACGGGGAGGGTTAGGCAGAGGATTTTCACCCGCATAGTACAAGAAAACAAGTTACATTCCTATTATTCTGCTTAGGAAAGATTTGCGAAGTTTGACAGCAAGTCCAAATTTGACCTCGAGGATGTACAGGTTGGAGCGTCTTGAAGCGTTATGCTATATCTACAAGCTATCAGGCTAAAAATGTCGTTAGAACAATGACTATAGAAGAAGCATATGGGGCATCGATGGAATGTCAGTTATCTCTTTACTGACATCCCGTCCATGCTCCAGACAAGCATCCCACCCTACAACAATTGTAGTAAATCTTCTAACACCACGAAACTGCGAAACAAATAAATCTACTATGCTTTTCAATTTAGTTCAAAATTTTACTACGAGCTAAGTTAACATAGTAACCTTTCTGCAAAATGTAAAACAAATATTGTAAACGTAGATTGTATGGTTCGCTTTTAGGCGCGCTACTCACAAAATGGGGGCCTGATCCTAATTATAGGCACTGCACCGAGTCTAAATTTCAGTTCAGTTTGTGAAGTACTTCAGCAGATTGAGATTTTGATTTGCACGAATTTTTTTCTGTAGAGCACTTCTTCTTCAATTATTAAATTTAACAAAATTGGTAGGTGTAATTTATTAGGAAATTATGTTTTGACCAAGCTACATAAATGTAGAGGTACTTTAAGAAAATTCCAAGCTAAATTTATTTAAAGTTCCTATTTCAATCTTAGAAGAATTTCGGGCTATGTAGTGGTAACAACAATTCAGGCGTAAAAAGTCAGATATAAATTGGGGCCAAAAGTAAATTTAACGTCTTGATAATTCGTTAAAGAATAATTTGATTTTAACTTCTTAATTTTGGTTTTAATTGATTAAATCTTATTTAAAATTTCCTATCGATGCCCCCTAAAAATTTTTTTAACGCCACCACTAGAACGAACGCCCAAGAAACAACCACGGAACATTAAATCAGTTTTCATGTTAACCTCACAAACGTTCATACGAGACTTTCACTTTTTTCCGCAAATTAAGGTATTAATGGAACACGACATGTTTATAGAATGAATTTAGAAGTAATTTATATAATGTATTTACCGTAAAAGCGATTTCCCGCCATGCTATTTCTAATTATTTAAAATATCTAACACTTCATGCTGCTTTACTTAAATAAATTCTCTTCTTTTAAGCAATGTCGGTTCACAAAAATCACAAAATAATCTAATAATTTTATTACAATGATAATATACACTTTTAGTAGGAGCTATCTTAACAAATTGAACAAAATTTAACTTAATTCACTTGAGGAAAAATTTTCACGCACAAAAGTAAACAACCTTTGACAGCACGAAATATATTTGTCTCTGTTATGTAGTATGCTTTTGTCTCTTTAATTGAACACCCACAGCTGATTTTAAATTCCTCGAGCAGCTTCACTCACGGATAGGAATTTTACACTGGAGGTCTATTCGCGTTCTGTGATAACGGCTGTGAAAAAAGTTTTCACTGCGGTGCGATTCCGGTTCTGTGTAAACATGAAAACATCTGTCAAAATTTTATCATTCGTGGAAAAACTTATCACCGGCAAATTGTTTAGTGAAAAGTGTGTTGAAAGAAAATTTAAAATGGAATAAAATAATATAAAGCGTGGAAAAAGAGCTAGTGAGCAGCAGAAGAATCATTTAATTGATTACACAGGTCTACAAATACCGGGGTCATGTCAGTTGTTGGAAAACTGGGGGTCATTTCCGAAGTAGGAAAAAACGCCATTTTTCGGGTCAATAACCTCAAGTATCTCAAAATCCTGACGTGATGAGCTGATTCTGACCCCGGATTCGGATTCTACGCAGCAAATTACTTCGGAAATGACCCCTAGGTTTCCAACAACTAAACCATGTTGACTTGTGTTATTTAGGGCTGAACGTGGATTTAGCTCATGATAGGTAATAATTATGAGTAAATTAGTGATTGAATTTAAAACAAAAATTTATTTACAGATTGGACTGCATAGATGGAGGAAGGACGCGAGAACGTTTGTGGGGCGAACTAGCGGACCAGCTTAATGCTGTAGGTGGAGCCAATAAGGCTGGAAAGAAGTGGAGGAAGTTTTGGCTCGACTTAAGGTAAACAAATTTATGCCTAATATTCAAAATAATTATTAAATACATATTTTACTTCAGGCAATACACTAAGGAACGAAGTGCGCAAATCGCAGATGCCCTTAGCAGGAGTGGGGTGAACGGCACTAAAAAGGTTAAGCCGTTGGCTGATCTGGAGAAGAGGGTTTTGGTTATAATAAATCCCGTGGTGGTTGACGGAGATGCAGATGTGCAGGAAGTTGGAGTGGAGCCCGATATTTATGAGGTAAGAAATTTTTAATCATGTTGTTGCTTCTGCAGTTGTTGAAATATGCATTATCGAAGTTAAAGAAGTAACTAATGTAAAAAATTTTACAGGATATCGTATAAATGGTGGAAGAGGTAGACAGCAGTAACGGCGACGAAGCAACTACGTCGACGACGTCCCGGTGTTGCGAATCAGGTAACCCCCAAAATGGAAGCCCTGCGACTGCTACGCGTACAAGCGTTAGCTGCAGTCCTCCAACAGTTCGACGGAGAACCGGCAGAACGCAGTCCACCCAGAGACGACGGGGTGTTCCTGCTACAGCTCAAATGTTACAAGAAAGCTAGCGCTTTCTAACAATAGAGAAGCGAAAGTTACAAATAGAGGAAGAGAAGCTTATAATAAAAAAGCAGCGTCTTGCAATCGAAAAGGAAAATTGCGAAAATTTTAAAATAATTTCGAACAATTTAAAATTTTTTATTAGAAAATGTTGTCCTTTCTTAGCTAAATTATCTGCGCACCTTTGAGAACCTCTTCTAATTACTCGTAAAAGAATTCGAGTAAAAATTGTGGACATGATTGAGCAATTATCAATGCTTTTATTGATGTCTCACAGTACACTTTAATTACAGAGTTTCTTTCTTATCCAATAGGTATTTCACAAAGATATGACTATCTTCTAAAGTTCGCAAAATATTGTACTGTTTATTCTTTATTTAATTACAAAAGTTGCGATATTTTTGAAACTTTTCACTTGACAGCTGTCAAATGAAAATATAGGATTCAGCACTTGCATTCAGCGGAACTTTTCACAAAAGAAACGAGAATCAGCAAGCTGAACAAAATGAAAAGTTGGAGTGAAAAGTGGCGGTGAAAACATCAGTGAAAAAGTTTTTATCATTTCATTTTTTCACAGAACGCGAATAGACCCCCTGTACAGCGCTTCCTCTAGTTCTTTATTCTAAGGTACTGATTTTCGTAAAGAAGCAGTGAATCTTTAAATAAAGAAACCAATCTGTGAATGAATAGTCAGAATATTAAAAACCTAAGTCGAACAAAAGGAAATCGCTTACAATTAGTGAACCTACTTCTAAATAATTTCGTTTACAAAGCAACGATCTACTTCCAGTTCCAAATATATTCGACCTGAAGCATTGAAATAAATTATTGAGCAATCGCTGACATCCATGAGGGATAGTGAATCGGAAGATGAAAATTGTGAAGATGAAATCGGTCGTACCCGTCGTACCGTAGAATTGATTTCGATTCCGATATGGCTTCAGAGGGGGAGGGAATTACAAAAGCTATGCAATACAATCAACAATTTTTGCCGGCATGGACAGTATCCAGATGTATAAAGTACTCAGGCATATTGTTTATGTTGTTTTAAGTCTTTATCCAATAACATTTGTAATATAAACAGCCTCTACGAAAAGAGGTTGCAGTAGCCATGTATTGTTACTTTTTAACCAAGGTTTTTCTTACACAATCTTTCCAAAATTTCTTACAATTATTCATCCATCCGAGAAGCCTATTAAATGCGAGTCTACCAAGGCTACAGAAATGGTTGTTTTGGATCTTTGATAGATTGTACAAACAAAACGTTGAACAAGATAAATAACAATTTCTTTTTAGGAGTAGCTAGCTACTACACCACGTTGTATAGTCTAATGAAACCAAAAATCGTTGTAGTTGTTATGTTGATATTTATACGAAATAAACATGTTGAAATTATTTTGTATATTTGTTTTATTATTTAAAAGTCAAAACAAGTAGTTTGAAGATAATTCTTTTCGATTTTAATATTTGTCTAAGGATTTTTAAAATTTGAACAAAACACCGTGCATAATACCCGGAACTGAAGATCGTACGGGATTGCAAACCCTACCTTTGGTCAAGCAATGCAACACCCATGTATCGAGCTTAGATATGTATCCAAGCTTCTTCAAATGACGAAAAGTAGTCGATATTTATCCTCTCAGCAATATCCTTGTAATACTTGGGTTATCTTCCACCGAGGAACGCAAAATTACACCATCAATGCCCAAAGGCCGTCTGGAGCCGGGTCGATCTTCCAAGTTGAAATCGCCATTCCGAAAACTGCTAAACCACTTATTAATTGTCCTGAGAGCAGGAGCATGATCTTTACAGATGATCTGTATATAATAATTCCAACATTCCTGCCCAGGGTCGTCGAGAGGGGGGGGGCGAAGCGGGTAAACCGCCCGGGCCCGGGCTTACAAAAGGGGCCCCGTCTCTAAGTCATCAACAGACAATTTTTTCCATTTTAATTATATATAAAAAAAATTTTTCACGATCGAAAAAGTGACAGATTTTAAATTGAAAGACACTCATTTGATTGTATATGGGCCTGTAAGCGCTTAGTCCCGGGCCCGAAATTCCTTTCGCGGAGGCCCGTATGTGGTACCCCACCCCCCGGGCCCGGCCCGAATTTTGTCTCTAGGGGCCTGCATGCCTTTCGGAAACTCCTACAACATTATATGCTAAAAATGCGTTCTCCATTTCGGAAAATTTATTAAACACATAAGCCGGCTTATCTGCATGAACTTATGCAATCACCAAATATTAATATCACGGTACCAATCAAGAAACAAACTGTATACAACGCATCATCCAAACCAATCCCTCTTCTCTCCCTATCTTCGCAGTAGAAGCAAAATTCTTATCATGGTGCCAACGAGGGAACATACTCCATAAAAGAGATAAAGAATGGGTCTGTGACCGACAAACAAAATACTGACATGAATATAACCCGAATTTCACAAATCCCGAACAGTAACTAAGATCCCGGGAACAAGCCAGCACGTGCCATGCGCACATTTTTTTTAAAGCCAAGGCCCAGGTGATAAACACTGATACCCAAGTTCCCCTAACATAGGACAAAATCTTCATATCGTCAGCGCAGATCAGAACATTACAGTGCGAGATCAGATGGACAATAACATCAATGGCAAGAACGAATAGTAGAGGGCCGACATGACTACCTTGCGGCACACCAGATGGAGCCCTGAAAATTCTTGAGGTAGAACCACGAAGTGACACTAGATATGTCATGCCTCGGGTGGAAACCAAGCTTCTTGAGTTTAAATATAATTACGGATTGAGAAAGCTTATCAAAGGCTTTGCTGAAATCCGTGTATATACAGTCCGTTTGCATACCTCGTCGGAAGTAAATTCCAACAAATCAATTGTCGTTGATCTACCGGGCAAGAATCCATGTTGATAAGTGGAGATTAAACCCTTACAACGCTTAATAACCTGCAAATATACTATTTATTCAAATAACTTGGGTATGCCAGATAACTTAGCGATTGTCCTATAATTAGATATAATATGAACAGGGACTATAAAGGAGCCCTTCCATAATGCAAGAAATTTACCAGCTTGAAGGGACTTATTGATAACACTAATGGAGTGAGAAGGGCATCGGAACAGGACTTAATGAATGCAGGAAAGACACTGCAATGGCCGGATTAAAAGTCCAATTTAAGTTCTTTGATTTTGTCCATAATAATATCCCGTGTTATATGAGGCAAAAAGTCGGATGAAGTGAGACGATCCAGAATATTACTAAAATTATTTATACAAGCCTCAACACTCACTTACTCCCAAACAAATTAAGCAAAATTATTTGCTATGTCGGATAAGTTATTAATGGAAGGCCCCTCATATCACATCGTAGAAAGATAGCTACTCGATTTCTTTTTCATATTGACGAATTTAAAGAGAGCTCGAGAATTATTATGCATATTATCGTGAACACTAACAAGATAGTACTTATAGAGCAAGGAGGATAATACCTTAAAGCTGTCATACCAGGGCGTATAGCCAGAATACGCTGATGCGCTCTTACGACGCAATTAATTTTTCCAAAGTTTGTTCTTCCTGTTCCTAAGGTTGCGAAGTTCGGCTGTGTACCACGAGAGAGAGAAGCAGGTAGGTAAATTGAAGTCATCAAGAAGAAGAATTTCATCTTTAAAGTTCGTCAAATTATAGATGAAATCTAAGCTAAGAGTTAGAATATGATACAGACTTCGCCCTTCACACCAAATATTTTCTTGTATAATAAATACTCTTCAAATATTTTGTAAAAGGAGAATTATAATTTTTGTTTACCAATATTTAATTGAGGGAAACTATTTTTGCTATACAAAACTAGTCAGGAAAAGATTTAGATTCAATTTTCTTTCGATATAAATTCAGCCAAAATCGCCATTTTTTCAGTCGGAATTTTGAAATGGTAGTGTCTATTTACCACTCTCAAATTGCCGTGTAATTTCCGTGTACACTGAAATACACGGAACTACACGTAAGTACACGATAAGTGCAAATAATCACTTCCATAGTAATAGTTTATCACAGCCTGTTCTAGATGCAAACCTGGCGGGGGAAGTTAATAAAGCAACTACAACGTGTACACGACAATTTGAGGGTGGTAAATAGACACTGCCTTCTGAAATTTCGATTTTCTTGAATGCAGAAGTTCGGGATTTTGTTCAATCCGTAAAATTTTAGACGGGCTAACGTCATGCTCCTAAAAAGAAACAACAAAATAAGAATCTTCCAAAACGATCCAACAAAGGCGACACCTCTCATCGCTCGATTCCCACGCTAGGTGCGAAAAACGATTAGGATGATTCTAGAGTATAATGCGCCATTGATATCATATTCAAAACTTTTTACCAAGGGTCGGAGTGGAGGAGGAGCGTCATCTAAATTTGTAATGCGTGGACCGATTTGTATGATTCTCTGTATGGAGTATATTGCCCTATTGGTAGCAGAATAACAATTTTGTATTTAAATTGTGTTGGGGTTAAGGTGGAGGTGAAGGTAAAGTGGTGGCGACTGATTTTTACGACTTTTTAAATCGATTATTTCCTTTTGAGGGTGGGGGGGGGGCGGAGCCTAAGTTCGGGACGCGGACCGATTAGAATTATTCGTCCACTTTTGTACCGGGTATCCTGCTCAATTTGTATCATGATAAAAATGTTGGTCTTGGGATGGAAAATATAAGAAATTTTTAACGTAGGGAAAATAAATAAAAATAGCCAAGTCAGAATGAAGCTCATTGACCCAGGTACTGCCTTAAATACATATAGTACAGTAAATATAGCAGATACCCTCCGAAAAATGACCTACCGGAATTTGACTTGATAACTCGTTAGGGGGGCATAAAAAAAGCTTAATGCTAGATTTCCGAATTGACCCCCCCCCCCCCCCCCCCCGTTTTTGAGAAAATCCAAAAAAACTTTTTATGCGTTTTTCTCGGAATCTATGGATTTTAGAGAAAAGTTTATTTAACAAAAAATGTTCAGGACATTGTTAACTACATTTTTTGTCATTGAAGCCAAGTCGTACGACTTAAATTACAAAAGGTAGGTGGCGCTAAAGTATCAAAAAAGTGGTTTTTTGGCATTTTCGTTAAGAATAAATAATTTTTTCATATTAATGTAAATGGGAAAGTTACCGTTCTCGAACTGTAGGCGAAAAGAGGCAGCGCAGCGTAGTTAACGGTTCTTTTTTACTTTCTATGAAATATACTTTTATGAAATACACGCATCGGCGCGGCACATAAAGTACAATTTTTCGACTTTGGCAAGCTCCAGCTCGAGAACGGTAAGTTTTACAAAAAAATTGTTTTAATAAAAAATGTAGATATTTTTGTGACGAACAACTTTCCCATTCACATTAATATGAAAAAATTATTTATTCTTAACTAAAATGCCAAAAAACCACTTTTTTGATACTTTAGCGCCACCTACCTTTTGTAATTTAAGTCGCACGACTTGGCTTCAATGACAAAAAATGTAGTTAACAATGTCCTGAACATTTTTTGTTAAATAAACTTTTCTCTAAAACCCGTAGATTCCGAGAAAAACGCATACAAAGTTTTTTTGGATTTTCTCAAAAACAGGGGGGGGGGATCAATTCGGAAATCTAGCATTACGCTTTTTTTATGCCCCCCTAACGAGTTATCAAGTCAAATTCCGGTAGGTCATTTTCGGAGCAACCCTATTTTTTCGTGCTATATTGACTGTACTAATAGCTTAAGAATTTTTCCGCTTATTTTAGAATTTGTATAGGTATTACCAGCATTTGTAATTTTTTAATACTCCTTAAAAAATCCTATACACTTCAGTCCCCTTGAAGAGGTTGTCCAATATCGTTTACTCATAGACATTAACTTTGACTTTGAACTAAAGTCCGACATGGGGACCTTGTAAGGTAGATGTATTAAGAAAAATTATTCCCATACATGTATAGCCGAAATATAACTGAACAGCTTAGAGAAGAACATAATAAAGACTGACAGAGTTTACAAAAGAAAAGATTTGTGGATGGCATAATCTGTGTATGGGAAGGCACAGAGAGTGAATTAGGTACATAATATTTTTTTAAATCAGTTAATCAAATTAAGTTTACAATAATTAATATAGCAAAAGATAAATAACTTAATTTTCAAAATTTTAAAACGTCGCATTAAGTAGATTAATTTATATTTGAAATTTCCATGGGGTTCCACACATCAAAGGGAAAAACAGGAACCTTATAAGATCACTCGAGACGTTTTTCTCTTCTTGGGTATTTCAAAATTTTTCTGACGCCTATAGTCAAGAATCATGATTTATTTTTTAATTTTAATGGAGGGACTTGGCCCCCCTAAGCATCAATATTTTTTGTGTATCGCGAGGAGTATTGTGAGCATCTCTTCACAAGTGGTGCTTTGCAGCATTGATTCCAGTTTCCCAGAGGCTTCCAAAATAAGGGGAAGCTGGAGGAATAAAGTGCCAGGTAGTTCAGTGGGTTTCTAGAGACGTTGCTAATTTGTTGTGCCTTTTCTTATGAAGCTGTAATCCCCACTTTATTTCCGCCTTGGCGCCAATATAATTGGTGCCCTCGTCGCTGTAGATATCACTGCAAATGCCGCGATGGGATGCAAGGCTATAAGGAATGATTCCATTGTAAAATTGCTAACAATGTCCACAAAAATTTCGTTGGTGTCGACCTTTAGACAACTTTTATGGGACCCGCGTAGTCCAGGCACATGTGCAGAAAGGGTCGTTTTGACACGACACGCGCAGCTAGCCGGGATGACATTAATGGACGATTGAAGGTTGTTTAGTGTCGAATGCATTGCAAACCTCGCCGAATGTAACTGCCAAGTGCCAACACAGTTCCTGCCTCTAAGATCCAGTAATTATGCCGCATGTGGTCATGAGTGAGTTGAACTCTCCACAGCGTGAGCTTGAGCGACCAGTAATGTATGTAAGAGTAAGACTACTTACTTTCGGTATAATAGATGGATGTCTTTTCCCAAAATTCAGTAATGCGTGTTTGATACGTCAACCCACCCGGATTTAACTCACGCAAGCGGCTACTTCGATTAGCAAAAAGATCGTTGAATTCTTGAGAAAAGTGTTCCCTTTTCATGGCTTTAATCCAAATTTTAAGAGCCTTGAGGATGCTTCCATACGTTAACGGTCCAAGTTCCAATGGGTTCTTTTTTCCAAGACATTTATTGATTATTCCAATGCGAAGACTTCTATTGAATCATTGACAATACGCAGTTATTTAACGATGAATACCATTCAATCAAATCCCAAGGCTGAGGAATAGTGGCGGCCAATCCCAAAGGGGAAGTTCTCGCTTCATTTTCTGCTCTATGATCTAAGGTTGCATAAAAGGTCTACCAACATTCTGAAGCTATGTAGGGGCATTCCAACAAAGAGAATGCGATATTAAATCAACGTCTTGGATACCTCTAGACGCGCAATCCACAAGATTATCACCAGATGATAAGTGTCTCCAAATAGCAGATGGAATTATTGTTTGTAGCTCTCTTACGCGATTTGCTACAAAGCATTTTCATCATTAATTAATAAAATAGGGTAGGGCAAAGTTATATTATATTACAAATTTTTAAAATATAATGAGTTAGCTCCTCTTACATACATGCAAAATTTTACTACTTTCATGTTCGAACCATGCTCAACTACATATAGAAAAATGCTTACATTTTTCGGAGGGATATCCTTTCCTCTAGATATATGACAAAATATGGATATCTATTAAACTCCCTACGGTTTTACTGTATGTATAGATAAAAACAACAATTTAGCAAGTTGGAATTCTCTCGTCCTTGTCTAGCAGAAGTAAATCCTACCCCCCCCCCCCCTCCCTCTCCATGAGGTCTGGAGCAAAGTTAATCACTTTTTTTATTTTGGCTTTTCATGTAACACATTAGTACTTTTGCCAGGCCTATTAATTTATTTGTAACAAGTAAATGGAAAAAGAGGCCTCGAATGAACTGTAGGCTGATACATTATTTTCGGCTACAAAAAAAGCTATTCTTATATCTTTATCACAGCCATGTACCACAAGAGCATCACATCGTTAAATAGTATCCTGGCTATGACCTTGTCTCTTAAATAGATTATGTAGATACAATTTAGTGCTAATAGAATAGAACTTAATCAATTAATTTTAAAGTTATTCCTAAAAAGTATTAAAAAGATTTGCTTCTGAAAATCACTTAAGTACGGATTATGGAACACTCGAAGCATGAACAACTTGAGTTTTTCAAATTAAATAACGAAATAAAGTTTTGCACAGCTTATGCTTAATTTATAGCTGCATGCTTTGATTTCGTTTTTTGGACACCTTAAAATTAATTCTAACAAATATATATGCTATTAGAGACGAAGAAAATATAATACAAGTGCACATTCATTTATTCGTGTTTAGGGTGTGAATATTTTAGTTAAGTAATTTTTGTATGCGCAAAGTATCTCTACTCCAATCAAGCTGGCCTGGTTGATCAAAACATACTTTCTGAAATTGAAACATAGCAAAATATGCTATGAAAAAAGGAATAGCTGACGCGCAAGAAATACAGCCAGAGAAAATCAAACGCATCTTACGAAAGGAAATGAAATCTCGCCAAAAGAATTTCATGTAAAGTATGTTGCTAAGCCTCACGAGGTCATAACACTTTCACTATTAAAAGTTATCAGATCTCATGTAAAGCCAAGATCCTCACTACACAAGGCCTAACTCTACAAACCCTACATCTTAGTCAAAAAGTATAGCTTGGCCCGAATTTTGTCTCTACTGGCCTGCTCCATGGACTTATGGTAAGAAATTAAGTCGCTGCTCTTTAAAGGTAGGTTCTAGTCGAGCGGTGAATAATGTAAAATTCGACTTTTCAGCTATTAGTACATTTACTTAAATTCACAAACAAATATTTTTTAATTCTTTAAATTGTAAGATTTGCGAGATGTCCACGCGTTTCTGGAGCCGTGCAGTGCATGTAACGCGCTGCGCCGTGCAGGATTCCGCCTTCCTCTTTTATCTGAAGCACAAAAATTAAAGTTATTTGCAAACTAGAATAAATTTGCGGGGCTATGGACCATTTTTAGAAAAATTCAGTCATTTTTTATAAAATGGCGACCGTTTGAAAAAAAGCCAATCTTTTTGCCCTTTTTTAGTAAATATTAATATTTTTTGTTGAAAATGGTCCATGGCCCCCTAAATTCAATAATCTCTATTTAAGGGGGGACCCCACCCTGACGGCTAAGAAACAGCAATTTTCACGAATTTTTTTAAATAATTTAATTTTCAACTGCACTGCTTACAAATTTTTTTTTTAATAAAAAGATTGTTATTTGGAGCCGTGATAGCATTCGGTGTCAGAGAAGTTCAAAAAAAGGCACCTCTAGTAGTGCCAGGCGCGATCAGTCCTGAACAAGGTAGAACAAACTCTTTTAGATTTCCTGGAACTATACATATAAGACTGGCTATCATGTAGCATAGGATTTTTTGAAAATTCAAAAAATCACAAAAATGCTGGCAGTTCCTACAAAAGTGTTTATAAAAAATCGAAAAATTTAAATATCAAAAAAATCCTATGCTACACGATAGAGAAAACAGTTTTACACATTCATTGAATCGTTCCCGAAAAAAGGTGTACTCAGTTTGGAAAATGTGGTTTCGAGAAAAACGCGTTTAAAGTTTTCGGTACTGTTCGGTTCATTTGAAGAGTAAACAAAAGGCCTCCACAATTCTTCTTGTATCTTTCCAATGACTTCGAATATAAAAAAAAACATTTTAGATGGTCATTCTAGACACTATAATGAATAGATTAATGCAAAAAAAATCGATTTTTTTAAACCTTCAGGGTGGGGTTCCCCCTTAAAAGAAAAAAGAAGTCAATCGGTTGAATAACTGCAACCCTACACGAGTGTCTAAAAACGTGGTTTTGAGAAAGATGCGTTTAAAGTTTGACAAAGACAAAAAGGGGGAAAAAATATAATTTTTGTTTTTTACAGCTAGTCAGCTCTTCCTTGACCATAGAGCAATCCTATCTCTTCCTCGTGAAACTGATATTATTGTATTGAAGAAGCATTATTTTGTCCAAACAGAACATATAAAAAAATTTGTATAAATCGGCTGTAACTTTACATTTTGCCGAACTTCGTCAAATCGTTTAAGGGGCGGTTTACATTTGGAATTTTTTCGCGAACTTCTCTCTCAGACTGTGAATGAATATTATTCAACCGCTTGTTTTTTTATTTAACCTTCCTGATGCACAAGTGAATTTAATACCTGAATTTTGTATCAAGAATATTCAAACGGAAAAGAGAATAAGTTCTAGGCACATGCAGAATATTCCCCATATATCAGGAGAGTGAATAAAATTCCAAGTGTAAACGATCATTCCATTTATTCGCGGTCAAAATATTCGTGCACTACGCGAGAAGTGAATAAAATTCGAAAACTGACGGAACTACAACTGTTTTTGTGGATTTTTTTTATATGTGTTGTGCTTCAAGAATAACTTGCTGGAGTAGGATTGCGTTCAACTTTCAGAATATTTTAAGTGAATATTTTGTAGTGTGGTGATTTACCCCTAAAATGCTGGTTAATTCATATACAGGGTGTTCGGAAAATGTCTAGGAAACGCTATACCAATGGATTCTTTGAAGTATCCTGATCAACATTTTCTTCTATACAACCCCCCCACCCACCTAAAATTAACCCTCCGCCTTTAAAATCTGATATCTCAGCTATTAATTCGTTCTTTGGATTGTTTTATTTATACGTTACGACTTGTGCTTGAATTTGTTAAAGATTTTTGTTTCGAATTGCTTGTTTTTGGGTTTTTATTAGTTTTGGTTTATGAATTTTCTGGTTTTTCAGATTTACGGATTGGATTGGATTACGGATTTGGTTTCGATTTTAGATTTTGGATACGAATTTCGATTTTGAATTTAATATAATGCCTAACAATTTCTTCACAAATGAAGAGAATGTGGACATGCTGCTCATTTATAGTGAGACTGGAGGGAGTACTTCTTTAGCCCGAAAATTGTATCGAGAAAGATACCCCGGCATACGCGTTCCACATAGCTCAACATTTGGGGCTATCTGCTGAAGGTTAGCAGAAACTGGGTCTTGTCGTGCCCGTTCCTATGACAGCAAATACTTGGTGTGGAAGACCGTGTATTGGGGTTAGTTGCTGACAATCCCCGCATAAGCACAAGAAGAATTGCCATTAAGATTGGTGTAGCAAACAGCACAGTTCATAATTTTTGCCTTCAGCAAAGAGATTATAAAAGTAGAAATCTCTTTCGTGAATGGTTGCTAAATCGCCAAGAAAGTGATAGAGAATTTTTCTCATTAGAACGGATAAAGCTTTCAAAAAAGCTTTAAATGTTGATCTGGTGATGTCCTTGAAAGGACTTACAAGGATTTAAGTGAGCACACCTCCTTTGAAGCAACCAAAATTTTCAAAGGCGATTTTGAATGTGAAGGGTTCATTTTATGGGGTGGTTAGTATGCAAGAAAATTTTGAACAGGACACTACAAAGAACCCATTGGTATAGCGTTTCCTACACATTTTCCGAACACCCTGTATATATGTATATGTATGTTTTTTGTCTAACAGCATGGAAGATAAAGAATTATGGGGCAGGGAGGATACTCATTATCGAATATGAAATGTTTCCAACGCTTTGGGATACTAGTTCTCCGAAATATCATGATAGAGTAGAAAGGAGTGATGCTCTAAATTCACTGGCAAACAATGTTAATGAAATTCATTTCGCAAGAAATTCCGCATTTCTCATATTTCATTATACGATATGCGAGTGCTTTCTGTACAAATGTACATATAAGTACTGAAAAGTTTGAATTTTCTTTTTTAAGTGTAAACCGTGTCGATAGTTGAGGTACCCGAATGTTCTTGAATTTTATTCATATTGTAACGTGCACGAGGTAGGCCACGAAAAACGAAATAGTCAACCGTGTCGAGGACGTCTCGAACCCATGGTGAATATATGAGGTGAAAATGTGTAACGGAAATATCTAGAACTAAGTGACTGAACTTTCTAGAATTAAGCTAAGTAGTATAAATAGGGCTGAGTAGCAGCCTAGTAAGTCAGGCGCACGACGTAAATAATAAAAATGTTAATGTTTTATGCAAATATAATATTAAGTAGACAATGAATGTTAGAATAATTAACTACAGTTAAGTTAATGTTAGAACTCAGGGCCAAATTGTAACTAGCTCGTAGGTAGAGATAATTTAGATGTAATTAGAAATAGAAAAATTGTTAAAAAATTGTACAAAGTCGCCAAATAAATAACTTATAAAATAGAAAAAATAACCTAGTAAGTCAGTTGTATTTTAACCAGTGAAGTGATAAGATTTAATTGTTAAAGTGAAACGTAATATTATGAAGAAATATTGTCAAGGAAATTGTTAAACGAACTAATTAAGTGAACTGAATAAACTTGTGAACATTTATGATTAAAAATAATTGTCTTAATTAATCCGTCGAGCCCGAAGAGCCCCATTTACGTTACAATATAATTAATCGCATAAATTCAATGTAGCAGATGTAAACCTTTTTGCAATTTTTGTAGCAGTTATTCAGCTTAATGTAAACCATCAAGCAATATATTCACCCAAATAACTTCTGACTTTTTCTCAAATTTTGTTGTAGTAAGAAATGATGAATATTCTTCAGAGAATATTATTCACGAATAAAATGTCAGATGTAAACCGCGCCTAGAGGATTATTCTAGATACTATAAGGATTTAAATATACAAAAACAAAAAAAAATATATTTTTTGAAATTGCTCGACGAGAACCTACCCTTAATGTTGTGTCATGCAATACTTGCATGAAACGGCCAAGCCATACTTTTTGACCAAGATGTAGGGTTTGTAGAGTTAGGGCTTGTAGAGGGAGTCCTTTTTGATAACTTTTTAACAGTGAAAGCGTTATGAGGTTGTGAGTCTTGGCAACCTACTTTACATAAAATGTTTTTGGCGGGATTGAGCAAGAATTTCTTTATCTAATTTCTCAACAGGACATAAATATATCTTTAGAGTACTCCTATTGGTCCGCTATTGTTAGAAAAATAGAGTATTTTATTTCTTGTTTTAGATTATTATCTGTGAAAGTTTTAAACTGATTTCTGTTACTACATACATATATTTATTTATTTACAAATTCGCCAAGTACTGACTACTACAAATCAATGAAATCAAAAAAAGTAAATCTAACGTACAATGAAATATAAAGTAAATTACAGAATCAAAGTGATAAACTATTACGATTTATCAAATACTCAAATACTGACAGCTATAAAAAACAAAAAATAACAATATAATCGCAAAGAAAGAGAAAAAGTAACCCTAACAAAGCTGATTCTTCAGATGAGATCTAGATAAGTGAAAATCAATAAGCTCAAAATTATTATTGAAAAGACGGCACATAGATGTAGTAGGCTCATGCATACCATAATTAGTGCGGTGGTGGGGAGTATGGAGAAAGCATTGGTTCCTCAAGGGACGAGCAGGAATCGATAAACCTAGAGCTCCCAGCAGTTCCGGGGAATCAACCGCGCCCCGCAAGCAATCAAAGGCAAAAACAACTCTGGAGTTGTCACGTCTGCTTTCAAGGGACTCCAATGAAATAAGCTTTAAATGGTCAGCATAGGGAGGCAGCCGAAGAGGATCGGTCCAAGGAAGGCCGCGAAGGGCAAATTTAACGAATCTACGCTGCACAGCCTCAATGCGATTAATATGAATCGCATAAAAAGGAGACCACACAGGACTAGCATACTCCAAAACAGGTCTCACGAACGTAAAATAAAGGAGTTTAGTTACATATGGGTCATCAAACTCCTTAGACCATCGCTTGACGAAGCCCAGAGCAGAATTAGCTTTGTTTACGATAGTGTGTTTATGATAGTGATAGCTTCCAAGCTTTATTCTTCAGATTCTTTAAGTGCTTCACAGAACTATTAAGCCAGGGCTGATATGAACGCGAACCACGAGACCTTGAAACAGGAACACAATTAGCAAAACAAACAGAAAGAGAATCATAAAATGACATTACAGCATTATCAATATCGCATTCATTCAGAACATTCGTCCAATCGCAGGCAAAGAGCCAATCATTAAGTTTAGAATAATCAGCTTTGCTAAAGTTATAACAAAAATTACTTGAGTTAGAAGACGCCGTCAGTACAGGATCAAAACCGAAGATGATGTGCAGTGCAGGATATTATGATGTAACCCACAATTATATTAAAAAATATTATTAGTTCCAATTTTTAATTAAATAAAAAGAGTAAATAAAACAAATACTTTAAAATTTTAATATATTAGGTGATTAAGATTCATCTTAATTGCTAATGTATACGACAATATTGGTTCATGAACTTTACGTAAAGTAAATCAAAATATATTAATTGACACTTACCATTGCTTGATCTCGATCTGAAGCTTTTTAATATCTTTACTTATGCCAGCAAGATTCGGTTTACAACAATAATTACCATTATATTTAATTACATTGTATGATAATGCAGTTCATATTGGCATGGCCAGGCAAGTATATGACATTATTATTTTCGACAAAACGTCTATAGTTTTTGTTTCAACTGTGCCATGAAGAATTTCTTCGTCCAGAAAAAGAAGAAGAAAAATCAGTAGAGAAAAGGAACAGAAACCAAACGGAGAACAGTCCGAGGAGAGTTAATTTTCTATTTTCGTGGTGTTTGGTTTTACGGGCTTTTATAAATCTCAAAGTCGGAGGAATTCCCTCGCGTTAAACAAAAAGAAAAGCGTCTGAGAAAGTTGTTGTCGCCGCATCCCAAATTTATCGTGTAGTTGTTCCCAGTTGGAGAACGGAAGCACAGCCTGAGGATATATTTTGCATTTAAGTTCCGTCAAGAGGTGCGTATAATTTTTGTTTTTCAAATATTCAGTAAACATACAATAAATTTGGTGTAATAGTCCCAAAAAGTTATGTAATTTGAGGTTATATTATTTTAATGTTGCATCAATTACTTGATCGTCGCATAATTCCAATTTTCCTATAATTTGCATTCGAACACAAATTTGTTACCTCCGGTAAAAACTTTTTCTTTAGAAATATTACTAACATCACCGAAAAGAAACCTTGCTATTAAAAACTTTATTTTACATGACTTTTTAGGACTTTTTTTAAAAAAAACATCTCTCGGTGGTGGCTCACAAAAATTGATTTATTAGCTTGATTCGAAGCAATTCTTTGCTGTAATAAGTTTTATGTAGCCTTTCTTGGTATTCCAGAAATGCAGTTGATTTACAAGTAATTTGAAAAGGGAGGAAAAAGTAGAAATATTCGTGAATAGACTAAAAATGGACCCGGTTTAATTTTTTCTTCGGCGAAGCTGTCAAGTTGTTCGCCTATTGATTTCTCCCCACATTCACAGTGGGATACACATTTATTTGCAATTTTTCTGCAATGTAGCAATTCTTCATATAGCCGTCAATGACCTCGTATCTCACATTAAAATTTGCAGAGATAAAAAGTATCAAAAAAAAGATTGTATAAAATTATAACATACAAGTCTATTTTAAGGTTGTTTTGAAAATGCACTGAAACGTGATAAACTACAATATCCGGAACAAATTAAATTTCCTGATTGTGACTTTTTTGTAATACATTATTGCATGATTAATTTAAGTTTTTTTACAACCTGGAAACGTTTTTCGTGGCAATTACGATGGAGTGATTATTTAATTTACATCAGACAAAGTGCTATAAGCGAGGTAACTGAAGCAGGCCGTAGAGATCAAATCTATGTAAAATTCCATCTGGTGTAGGTACCTATCTCAAAACCATGTGTAAATGGCTTATAGGGATATGTATTATGTAAATTGTGTGCCTAATTATCTTACCAAAAGGAGAGCAAAGAATATTTATTGGAAAAAAATTATTTTGCAAATAGCATTTTCTGCGGCTTACTGCCGCTAACTTAAATGTTGCAAAGTAGCAGTTCTATTTTCAGGCTAGATCCACTGAGTTAGTTCTTGCAATCGGTATTTAAATGATAACGTTATTTTTATATCATTTCGCCGGTAATGCGTCAAGCTAACTTTATGCTTATAATTAAACAATAAAGGTCTGCTGTATTCTAATTCCTTATGGCCTTGCTACCCCCCTACCAATTTTTTCGCCCCTATTTTTAATCCAATTTTTCTACGGACAAATTTTTGTTGTTTTTCTATTTTTTGAGTATTATACTTAACTTAGTTGCCGGCCGGCTTTTCGAGTCGTCGTAGGGTATCAATAAGTCAGCACTTGTCCCATCATAATCATAGCATACCTTACGTTCTAATTATGTTTTGAAAGCACTTCCCAAGCAAATCAGATCTGCCGTCCAAAACATGGTATTGAACATAAGAGTTAACACATATGACGTCATTCACCTGACTTCATAGGTTTGGAACGATCAAAGTCAGCTTCCATTAACTGGAGCCTACCCATAGAGTTGAATTCATCAGAGAATTCAAGGATAATATTAATGTAGTTATCACGTTAATAATGATCATTGATCTCACTGACATATAGCTATGGACCGATCGTATGCTATTTCATTTTGAGACAATTTTTGTTATCAGTACTGGAAAACCTTATTTGCTTACAGTTTTATTTCTAGTATTTTGCAAACACTGTCAAAGAAAAAACATTATTATAGATAGATTAAATGACCTTCCCTCAAATTATTTTTTGTGATATACTATTTCTCTGTACTCCTCGTATTTCTTAAAATAAAAATTAGCATTAAATGGTTATTTTCCTGTGGAATGTGCTTAACCAGAATGAGAGCGGAGATATTTTCATGTATATTCGTCTATTTCATGTGCTTTCTTGTTTTGAACGTGACATCAACATAAGAACGCAATTGGATTTGCTGACGGCAATTTAAAGAATTTAATCGAAAATATTTTAGATCGGCGGCCATTCCTATATCTTAAGTTATGAATAAAATAAATATTATAGTTCCTTACACGAAGTATAAAACAGTGATTAAGATTAAAGAAAGACACATTTGCACTTTGAAACAAAACATTCCAGAGTCTTCAATTTGCTAGGTCCGACATAGCTCAATGAACTGTCTACAAATTTACCTTTTCGAGTTCAATGCAATGTGCTTATAGGGAAAAGGATGAACATACAAAAGTGTTTCACTTTGCTGCATGTAATTTTGACAGACCTATCCGTCCATAAGTCATTGGTTGATCTAAACCAGTGATGTCCAAAACTATGCCCACGGGCAAGTGAGCTTTTAAATTCGTATATGCACTTGTTTGGCTGGATCCGGTTTCCTTTTTGATTATTAAAGCAAAACATACAAAACTTAAAAAACACATTTAAGTATTTTTGTATGCAATTATTTAATATCTTAAGATATACAATCTTTTACAAACATTTTAAGGTTCTAAAGTAAACAAACAGTATTTAAGCATTCTTAATGTAAATAGTGTGAGTTTGGCCATCACTGATCTAAACAGAGCTTTCGACAAAATGGGTACGACATGCAAGAAACTTATCATGAGTCACCTTAAACTATGGAAACTACTAAAAACTAGTATAAAAAGATTAATTTGGGGTTCCCAAATGGGATTTACAAGATATATGAGGATGAGACAGTGCCGTTATGCAGGAGTACCAGCGAAGAGGAACTACAGAAAATAATAATCGAAAATTTAGTGAAATTAAGAAATTGATTGGAAGGAAATTGACTTACTCTTAATGTGTAAAAGATAAAATATTTAATCTTTAAAAACCCATTAACTTAAAAATAAGTACTGACGGAAGACAGCTTCAGAGCTGTTACCCTCTGTTCAAGTCTTTAGGACTACTTTTATATAAAAATCTGAAGTCGTACCTCATTCTTACCCAAATACAATTCTCGAATCAAAAACTTAACCCTCTCATAATTTGTTGCAAAAAAAATTGTTGCTTTTTTCTTTTTTTAAAAAAATGCGGTGCTCTGCTAAGTTCAGCTGAAGATCGGAACACCTTCATGAGAAATGATTTTATAGCATCGGGACGATGCCTAAACTATTCAGTCGAAAAAATTATTGCTCCTTATAATTTTTTTTTAAATGTGGTGTTTCACTAAATTCAGTTCAAGTTAGCAGAACATCTTCATAAGAAATTAACTCATAGCATCGGGACGATGCCTAAATTATTCAGTGAATTTGTTTCTAATTAGTGTACAACAACGACCAAAAATGGTGAACAACCCCATCAACGGGGAGTACCAGAGATATCGAAAAAATGATCGTTAATGGGGTTTGGTTTTTTCCATTGCGAAAAATTTCTATATACATAAAAAGCTCTTTAATTCGGAAAGATTGTTTATTCGGAATTTTAGCAATTGTCCCATTTAGAGAGATTTGTCCGAATTAAGGGGGTCCTCTACTCTCGCGGTTTCAAAAAATCGATTTTTTTTTTATTTCAATCTATATGTATCTGAGAATACGCCACATAAAGGATTTCATGAAAATCACGTTCCTTTGCATGTTTCTGGGAACAGAAAGGTAGCCGTCTCGGCCGTTTCCGAGAAACTAAGCGCGGCGCGTCACGACGGCGCTTTTCCAGTTAAAAATCATTGTCTAAAGAATTTACCGGTCCGTTTTTGAGAAGAATGTGGACAACCAAAAACATCAATGTGATGAGGAAGGAGTACTCTACGGCGCCGGTACAGCAGATTAACTCGTAAATTACTACAATCAAGTTGTACACCGTAATTTATCATTAAACGCGTTTTCCCGAAAGTAGTGTTTTTTAGCTGCCGAGTAAGACTTCTCATAAAAGTATTGGTCCGATTTCAATAATTTTTTTCTTCAATTGTTCAGAAAACATACCGCTATGTTTTCCCGAGTACGATTTGCAAAATTTTATTTTGCTCCATTTTTATAGCCTCTAATAGGTCAAAAATGACGTAAAATTTGAAATTTTTACAAATTGTTGCATAACTTTTACAAATTGCAAAATAAAAAAAAATCTGTCACGGGAAAACATAGCCAACGTATCTATGATTATAAAGAATATAAATTTTCAGATTACAGATTACCCAATTGGCCACAACTGTGCTTAAGCGGGACCCATGCAGTTTCAACATCAATGTCATCAATGACGTTTCAAGGTCGCGATAGTTATTTTTTTTTCATTTTCAAAAGTAAAATGGAAAAGTCAAAACATGTATCTTCAAAATAAAAAAAAAAAAATTAAAATGTATTCAGTAGATCCTTCGCAATTTATTCCCCAAAAACCGCTCAAATCCATTTTTCACTAAAGCAGCGCATATACCTTCATATTTTGATGCAACTGAGAAAATCGCCCGAATTTTGAAGTGTTGCTCGGTCTGTGTTCTTCTATATGCATAATAACTGTGAACCCACATCGTTTATTTTCCTGTGAATTACTGCGACCGCAACAGTTAATTCATGTTTGTATTATTTTATTTGCACTTGACTAACTGGCGCAGTCTGCATTTAGCCTAACAGAGCATTTCTTTGAATTTCAGATTGCCCTGCTACCGTGGAAGTGATTGCATTTTAAGGTCTTGCGTAAATTAGTATGGATTTCGATCAAGGGCTAACACCACTCTAGGATTTTAAAATTTTCGTTTAAAGTATACTTTAGGGTCATAAAAATGATGTGCAATTGTATGTATAGTCGAAAAAAAGTGTTAAGTGGTTCAATTTTAAATTTTCCGGAAGCGCCTAATGCAAAGGCAGTCGTTATAATCATGCGTATGCATACAAAGTTATAAAACTTTAAACGCGTTTTTCTCGAAATCACTTTTTCAAAACCGCTCGATGGAGTGCTTTGAAAATTTGACTGTAACTTCACAATCGGATTATCTAGTGAAGTACATATCCGTGTTTTGATTAATCAAAAACTTTTTTGTTTACAGACGATTTAGTGTCGATTTTTTTGACGAAAAATTCAACTTTTTTTCAAACTCGTGCCATTTTTGCAAAAATAATTTTAAAAAAAATCGTATGTACTTCACTAGTTTTTGATATATACTTTAAGAAAAATTTACTTTTTTGTTCTAGGTGCTATGGTTCCCGAGGTACGTGTCCGCCCGTTTGGGTATTTCAAAAAAAGGCGTTTTGCAAGAATGGCTCTACAGCCGCCATATTGTATCCAAAATTGAATAAAAAACCGTATTATTTTCCCATCTTCTCAAAATAAATTATCAAAGTAATGCCTTTTTTTATGCCTCTAGAGTTGTGTGTTATCCCTTAAGTTAAACAAAAATTATTTCCTTTTTTTCTCTGCTATGAGTGAATTTTTCTTTTTTTAATGTTATGTTTGTTTACTATCATCTCTGTTTTATAGAAAATTCCTTTTCTAAGTAAATCTTTTAAAACCTCTGCAAAACGATTAAAAACTAGAAGCTCGAGAATGCATAAAAAAGGGTACTGGTTATAAGAAGTTACACGAACAGATGTTTAGATCAATTTATTACAGTTTTTCAAATATTTAAAATCATCACCCTCTATTTTTCAAAATTTTGCAAAACGGAATTTTAAAGTATCACATTCATATTATAAAATAATACTTTTAAAACATAGTAATAACGCTCTGGATTCTTTTTTGGCCCATTATTTTTTTCTTCGCTGCTTTTCCCATACAGGTTAGATTTCAATTTCCTAGTTTTACCGAAACAATTCCTAACTCTTTACATAATTAATTAATAATAAAAAAATTTATTAATAAAAGCTGCTTTTTAATAAACATCTAGAATTAGCAGTGACTTTTATTTAAAGAAAAATTAATGTATGCTGTTGAATGTATTTAATTCCAATTCCATAAAAAGATTTGGTAATTCGGATTATTCTTTAATTTCGGAATAACCTTCCCCCAACGATTCCGAATTAAAGAGCTTTTACTGTAAATATTTGTTCGTTGATCGTCCCATCAATTTGCACTAATTTATCTTTTAATTGATCATATCCGTTGAAGTTTTTCTCAAAAAACGGGGTTTACCCAGTGTTAAATTATCGGCTACGAGAACATTAATAATGGGATGGATAAAATTGTATTGTTGCCATGATTTTACTAAGAATTCGGCAACTCTACCCTCATACGGTTATTCTAAGAACTTATTACATGCCAGAAATAATGGCCGAAATGAATTTATTTCAAGGAATAGAAATTGAACAATTTTTTCCCCTTTAAATTTCTCTGAATTGGACTTTGACTGATGGCTGCGTAGATACAGATGTCTAAAGTAAGCAAAACAAAATGGATAGAACCCAATTTTTAACACAAAAATTTGAAAGGCTCATTACAGGGTCACTAAGTGCCCAACTGCCAATTTAATTGAGCTTCGAAAAATTACACGAATTCAAAAGATCGAGCTCCGTTAGTGAGCTGTGGATTTCAAAACTAGGATACAAAAAGTGGTTAGAAAAGTATTAATCAACAAATATGATTAAATTCTCAGTTCATTGTATTTTTAAAAGGACATAAATATGCTGATTATCCAACGATGATATATAACATGCAAAGGAAAACTGTACATTTAAGATTCACAAAAGTGTACATTGTAATTTGTCCATTTAACGTAACGTGGTCCTAATTGGAAAAAAAGTTCCATCAAATTAAAAAAACCTTACGTAAAACAGAAGACAATTCTCAATCTGAAGTGATGAACATCGCCCTGAAAAATTCCGGTTTTTCCAGTTTTGAACTGAAGTAAATAAAAAAGGAGTACATAAATATACAACTTGTAGAAATTGCTCTTTGAAAACTGTTAATAATTTTAATAACTTGGAGTAGCGAAATTTTTCGCAATACAAAAAACGTGAAAATCCCAGTAATGGTCATTTTCTTCGATACCTCTGGCAAAACACCCCCTGTTGATGGGGTGAATGGTGAATTTGGTCGTTTTTGTACACATGTAAATTCATTTTTCATGAAGGTTTTCTGCTAACTTGAATTAAACTAAGCAAAACACCCTATTAAAAAAAAATAATAAAGAGCAAGAATTTTTCCCCTACAACTAATTAGCAACAAATTCACTGAATAATTAAGGCATCGTCCCATAAATTCATTTCTCGTAAAGATGTTCTGCTAACTCCAGCTAAACTTAGCAGAACACCTCATGTAACTTTTTCCTTTTATTTATTTTAATTTTAAAAAAAACGAACAATAAATTAACACAAGAAGTAAGTAAGTTGTCTGCTATAGCATTTATAATACGATTTCTTCGTACTCAATATCGTTCCCCATTATTGTTTAAATATTTAAATCTATTTTAAACTACTTTTTTATATTTACCACAGGTAGCCCACTAAGTCTAAATGTTGCAATTTCTGCTTCTCCTTTCGTAGTACATCCAATAACTTAGACAAGCCAATGTGTTCATCGTCTATAATTTTGTTTATTCTATGGTGCCACGATTCTGCATAGCTTCAAGTACGAGGAAAGTACTTGATCAAGTTCGTAACAACTTCAAAAACTTTGAGGAAATATCGCAGGAATATTAGATTTTCCGTAAATATATAATTCTCTAAATCATGCTTCAAGCTTTTTCCCATCTTCGTCGAGTTTCTCGAACAATTTCTCGTAATATATAGGAATATCATCAATAGGCAGAAAACTGAGGGGCAAAAGTGCATTAATTGGCAAAGAAAACTGTTCGTCTTGGCCATATTTTGATTGGAGTCCAATTTTTATATATATTATTAACCGACTTCCCAAAAACAAAGAGGTTCTAAGTTCGACGTGTATTTTTTATTTATTTTTCTTTGTCTGGGCATAACTTCGTAACGCGTTGGGTTGAGTATGTTCACCGGTTGGTAACCATGTCAAAAAAATTTTGGGTAGGGGTGGTGTGAAACCTAATTTCGTAACGCGTGGCCCGATTTGGATAATTCTTTTTCTGTTGGGAGAGGATCTTCCCTGGTTGATCCCCCATTGCTAATAGGAAAATAATTTGGGCCTATGGTGGGGGGGGGGGAGTCTAACTTGAGAAAAAAGGTGGGGGTCGAACCTAAATTGGACCGATTTGTATGGTTCTTTTGTCGTTGTATAGAGCAGAAGACACTAAAAAGTGAAAAATAAAATAGTTTTGAAAAAAAAGGTGAACCGGCTTCACAAAAAGCGCTAAAAAGCATAAAGTTATTTTTAATTTTATATCTATAACACTTTGAAGTCGGTGCAAATAAAAAAATAAATAAAAAAATAAAACAACTACAGAACCACAATTGAAAAAATACATAATACTACCTGAACGTTTCAGCTCAAGGTATCATAAAGGACGATTAAATACTTTTGCTATAATTAAAAATAATTTTATGCTTTTTAGCGCTTTTTGTGAAGTCGGTTCAACTTTTTTTTAAAACTATTTTATTTGGCCCAAATGAAAATGACAACCTTTGCAGATAATATGAGGCACCACAGTTTTTATGCTGTTGATTGTTGCCATTTCAAAATCCGTAATTGAAATTGTTTGCTCCAGTTTTAGATGTATTTCAGCCGCGTAATCAAACAGCATTGTGACGAACCGTGCGGCGGAATGGCTGGGTCGTGCTATGAAACAGATTGGAATCGCATTACAGTACAAGCCCCAGCAAAACAACAATTTCATTGATGGCAGTATTGAATGCGACCGACAGATTTTAGAAACACGAATGTTTTTTCGACAAAAATTTGTCGCATGCAATATGTTTCAGCCGTTATATTACATTCCATGGACTATTGCCACGTCTACACAGTCTACACTAGCAATTCCGTAGCAATAACATATGTTATTCCATAGTTCATGGACAATTTAGACGTGGGCTATAAACATTTCGTAGAAGGGGATAAGAAAGGATCAAACATTTACAAACGGAGTACAAATGTTCATTTAAGTCCCTTAATTCGGCAGACCCAGTTGGGACTTCCAAAAAAAGCTCTTTTTTAGGAATTGTTTTTGGCCACGCATTAAAATAATTAATAACAAATGTTTTTTCACATGAAAGATATGTATTTACAGAAAATATTATAAATTTTGTTATGGCAAAATATTGAAAAATGAGTGGGTGGGATACAGCAAATTTGGGAGGGGGGTAAAAAAAAGTGTTTTGCCGTGATCACTGCTGCTCGTCACTGGATCATCGGAAATAAAAAAAAGGGATCATTAGTAAATGACATAATGCTCCGGATGGACGAAGGTATTTGAAAAATTTTGAATTTTCACAAAATGGCGGATGTTGGAAGTCAAAATCTTCATTCGACTAAAATTTCACTCGCATTTTCGGCTATAACAAAAAATCGTCCAAAAAAATCCTTCGTCCATCCGGAGGGCAATTATGTATAGAATAAGTGAGAAAAATTTCAAACCGATCGGCAAAGCCATTCTTAAATTACAGTGATCACCGACTTCGAAAACATGGTTTCGAGAAAAACGCGTTTAAAGTTTTGAGTACGATATATTATATACGATAATATATATCTCCATAAATAAAGGTCCGATTTGTCTGAAATTTTCAAAGAATACTTTTGAAATATTCTACTCTGAGAAAATGCAAAAAAAAAATTTCAAATTTCTAGGTTTGCCCCATTAAGGCCCTCAGTTTTCTAATTCTTTAAATTTTAACTTAATATTTTATGAGGGCATTTTAGATATGTTATACTACGGAAATATGCCAAAATATATATAGTTTTACTTTTTTTGAACCATCACAACCTCCCTGTGGTTAGCACTATCTTGCTCTGCGACCTTCATTATTTAACCAAACAAAAGATCACAAAACACGAATCTGCTGTAGTGACTTTTCATCCTAGTAGTGCAAAACATGCCATTCAGCTTTACTAACCTGGTACTTTCGACCAATATTCTACATTTTTTTAAACAAATTTTAATGCATTAACATTGAAGTGTATGCCGTACTCAACACCACACGTGTGGTTATCATTATGGAATTATTTTGCTCTTGTGAAATTTATTATCACATTAATACGAATGCATGCATGTATAGCAAAAGCTCATATAAATGGGTAACACGGCGAGAACCGGTTAATTTCAAAAGTTTAGCTTTTAGTTTGATTCCTATAAAGAATGTTCATTTCTGATTTAAATTCTTCAAAACTGTCAGGGATCTTCTTGTAGACATTTACATTGCCAACAATTCTTTCAGACATTATTTTATTATAAATTTACCGGTTGTACATTATATGCAATGAAACCGTCCGAATAGCAATTTTCACATTTATTAGCACTTTCCAGTCTATGCTTTTTTTTAAAGAAAAACGTAATGAGTGCCATAAAAGTAATTCTTATAGAATGGAACATTTTTCTTGGCGTATATATATATTTAAAGTCGCATACTGTATATCCCATCTTCTTCTGCGGATTATGCATAATATAACATTATAATTTCCATTTCAATGGCATAATCAGTTCGACAGCGAAAGTGTTGCAGAAAATATCCAAATATTCATAATCTTCTCTTCATAATATTAGTATAGATTCTTACGAGTGTTCTAACGGGTGGAGGATGGTTAAGCGGTACACTTTCGCTTGCACAGAGCTGAGGATCAATTTTTCTCGTAGTTTCTAGTAGTTATTGCTTTTAACTCCCGATCTCTGGAGTCATCGTTATACCTAATATTAAATCCAATAACAGTATTAAGATACCAGGAAATACATTTCATCAAGTATATTCATAATCAGTTCAGTAGTTTTGAGGAATAGGCGTTTTAATATAAGTATATTCCTTTTTGTTGTTTATGTTAAAAGCTAGCACTTTACCGCTTAAGCCACCGAAGACTTTAAACCAACATAGATTTTTGTAAGTTGTGTGAATTTAATCAGTTTAAGTTCAGTAGTTTTTAAGTTAAAACACTTTCTACAGATTGGCAGAAAGAAATTTTACAGATTATAATTTGTGCTTTAATGTCGAATTGATATGCAAATATCTCAAAATCGCAGACAGAAACGTCAATTTTATTTATCTGTATTGATAATGGCCTTTGGCGATATTTATATTCTCTTGATCGCCATTGCTTGAATTATGCGTTTTCAAATGGTAATTGAGAGTTATATGTTTTTGAACAGCCACCACAGTGAGTAACGTATTTTTTCACTCTGAACCATCAATACAATTACAGAAAATACCATCGGATCGTGATGTTAATTTAATACTTAATACTTTGCAGTTATTGAATTATTTCCATTTTTTATTCTTACAATACTCAATAGAAATTAAATGGCTGTCACTTTTTAGGATAGGTACTATTAACTTCTCTAAGCTTAAATTTTTAAAAATAGGAGACAATATTAGATTTACTTTTCTACAAAAGTTTAATGCGATATGTGTAAAAATTTTAGATATTACAAAGAAAATTGAAAAATTTGCTCTAAAAAAAGGTTTTAAAAGGTAGTACACAATTTTTTGTTTTTATGCACTAATAGCTACAAAATTTAAATTTATTTCTTTTAAGGGAGCCCATACCCTGACGGCTTTAAAAAACAGCAATTTTCACGAAGTTTTTAAGGGTTTAAAAACAATCGAAACATTTGGGGTTTTTTACTATATGATTGCATGCATTTTCAACTGTATTACACAATTTTTTTTGAGTAAAAAGATTGTTATTTAGAGCCGTGGTAGCCTTCAGCGTCAGCGACGTTCAAAAAAAGGCACCTCTAGTAATGCCTGGCGCGATCAGTGCTGAAATAAGGTAGAAGAAAATCTTTTAGATTTCCTTAAACTATATAAGACTGGCTATCGTGTAGCATAGGATTTTTTGAAAATTCAAAAAATTACAAAAATGATGGCAGTTTGAAAAAAAAGTTCCATTTTTCGTGAAAAAAATGCTACAAAAGTGTTTATAAAAAATCGAAAAATTAAAATATCAAAAAAATCCTATGCTACACGATAGAGAAAACAGTTCTACACATTGTCGAAAAGAATTGAAGCGATTTCATTGAATGGTTCCCAAAAAGTGGCACTCAGTTTGAAAAATGTGGTTTCGAGAAAACACGTTTAAAGTTTTCGGTACTGTGACGGTTCATTAGAAAAGTGAGCAAAAGGCGTCTACAATTCTTCTTGTATCTTGCAATGACTTCAAATATCAATAAACCATTTTAGAAGGTCATTCCAGACCCTATAAGGAATAGATTTATGCAAAAAAAAAAATCGATTTTTTTAAACCTTTTTTAAGCCGCTACTCAATGTTTTTTATGCAAACTTTAAAAAAATATCCAAAGCTTAAACAGTTTAAAGATAAAATTGGAATAACTTCTCTAAAGCTCAAAGCTTAAACTTTGTATTGTCAGAGTAATGAGCAAAAAATATTTTGATTATGCATACTCAATGCTAAAATATCTGCTTGCTGATGTTTTGACTTTTTCACACATTCCGAAATAAAATTGTTTTTATTTTATTTTAAAGTAGTAGTTTCAGTTTAAAAGTTTACTT
Source organism: Leptarthrus brevirostris (assembly GCA_964036015.1). Lineage (NCBI taxonomy): Eukaryota > Metazoa > Arthropoda > Insecta > Diptera > Asilidae > Leptarthrus > Leptarthrus brevirostris. The sequence continues at coordinate 154,484,317 of OZ038371.1, forward strand.
TCTGCGCAACGAATAGAGAATTGTGTAAAGATTTCGGTAGCACTCGGTTGAAAAAGACTATAACTTAGAATCCCGATGAGAACAAATTTTTAGCCAAATGTTCTCTGGTTTAAGTATAATGAATTGATTTTTAAATGTATATTTGGGAAACGTGGTTTCTAATTTGATCCTCTGCACTGTCGATCTACTCTTAAAGTTCATCTAATATTTTTATTGCATAGCATGTTTTTGTAGTTTAACTTGCTAGTCTATTATCCGTTCGGTAAAAAATGTTTTGCTTTTATTTTAAAGGTAAGTCATGCTGATCAGTGTATGTGCCTTTTAAATATTCTGTCTGTTGCTCGTTCAACTTGACGTGACTAGATGTCTACTAAAAAACATGGATAGGTCTTTAACCAAAACTTCTAATAATGCTGATTTTTAATTTTTTCAGATATTTTAATTAATGTAATAGTTTAAACTTAACAATATTGTTAATAACTACGATACCCAAAATGTTTCCCGAAATGCATGTGCTGCAGCCCAAACTGAGGTCTAAGGGCTTTCAGTTGTGTAAGTCTCACCTTCTACATTAACTAAGCTTAAAATTTCAGGACATGATTGATACTCAACAATGTAGATTTAAGCTCCTAAATAAGTCGCCTCAAAACGTGCATACTTAGTTATCCCGAAACTATCATGATTGAAGTGTCACCTCAAACAAAGTTACTTTTACTAATACTGAAAAACTGCAGAATGTAAATGATTTTTTGGGTACCTGTGAAGCCTACAAGTAATAAGGTCATCGTAATGCAGATAATTTCACTCATGTACATCACTATAAATTCAGTGAGGAGAAAAAGTGTAAAAATGACTTCTTCTTTGATTAAAAGATTAAATATTAGTAAAAATATTACGAAAGAGACAAACAAATAAAAAAGCCTTAAAAGCACAATGATTACGTCTACCATTGGCATTGTTTTAACAATTACCGGAGTTACATGACAAGCTGAGTTGCAACTGAACACACTTTTCAATTTTCGAACTGACATGTAATCAGAAACTAAGCCGCAAAGTGCACTGAAAGTCAACCGAGTTCGGTTTAAAAATCTTTCTTGGTTGGGTACACTTTTCGGTCTGATGTTCATGTAACTAGCGACCAGTAGTTTCTTCATAGTCTTAATCTTAATAAGGGAAACAATAGCCTTTTATTGAATCGTAATTATGTTTTCTATTTTCAAGATGCAGAAACGCATAAATATTTATATTCAATTTACTCTTTTTAAATTTATACCGAACTGACAGCTAACAAACATTTAAAATTTAATTTTTAAATACGTCATGTAACCATAGTTTGTTATGTAACTTAGGTAAATGTATCCGATCTGATCCGTTGTAAATTGCGTTATTCGACCTATCTTCATCCTTTTCCTCGTCAAACACGATTTTCAGAACAGTAAAATTTCAAGAATAGTTGTTGACAGAATTATCAATGTAAAACAGATTACTATTTTTCTCTTCTTCGTTCGTTGACTAAAAAGCTTGTCGAATCTTAACCCTAATGCGGATATTTCAGTTTGTTGACTTTAAAAATTCCATCTTAAAATCTGAATACGGAACTGATAAGATGCGATTTTGTCACAGCTTGCTTCTTAAACCTAATTTAACAAATACCAATTTCTTAGTGAAACTTACATTTTATAAAAGCCTTTCTATAATAAATTGTTATATTATAGGAATTTTTTATTGTCGTCTTTTCTAATAACTCTAGCAGTTTGGAATAGCAGCCTGTTACCCAAAAATATATTAATTTGTAAGTTCCCAACAAAATGTAAACTGAAAATCAATCAGTTTTTATGAATGTGACCTTCATTTTGAAAATATACATTAGAAATAGTGCTAACCTTAAATATACATAGTCAAGAAAGACGGAATCCAAGCACAAGTAAGTATACTCGTATATTTTACCAGTGGACAAGTACTTTAAAACTCGTTAAGCTAAGGTCTAACACACAGTGATATTTAGTGTATGTCAAAATCATGATAACACCATATACATATATGAGACTTGTTAAACGCTTTTATTAATTACATCGAACTTATCACAGTTCTTGTTCTTCTATCGTTATTCTGTTTACCATTTTGGGGTGTGTAAATTTAATTATTGTGTTCGGGGAAAATTTACGTGGCCGTGGCAAGCTATCGATCATGTGCGATAGGAAGAGAATATCATATTTTTTGATATCTAAAATGAAAATTTTCACATCGGGCAAAAATACAGTTCTAGTTAAATGTTCTAAAACTTTGCGTCATTAACCTGTTGCCTTGTTAAAATCGTCGTGATTGATAAAGCTTGCAAAGCCTGTGCATTTTTTAAAAAGTTAGCAAGTTAGTATTTGAGTTTTGTCTTTTTATTTAGTTTTATTGATATTTAGTCATCCATCTTTGTTGCAACATTTGTAAATTAACTTTGAAATTTATGCAACTACAATCACAATAAATCAAATAGGAAAAGTATTTAAGTAGTAAAAGAAAAAAACGAAATGTTTTAACAAAAAGTAATTTAAAATCTTGCTCGCTTATGATATTTTACAAGCATCGAAATTGTGCATATCAAATTTCCTCACTGTAATATGAAAAGCTAAGATGTTTTATTCTGTTTCCATTTGCTGCGACTTAAACAATAATGTAGGTCGTCAGCTGAGTGGTTAAGGTGTAGACGATATGCTCCACTTTTAATTGAACGCAACAACTGATGTAATCATGATATTATGATCTCTTAAGTGTATACGGAAGACAATTTGATGATTGAAGTTTTAAGGAATTACTGCAGCATTTTTTATGATAATTGATTCATATTGGGTGTTTACGGCACTAATTATTTTCATTTTTATTTTGCATAAAAAGCATTATTGACAGTAATTTGGGATTTGTAAATGGGCCTCATACAAGCAAAGTGATTAATGATTTATGTTATTTGCCCTTTTTGTCATATTATTTATTTAACTTATTTATTTTGATAATTATCTAAAAATTCCAAATAACTTTTGTTCGTGTGCCGGACATTTGAACGAAACATATTTTTTTTTCTTTGTGAATATTAGGTTAGGTTAAGGTGGCTTCCATTCCGGGAGGTAGCACCACCTACAAATGTCTATGTACGCTCACTTCAGCGTAGTAAAAGTCAAATAATAAACAAATTTAAATCGAAGCAGCATTCAGTTTTATTACCTTAAAACAATAAGTTGTTAAATAATATGTAAGCCTACGATTTCTCTACTAGTATATATCAAGTATATATTATTTTCGTAAATTCAGCCTTAGATTTCATAACATCGGCGATTCTGCCATATCGTTTTATTATTATTAATTAATTGTGCTTTATTTGTATTTTTTAAAAGCATAAACTTTTTGTTTTAATAAGTATCAGCCATTTTCTATGGGATTCAAGCCCGGGGAATTTACTGGTCAGGGTAAAAACAGGAATATTCTCCGTCCGTTTGCAAATAATTTTTGAAAATGTTTGCGGTATGACAAGGTTCACCATCTTACTCACCAGTAAAGCATTAGGAGGCTGAGTATTCCTAATATGAGGTATTAAAAACTCTCTCATCACTTTTATATATTGGTCCTTATTCATAGTTCCTTCTACAAAATACAATGGTCCTGTTTGATTGATGTTAATGACGCTCCAAACCATAACCGATGGGGAATGTTTCACAGCCTGTTGAAGGCAGGACTCCAAGTGTTGATTCCGTTAGAACTGTGTGTTTTTTGTAAAACAATAAATTTTAAAAAGTCTTGCCATATTCCAACCATCAACGTTAGAACTGTGTGGAAGGTCTTTATTTTAGATTTTTTTTTTGTAAAACAATAAATTTTAAAAAGTCTTGTCAAATTCCAATCATCAACTTTGAAATTCTGGAACCTTTTGGCGAATTCTGTGCATTATTTCTTCATGTTAAGTGTCAGAAGTAGCTTTTTAACGGGCCGCCTGCATTTGAAATCAACTTCTGCTATATGTCGCTCAAGTGTTCGTTTGGATACTTCAATTCCATATTCTCTTAAATCTTTTACAAGCTCCCTCAAAGGCCTTCGACGCATACTAGCAACTGTGGTGATTATTTTCCTGTCCGCCCTTGGAATAGTTATTCTCTTTTTTAAAATTGGCTCTGCTTTTCAAAGTCATGTCAAAGTTTTCCTTCCCTTTCTTTACTAATCTGAGCATAAAGGAGTTGCTAACATTTTCTCTCCTGGGAATTTCTCGCAATGAGTGGTCGAGAGTGTCAAGCAATGCGCGAATAGCAAGTTTTTTTTGCCATTACTGATGTCCGCTTTTTTCTTCATGATTGAAAAATCCGTTGAAAAAGGAATTTTTAAAGTATTACTTACTATATTTTGTATAATAAAATTTTACAATAAATAGTGCTGACCAAAAGTAAATGTTGCTCCAAACAAAGCTTTTCCAAAGAGGAATTGTTTCACTAAAAATAGCACTTTAAAAACACTTGCAACACATTAAACTGAAATGTAAATGATGATTTATTGTCCTGATCTCCTTTTTTTTAGGATATAAGGTAGCGGATTTTAGGATTTTAAGATTTTCCAATCTTGCGAGTATAATAAATCCATCCTGAAGAACCGAGTGTTCCGAATTGAACTGACTTAGAGAAACGAAAGTGTGAGTCTCAGACCTATGATTTTGGGGAAAAGTAAGGGTCCCTATAAGCGGGTAACTTATTACCAAGCCTTCGACTATCGACTAAAAATAGCACATTAGGAAAAATAGTCCTTGCGCAATATCTATGAAAAAAAATATTATTTTGCTTGGGCTTTAAAAATTTCGTATAGGGAAATTTATATGTTAAGACGACTATAATGAAAGCTTTCAACTTCGGAGTTATTACTAGGTGAATTTGGAAATTTCCCACATTTTGATCAAAGCAATCTGATAAATTCTTTAGTTTTCGCAGGTGGTGTAAATCGCATTTTTATTAGTTGGGGGAGAAGTTCAATGATGGGGGTAGAAATTACATTTCTAAGGGGCCTACATATATTAACAAATGTCAGAAACTTAAATTCGAATATTTAACCGAATATTCGATTTAAGAACCGGAACCTTTCAGCGATTTAATTAAAATAGGCTTAAGGATCATTAAACGGTTAACCATTTATAAATATTTGATTTTTCAGAATTTCTGCAAGAATCAATAAATAGCAGCTGAAGGGAGATCTTATCTTGTCTTATTTTTAATTATTTAAAAAAAAAAATTTTTTTAATTAAACTTTAGTTGAATCGGTGAGTGAAAGAAGGATTTAAGTCCAAAAATATTAAATTTAAGTTAATACACCTATAACAAGTAGAATTAGGAGACCTATCCATTAAGGGGGGAAATAGGGTTTGACGGTTCAAAAAATAGATTTTTTATTTCATAAATTGTTAGTAAAACTATTGAAAAATATGTTCCCAAAATTTTAAATGAAAACTCCGACTCGTTCTATTGTTATAAGCCATTAAAGTGAGTAGCTCTCCTTCAGGCCCCGAGCACGCCACGTGTATAACCGAACCGAGCATTTTCTCAAAACGACTTTTTTTGAACTTGCGTACACGCTAGTTTGGAAAGTTTTCAACCAATCGTTTTGAAAATTGGCAGTTACTCTCTTCATAGTATTGCGCTCTATATGAACCCAAAATCGGAATATTAACATTATTTAAAATAATTTTTTTTGCAAATAAAGTTGTAAAAAAAGGCAAAAAAATCATGCTTTTTTGTTTTGACCCCTGAAAAAAATGCAATTTCCTATTTTTTTTCATAGCATTTAGGTTCATATAGAAGAGCGACATATAATAAAAGTAAATTCCAACCTCGTTTGATTTCAGATGAAAATTGCGGCTTCCAGAATGTACGCAAAATGCTGAGTCTGATTGTGACCTGCAATATGAGGTAGCTAATATCTTCGGTGTTTTGCAAGGAAATTCTTAAAAAAATTTAAAGGATATAATTAAATATATGTATAAAATATTCTCAAAGTTTCAATAAATTATATTAATTTTTTATACTATAAAAAAATTCGTGAAACTCATTGATAAAACGCTGTCCTAACCCTATTTCCCCCCCTGAAGCCAAAAAAAAATCGGGGTGTGTAGTACTAGGGATCTAATATTACACACCGCGATTTTTTTTAATGAACAAGTCTACTAATTTTACATAAAAATTTTATACATATAATACATAGTAAAAATTTAATTCAATTAAAAATATTTAAAAAGTATTTTGGTGATACATATATCATTTATTGACGCTTGTAAGACATGACGAAAAATAATCTATTTTTTAGTAGTTGACAGTAGACATTTTAACCTATAATAATTACAATTGAAGTTCCATTAAAACTGAAGAAGAACGCTATTTAGTGGTTATTTCGCCTTATAAGACTAAAGCTCTATGAATAAACTGATATCTATTCTAATGCCAATGTTTTTTCACAATAACGCTAATAAAAAAAATCAACAATAGTTGTTCTATACATAACGCTTGTTCACATGTTTTTTTTGTCATAAATAAAACATCTATAAGGTATTGAGCATGATCTAATTTCTGATACATTCAAGAGCATTGACCGGATTATATGACTCACGTTAATATTATGAACAATATTCAAATGTAAAGTGCAGCCAGTAACGATTTCAGTAAATATTAAATGTAAGTTGCTCAGGTAGTTAAGTGAACTTTTCTGTTTCTCAGTTGGCACCAATCTAATCAAAAAATCTACTTAAGTAATGCTAAGACTTTTATTGTATTTATAATATGTTATGGGTACTGGTGATAAAATGGATTGCGTTTTTTATCATTCCTTAATTTACTCTTAAGCTCTGTTTCTTTCTTTGTCAACATTAAATTCTTCAAGTGTAAAATTGAAGAAATTCACACTCGTGAAATGATGACGTGCTGTTTGTAAAAGACCTGTATTGACCTTTGATCTTTAAGTAAAAAACTTTGTGTAATAGTATCCATTACCTAGAAACTCATTGAAATATTACTCCCACAAAAAGATTATAATTCTTGTACATTTTATTGAGGTTGGAGAATGACTATCCAGAACACCGTCATTCTAGTGTTAACGTATCGAAACGAATATCGAATTCTATGTGAAAAATAAGTCGTCATTGCACAAAATTACAAAATAGGAGGATAAGTGAGTAATTGTCGTACACTTTTACATAATTTCTCATATGTTGATTTAAGACTTCTGGGTGTTTTAATGAAAGATAACAAAATTAGTGCAAATTATATTAATAACATAATATGTGATTAATAAATACGAGTTATTAGTTTGTTTTTTTAAAAGGAGTGTGAATGAATTTGAAACGATTTTTTTATTACTCATTAACTCTTACATATTTTTGTTCAAGTACTCGACAAAACATTAATCATCACTGTGAAAACAAATTCATATCGCATTTCACACATTCAGTGTGATCTCAGATTAGTTTAATATTTTTTACAATTTTTTAATTAAGAAATTCTTTTCAGTTCAATGAATCACGAATGTATTTTATGTTATCTTTATGTTTATTACTTCAGAATTATAATCGGACCTAGCTTTATCACTGAACCTTGTTTAGTAAAGTTTGATTTTGATTGTTTAACAAAAATTAATGCAAATTAATCTTTAGTTTTACACATAAGTTATCGTGCTAGATAGTTCAACTTGAAACAGTCAAACAGTTTTGAATGTAAATGGAGTTAATAGTATTAATATATGATGGATACAATTAACTCTAACCAGTCTTTAATTGATGTATTGTGTAAGAGAAGTTAAATAAGAAATGACTTATGAAAAACCTATAATATAATAAATCATTACGTGAGAAATATAACACTGTATTATCATTTGGTACATATAGTGTTATGATTCTATGTAGGTAGTAATATAAAAGTTTCAATATAACATGAAAACATTTAAAAAAGTATTAAAGAGAATGAAAATGTAAGTAATAAAAAACGAAGAAACCTGAGATACACCTTAGGTGCATTCCGATCCTTCGGAATCAGGGCCGCCGACAGGATCGGAATGCACCCAATGTGTTTTTTTAATCGTTTGGTATATTCTATTCCTAATGTTCTGTGTGCAGAACTCGTTCTTTTTGTACCGATGGAATAAACGGAACAAAAATGTCAAAAAGCAAGCTAGTATCAAAAGGGAAGTACAAGAAATTCATAATTGTAAATACATACATAATTGGTTGCTGAATTTGCATTAATTTTAAATAATACCAAAAAATGAAACTCAAAAAATGTTTTATTGCATATTTATTTTAACCTGACTGCCACTTTCAATTGCCAAGAATTTTCCTTTTTGCTTACATATTGTTTTTACTCCGTTTATTCCGACGCGTATTCTATTTCTTCCACGGAATAAAGAAATACACCCAAAGTATATTGCCTTTTTGTAGTTTTTTTGTGAAATTTTGGAAATGCATCCTTTTGATACAATGGCCGTTTTAATTAACGCAGCGTTATAATTGCGCTGTAAAATTCAGCTTAAAAAAGACAATTGCTGAATTGTGCTGCTCGCCTCCTACAATGCGATTAGGTGGAAATTTATTGTCAGATGATAAGTTCTGACGCAAATAAAAGAAAGAGTATTAGAAAAATCAGTAGTCCTTTGTTCAAAGTTTTTTTTTATATAAATTAATTCATAACCTAATACTAGATGCTTAAACCTACAATTTTTTCGAAGTGACCAGGCTTAGCCTTCACACCAGCTTTCGAATGACGAGGCCAATCATCTATTGAATGACGTATGGTTTCTAAGCTTAAATTCGCCACACCTTTTATTAAATCTCGCTTCAAGCTTTCTAAGTTCCTGTGACGGGATGAGCAGGCTATCTCCTTTAAAACGCTCCAAATTTAATAATCCAATGGGTTCAGGTCAGAGCTTCCTAAATTCCGGAACATTGCTTAAAAACCATGACTGAGTAGATCTTGATTTATGATTTTAGCTGAATCCTGTTGGAAGACCCGATGGGTGTGATTGAACATTGTTGCACTGAGAGGCTTCACTTCGTTTTCTTGATAAACTTTTGCACCACTTTTGACACTTTTCACAAAAATTAATCTCAGTTGGGGGAATCACTTCTTCCGCTTCCTTACTGCTATGTGCGTACACTCTAGTATTTTGCCTATTTTTTTTTTTTTCTCGATTGTGAACATTTTCTCGGCAGTGAAAGGGATGTGCTGCTAGCGTATCGTCGTAGAAGCTTTTTGATCTTTCCAGTTGGCCGGTCCTTCTCCGGTAAGCTTTTAACCTAAGCTCCTCGGATATAATTCTTGACGTGCTGATCTTGCTTATCTTCATCTACTAAACCATTACCTTTTACTTTTTGTCTGCGAATTCGGGGCTTTGGCCGGATCTTGTTCGGTCATCTGGTGGCTTTTTAACGATTTTTTGGGCAAGCCAGTTTGGTACTAAATTGTTGTAAAAAGTATGATTAAAGCTTTTGTTGTTATTTTGGGTGTTTTGTCCAAACAATGTTTTTGCAGGTGGCTTCTGAGTATAGGGGGTTTTTTTATACTTGCGCCACTTGTCATCGCACTTATCATATTGGGGATTTGAATCAGTAGAAATTTAATGATAATATCCGGCTCAAATATCCTCTGAATTGCCAAACTGTAATATGCTGAGATCTCCTTCATAATTTTTCCAATAAGTTTGATCGTTTTTTCTTGGTTGCTTAGGAATGGCAACAATTTTCTTCTTGTTCTTTGAATAATTTTTCTATCTGCGTAGTCAGATTTTTACCTGTTTAAATCTACGGTACAACCGCTTATCCACGGGTAATAGACGCATTCAAATTTATTCATGATCAAAGCAATGCCGTACAAATTTTCATACAGTGAATTCATGAATGTTTTGAAATCCATGCCACCTCTATAATTTGCGTATTTGGCCTTATGTAATTGTTCTGATCTTCATTTCTATAATTCCGACTTCTTCCATCTTACTCGCAGTACTGTCATTACATTGTACATTGATCAGCATGGTCTTGCTCGTACCAAACTTTAACTATTTTATTAAAATTTAAGTCAACAAAATAATTTATATTAATAGTGAACTTATTAATTCAATTGGTATAAATAAAATATTTTTAAAGTTTCTCGTATATTTTGCAACTTTGGGAAAAATCCGATTTACGCAATTTCACGATTTCCGCAAATAGCTAAAATTTTATCTTGTGCCTAAAAAACGTGTATGATTTGGTTTCACTGAAGTAATGAGATGCTGATGCGCCGCAACTAGTAAGGCCTTCCTACTCCTTCCAAGTCGTCGGTGGAGTAAATGATAACGTGTCGGCCTTTCAATCCGGACATTCCAGGTTCAAATCCCACCGGGCGGCGATAAAAAGGCCATTGGGGAGTTGCAGACAAATTTCGGTGATTCGGAATCCACTTGTAATTGTACGTCCACTTGGAATTGTTGTTACGGGAACTAGAGAGACAGATATTCTGCGCCTGGCAATGTCCGGTTACTCGCATATGATGTGTAAAGTTAAGAATTGTTCTCCCCTAGACGCAGACTACTAGTAAGCCGATTGCCGATTTTTGCTGAGTGCTTACAATGACCGATAGCGGTCTCACATCCGGTGTGCCAAAACTAAGCAGCTCCTTAGCTCTCGCAGGATCCGCAAAAGCATTTGAACTTCTTGAATGTTCAATTGTGTATGACCTTTTTAGAAAAGCAGGTTCAAGTCCCACACCTCAGCTCACGGCCAGCAAGAGTCATGGCTAAACACTGTCTGGCAAGTTCATCCGCCTTATCGTTATCAAAGAAACCCCGGTGTCCAATCCAAGTTGACTCGATTTGTTCTTCCCATTTCGTTCAGAACTTGAAATTCCCAGACCAAACGTGTATGACAATAATTAGTGATTGGGAAGTAATATATCTTTTATAATTCTGTCTAAAGTTTTACCATGACTTCTGTTGTGTCTGCAATTACTGATTTTTATAATAGTCACACCAAAAAGCTATAAGCTAGGAAATGTTGAATTTATAGTGGTATAGTCTAAAACAAAAAATATTCAACACAGAGGTCAATAAAAATATTAGTTGACCTATTCTTATTTTCTTATCATTTTAATAGTTCCGTAGGTTTACGACCAATACGATTTAATTTTAACTTAATCATTTTATTTCGTACACTACGTAACTATATGGGAACTATAGAGCAAGATTTAGTGCCAAACTATAGGCAATTGGAGTATAGGAATAGAAGGAGACAAATGCAATTTTATAAAATGTCCAAAAGAAAGTCTTATCTTATATCAAAGTAGACCAAATATTAACGATTTGTCACTTTATGTTTAAACAAGCTACTCTTCAACTAATTTTGATTTGTCATTTTGCTATGTAGGTTGTTTTTTTTAACGATTTACTTGAGGGCACTTGTTGGAACATTTTATTAACCATTTTTTAAAAAAGCAAGCAATTTTTTTGTTCCAAATAATTAATTAACTATGTTTTTCACGCTTATCGACGCATTTCGATGTATATGAAGCTTTTTTCGTGAATGGAAATTTTTATACTGGGATTTTATCCATTCTTATAATGGGGTTAGGAAGTACATACGTTGGGCCACGTTCTTTCCGTGGACCCTTCATATAGTCACATCCTAATGACACCATTACAAGGCGAAACGCGTCGATAAGCGTGAAAAGACACATTTAATGATTTGAAACAAAACAAGTGTTTTCTTTTTTAAAAAATTGTTCAATTTTTTTTTAAAAACTATTTTGGTTTCCATGCTCTTTAAGTAAAAATATGTTTGATTACCTTCACTTTATTTAATTAGTAATTCAAACCTCAGCCGTTCTTATTTATAACAAGAAGCTATTATTTAACTTGTGAAATATCGAATATGTATTTTAAAATATATTGTAACTCTTTAATTAAGTCTTGAAAGGACGTGTTATTTTGAAAACTTATTTTTTTACTTTTCACACAATTGAAGCTCTAAAATATCAGGTTTCTGACCTTCGAAGCAAACAATTTCTACCATAATTATTTACAGACGGCTATTTGACTTGCTATATTTGCATTTCACATTTTTCAATGCACGTTCATGTTTTCTTAGATAAATATCACAACTAATCACGCTGTGTGCATAAATTTTTATTTTTGTTGTAGCACGTTTTTAATTTTTTTGTAAAAAACTTGAAAACTGGTTGTCCAGCAATCCCTTAAAATGTTTTTATATTAATTGAAAGGTAACTCTTTAGAAATGTTTTTCATTTCTATCTACAAACATTTAACACTCTCCATTGAAGTGAACGTTACTATTATAAGTTGCAGATATTAGAATATTAGGCATATGAAGGTGATGTGCGTTTGAATGATAACATTAATCAAATTAATTTAATTAGCAACTTATACATATTACAAAATATTATTCATTATTTTTGAAATATGACGACATTAGAAGAATATGAGGAGAGCTAAAGCTTAGAGCATTGCAAATTATGCGATTTTCACGAAATCTTAGAAAAAGTATGGAGGTTAATGGACCATGTTAGGGGCTATGTGAGTCCGACTAGTTTACTTCCGTCGATGCTGAAATTGATTCGAGCTGTTAAAACTCCATTAGTGGTCATGTTAAGAAGTCATGTTAGTTTTAGTTAAGCATTTCAGAGGTCTACATTCTAGAAAATCAAAAGGGTCAGGGAAGCCTAAAATTTACTAAAAAATAAAAAATCTGGAAAGGGAAGAACTTTAGTCAAAATAAAAAGATTTGATGGTTTTTATCTTGTGATGATAGTGACAATTAAATAATAACAGAAAATAAACGTTGAATATGGTGCTTAAAAATGTAACGTGTAGGGAAGAAGAAAAATTGTTATTTAAAAAAAAGCAGTTTTAAGAAATTGTTAGAGAGCTCTTACACGAATGTACATATTCTAAGACGTCAGTCTTACACGAGCATACTTTTCGTAATACTTGAGTAGTTATCTAGAAAAAAAAACCAGTTCATTTGCTAGCATTGAAAAACTTCGCGAGAAAGTCCGTTCAAATCTCATTTCGTGCGTGATTTGACATGTATCGATCCTAAAATTATAACTTGCCAATCCGATTTGTATTGTAAAGAATCGATGCTGTCCTTGAAAAGTTGTACGGCGCCAAAAGAGTTAATGATAAGAATGCTGACTGAGCGAAAAAAAACAATATTATAGAACCATCATTGAAGAAGAAATCAATATAACATAGGAACAATAATTTAATAACTTTGTTAGCGATTACAATACCATTACTGGTCTTGAAGGATTTTATAATTCGCTTATTAATGCTGATATTATTTACGATGACTTCCAACTATAAATTTAATCTAGTTAATGATTAAAACGTTTTTTAGTTCTATGCAAATGCTAATGTGAAGTTCTTTGATAATAATAAATAATAAACGAATAGTTAAAGTTTTTTTGTTTCATTTTCTCGGGTTTCAAATTAGCGATTTTCGCCAAAAATACTAGATGAGTTTTTTTAAAACATTCTGCATCTACATAGGTATGTAGCTTCATAAAGTTATTGACAAACTCGTTTTGCAGTATGCAACCTTGAGCCAAGGTAAAATTGGAACTAAAGTTATGACAATAGCTCTGATTTTTTCACTTGATTTGGTTCAGTGGAGATTATTGATTGACGTGATTTCCGGAAATAATTTTAACTAACGATTATATTTAATTTTTATAAAAAATCATCAATTTAAACTCGATGAAATGGCCAAAAAGAATCGAAAATTTTTTAGTACCCGATAGTGAAAAACTACACTTGAAAATGTTGAAAAATCTCGCCTCTTCCTGAGAAAGTCAACGTTTCCATCGCGTGAAAAAAATGCTTAATTTTCTAATCTTTATACTTATATACGGCTGTTGATAGTTAAAAAACAGTGAGAAAATAATATTTTAGTATGTATAGTGAAAAGAGTACTTGGTCTACTATAGTAAAATATTCCTTTCTAAAGTAAAGAACAGTTAACTCGGAGCTAAAAAACTAAACAAGTTCATAAATATTATATCTGCTTTATAATTTTAACTTCTCTCCGTTTATTTCGTATGACATCAATTCAGACCGATTTCGGCTATGATAATCTATACTAGTTAGAAGAACACATAGCTTATTTTGTGACTGTACATCAAAATACGTCGTCATCTGCGGAGGGTCGAGTTACGGTAATGAAAAGGACATTGGAGATTGCAGAGTAATATCGATGGTTCGAAATCCACCTTAAATTGTAGGTCCATTTGCAATCGTTGTCCCGAATAGGGTGAAATTCTTTTCCTACTCCATTCCCCTCAAGGCATTACGGGAACTGGAAATCACATAATTAGTTATATCGTGCTGGCCTTTCTTCATATTTGCTGCCATTTGATCTCAGGAGGAAGGGGCTCTTTATTATTTATCATAATAGAATACACGAAAAGATATTTTAGTTTGTAGAATAATAACTGGATACTTCGTGATTAGTTTATTTACAACTGAGGGCTGTTTTTAGAACGTAAAACATCCAAACCAAAAATGGAAGTGATTGTTTTGCATTTAATACGAACCTACATCAGATCGTAACCAATCTAAATATCTACAAAACTCTCACAAATGAAATATTAAGAATTTGTATTTACATAATTTTATTTCAAATAGAAAAAAATCAAGTTTTTCTACTGATCATAGACAAATAGAAAAATAATAATAATAAATAATATAATGATTCATTAAATTCAAAAGTGAAGAATAATCAGTCCAGTTCAAATGTAGATTAAATTAGCCCATTTCTCCGTTGTGGAGAAAACACTATTCAATTTTTTTCCATTTTAATGTTAATACATTCATTAGTCCGACATTGTTTATTCCCAATTAAGGGGCTCCACAAATCAATGTGCCTTGTTTCCATAAATGTGCTTTTTTAAATGGACTACATTGAACTTGTTACTGGATTAATGTTGATAGAATTAAAGGCATGCCCAAATACGTCTGTTAATATGCTTGGTCGATTACATCATTTTATTTATATTAGGAGTCAAATACACAGGTTGTTGGAGAATCACAAAAAATAAGTACTCCAAAACATTCGCGTATTTGTAACAAATGTCACAGTTTTAATAAACCTGCTTACTTTTGTATTCATAAAATATGTGCAAGCATTATTTTAACAAAGCTAGACATTTATTAAACGGTTCAAATTTACAAGCTTATACATATAATCCTTATTACAGTACAAAAGGACAATGAACTTTGTAATTGTTCACTGAATTTATCTTAAGACATATATACATTTATTTCATCAGCTGGTTTCCATAGCAAATTATTACAATAAAAGTGATGTCAATGAAACGAGACGAAAGAACAAATAAATGTTATCTTGTGACGCCCCTTAAATTGTACAAGCTTCAAAACAGGCAGATACGGGAAAAAAAGCGCTTATACGAAAGTCGATTGCGCAGTTTTGATATATCACACTTTGTTGCCAAAATGTTTAAGACTAATAGAGGAGATTTAAAAATAAATAGCAAACTTTAATTGCTCTTACTGATAGTTATTGAAAAGTCTGATCAGTAAGTTATTTCCAGCTTTTAAATTGCTTTTTGCGTCCGGAACAAGATGGAAATTTTCTAGAGGTATTGGCATATAGATTCGTGCTTGTTATTAATTTATCTCAGACTTATCTGGTCACACGTTGTCTATAAGCCATTCAGCAATGGCCGAACGTAAACAAAATTAGTTCAACTACGAATCATAAATTATCTGTCGTTGAACAGGTGAGAACTGCAGAGCTATTGACACTGAGGCTAAGTAATCACTTTAGTTTCATCATAGTGGCGCAACTTAATTTAATCGCAAAAAATAAATTAAAAGGCCACGACTCGGTTAGATTTTAATTATCTTTGCAAATATTTACATTTATTCAACGATTTTTACTCGAAAGAAGAACACGACCGGGCGGCGCGGCGTCGTTGCGAAAGTGTTGTGCATCCCAAAGCTTTTCTTCCATGTGCCGACTGGTTTTACTACGTCATTCTGTACATAAGTAGTTCAAACGCACGTGAACATTTTCTCACCTTCAATCATTAACAATTGAAAACGGGCTTCAGTCGCTTTTAGTATTAACCCGAGTGAGTGCAGTATCGGTGTAGATTTAGAATTTAAAAACGGTGGATGCGCTAGAAAATCGATTAACCGTTTTCGTAAGTTACTTCAAAAATAGTGTGGCTCACAATTATTATACTCATTTGATATCGATCGGCTATTCTCGATTCAACTGCTTTGCGGTGAAAGTTATTATTGTAAGAATTCGTGGCATAGTTCCAGTTCAGTTTCATCCAAAAGTGCAATGATCTGTTAAAAAGTCTTCATTATTCATTTCTACATAAATGAAATATTCGCATTCCTTTAATTTTGAATTTACTTGATTTATAAATCTATGAATCAACTATTTCTCTGAAACTTATCTAATAAATTGTTTATTTAAGTACATCGTATCTTTTATATATTATCAATGAAACAAAATTTTTGTACGTCACCTCGGGAGAATGTAGAATAATTTCTTGTTGTTTGTGTAATGTAAATAAATTTTAAAAATATTTTAAAATAATATGAGATAACTATTAATATTTGTGATAAATACATATGTTTAATTTTCAATTTGTGCAAATAGTAAATTTTGTGTACTCAATCCGAATTTATGTTTAAAATTTAAATTCATAAAAAATACGTTTTTTATAATTTCCACAAATTAGCATTAAAGACGTTACGCCGTTTAGAGTTTTCTATGTAACAAAATGTATTTCTGCATCAAATTTCCATTTTAATTACACCACAACTTTTATTTACTTAAGTAAATATTATTACGCTGACCAGTATCAAGTTAATCAACTTAAATAGGAATTATGTTTTAACTCGGTATAGATAAATAGTTTATCGAATTTGAAAAATTAACTAAGTTACTAATAATATTTCGCTTATCATTAAAAACACATTAAACAGATGACTTTAGACAAGTGATTTATATATATATAGGTTTTATAAACGGTCTTAAGATAATAAATTTGGTTGATTCATATAAAAATTAAACACTTAAAAATGTAAAACAAATATACTGTTCTTTTTAAAACATAGCCTTTATAGTAGGACTTTAGCCTAGTTTATATAGCAGATCTGTAATACGTGCTAGCCAGATTAACCGCCACAGTGTAGATATCTACGTAAAAATTTAACTAACATTCTAATAACTCACTTATCTTTAACATTACTGAATACTGTCCACCTTATACCACAGTTGTGATTTCAAACTATAACCCAATAATGAAAAGATTTCTTTAGTAGTAGTGTATGTGGTAGTAATGTGGTTTCTTTAAAACTTAACTGACTCTTACATCCTGTTCTTATGGTTTGCAATCCCGCACGATTTTCAGTCCCGCGGTACCCCGTGCGGGATTTTTAAAAATCCTTAGAAAAATGTTCAAAGCGGCGAAAGATTTTTTTTCAAACAACTTTTTTTTACTTTTAAATAGTAAAACAAATATACAAAATAATTTCCACAATGATTTCTGATTTCAATAGACTTTCCGACGCGGTGTAGTAGCTAGCTACTCTTAATAACAAATTGTGGGTCATCTTGTTGAATGTAATGTAAGTTTGTTTAGCGCTTGACGCATGACTGTCCTTTTAGGCGGTAGTTTTTTTTTGTATTTAATAGATACTTCAATACTTCAGAAAAATCTGCACAGCGTTGTTTATATCTCCCTTGAAGTAGGGCAGAAGAGGGCTTTCTGGTGGATGTATTTTCCATGCATGCAATTGAACGATCTTTCAACTGTCCATAGTGTGGCCTCCCTTCTGGAAAGACCTTCAGGACCCATTTTCATGGATTGCAAGTAATTATTCAGACTACTTATTCTAACCCATTTCCGCCTGTAAAATTGATTTTCGAATCAATGCCAATCAGTGCTTTACTTTATAGGTTTTGCCGCTACCATAATCTTTTCCATAGCTTATTAATTTAAAAGGATTTGTTTGTTGGGTTGATTTGTGCTCCTCAGTTGTTTTATATAAAGTGTTCACAAAAGCAAGCGCTATGTATATGCAGTAGACGTAAAGCTTGCATAAGCCATAAGCAACCTTGACCATCTCAGGGCTCCGTCCGTCGTCATCCAGATTATGTCAGTTTCGATATCAAAGCTAAAGCTTGCTATACGATTTGCTACTAATCGTGAAAATTGTGAAATTGTTATGTTGCTACTCAATTACTTTAGGGGCTATAAATACCGCTTTCTTAAAAAACTAAAAAATAGAAATCCTCGAACATGCTGCAACCCCTACTTGTTATATCCGTCTGATGATTTGAAAATATCGATCAAAAATCACACCTGAATAATAATTACTAACAAAAATGGTAATTGATGACTCTATGTATTTTACCAATAGTTTATTCAAATAACACAAATATGCTTAAATACATTATCTCAACTTTATGCTGCTCAGGTGAACGCGTAAAGCTTTGGTTAATTTCTGTAGAACGGTAACCTACTTTCAATAGCCTTCTCAATTACCGATATCGCCGATAAATCTATTTGGTATTATTTATAATATTTTTGATCTCTTTTTAACTAAAACATGCTGTGCTTCTACAAATAGGACTTAGCTACGCAAAGTTCCGCTTATCACTCCGTGTATGATAGATTAATATTCTAAGGTGCCAGTTTAACAAATAAGAAGTGAAGAAAAAAAATTCAATGAAATTTACATTGGCTTTCGTTTAAACTTAAACTTATCCAATAAGTTGCAATTTTATGCAGTTTCGCTATGCTGTGGTTTTGCTTTTGAACAAAAACAATTAACTTTGAATTTGTTCTGTTGATGTCACTGCATTTCTAAAGTTTTACAGTCATTTTTTTGAGCTGAACTATAATAATAGTAATTATAGAATAGGATAATACTTCTGCTCTCTAAGTTGCACAGTCCCACACATTAAACATATGTAGTACTGCCTATATTATTAGGTAGTACCAATTAGAATCAGGTTAATCATTTAAGTTGAGATGCTCGCCTCCATTTCTCCACGTAGCTTACAATCAACTCCCGGTTGTACCCTATAAGCCTTTTGGCGTAATTTGCCTTAAAAATCCTAGAAAATTATAAAAGATACAGAATAATTAGGGAGCACGTAAACACCTGTTCCAGTGTACTACGAATCGATTGCAATCGATTCTTGTTCAGTGAATAAGTTTCTGTAAGTTTCTTTTCTTAAGATCAGATTTCTCACAGAAAAAAATTACTTTTTACGTCTTTCTTCTCTTCTGATTCTACGACAACTGTTGTAAGTGGCCCTACAATTTAAGGTGGATTCCAAACCACTGGCATTACTCTGCAATAACCAAGCATAATCTGTTAACAGCAGAAAATGTCCATTCGTCGCTGTCGGTGAGGTTCGAACCCGCCGCCTTCATGATGGAGGACCAAGATGTTATCACTTTTTGATTATGTAGCCAATTTCTGCGAGGTAGACAACATCTCAGAGACGAAATGAATTTTTTCGTAGGTAGGCCTAGCTAGACATCCACCGACGATATCCTGTTTCAGGCACTATTAGTATAATTAGAGTTAATTTAGAGATTGAGGTGGATCAGTTAGTTGAGTGGGATGACCACCACGCCATGGATACAGATTCAAGTCTTGGCCTGCTTTTTTATAAGAAAAAAATCCATTCCGACTCTAGACTGTTATCTAGTTCGTAAAAATGCAAAAAAAGACATTCGGTTTTCTTTATTCCCCTTACCCTAATTCCCATCCGGCCATAAAATCATAAATGCATCCCTGGCCTTTGGCTACATAATAAAAAAAAGAAGCATATAAAAATTAAATATGGTTTATAAAAAGTAATTGTAAATTTTTATTCATTCCAAAGCGTGCATAGTTGACGATTATGTCAGTTTAACTCTTTAATGACGATGCTATAAATAATATTGTAAAAAAAGGGGACCTTAAAGTCTCATTGAGTTTTCAGTGCATAAACCAATTTAAAGACTATGTGGATTGGCTGTACTTATAAGTACCGTTAGTGGACTCTTTTCGCTAATATTATCTGAACACAGATAATTTAAAATGCTTACAATTAAGAGTGATTGTTTATATTTTTTTTTTATAAAAATTGGTGAATTCAAAACGATTTAATTGCTGGCATAATTTTCATCGAATTTTCTTAAAAGATTAGTCGCGTTGGATTTAATCAATATATTTTAGAAGGATCAGGTTTCTAATATTGAAATAGTTGAATATTAGAAACCTAATATTGTTGAAATAAGTTCGAATTTCAATAATCTTTGACGGCATTGACTCTGGAGCGTCGACAGAATGTCGGCTTCCTTCACTCTTCTATAACTACTTCTACAGCCATTGTTCTAATGAAAATGCTGGTCTGAATCCTAGAAGACACGGAATATAAGAGTTTCAAGTTTCGCCTTATACCCTTGAGATCAAATTTCGGGAATGAAACAACAAAATGTTCATCTTTCCTTTACCTTTGTCCTACGGCCTCAAACGTTAAAGCAATTCTTACATTTTCAGCTCCATCAGTTAACCCCTTAACCCATTTTTCTTATCCTTTATTGTTTTTCTGTCAGGGCTAAACAACATAGAACATATTCCATTTCGTGACTAACAGCCTGAAGATTATTAGCATATCTGCAAAAAAAAATTGGTCATTCTAACAAGCTTAAGATCATTCATAGAACAGCTTAAAAAAAGCAAATATCACGACTTCCCCAAATAACGTCATAAACTTTCGCTTTCTGTAACTGCGGGGATTTTCCAAGTGTGAACAATTTGTAAAACTTAAACTAACTTGCTATCTGTGAACAAAGGCGTGCTATCACTTATCAGTGGTTGTTGCGGATTTCCACTGTATATTATCGCAAATTCAACTGTGACGCCAAGGGCAAACTTCAATTTAATGCGAGCTGGCATATCGAAATGCTCTTCAGGCTTTGATTAATATTCTTTGATAGCTTAATGGATTTTTTGATTAATAATTTTACATATGCAAGTTTGTATGTTGGCGCCATTTTACGCGTGAATGATAAAAGCCGATCATCAGGGAATTCGGTAACATTAAAAATTTCCAAAATTACAATGATATGAATTCTTAAAAATTTGTACTGTAATAAAGGAGATCTCGGTTTAACTAAATTCTAAGAGCTTACGCGAACTTTGAATATTAAAGCAACGGAAAATTTTTAAAATAAATCAGAATCGATCATAGTTCTACTTACGCACGAACATAATTTTACTTACGCAAAGTAGTAGTTTTAGGTTTTTAATGATAATTTTTACACCAAAGAGCAATTCTTATATAATCGATTTTTTAAAACACTAATTTAAAAATGAAGAAATGCACACCTTTACTTCTTAATTTAAAAATTGGTTCTATAATATGTTAAAACCGATACATTTACTGTAGGCGAGGTTTCTATTTTTTCCTACTTTAATACATATATAGACAGAATTTCGACTGTTGGGTTTTGTTTAGGGCTCCTTGGATTTTGGAGTACTTTGAATTGAAGTTGAAAAATTATTACTACTGTAGATCGCTAGTTATACAGAACAATATAAAAAAATAGAAAAATGTTACTGCACAGCAGAGTTGGATAAAATGTAATTGATTACTAATTACAAAATGATACGAGTAATTGATTATACAATTACAATTACTTTTTTGTAATTTTGTCATGTGCAATTACAATTACAAACTGAAACAATTACAATTACAGGATTTGTAATCTAATTAGTTACAATTACAACTACTGAATTTATTTTGTCTAAGTGCGTTAGGGATATTAACGAAGAGTACATCGTTACGGCATTCCATTCAAGCATCCGATTCGACACTAATGGGGAGGAAAATATTCAGACTTTCATACGTTATGTAATGTAAATATAATATTGGAATTTCAAAATAAATTGTCACTAATAGTAGGAAATATTTGAAATTTTAAAGTTTTATTAATATCTCAGATACCGTGTTTTTTTAAGTTTGCAGTTTTATTTCCAAATTTTCATTTGTGGAGTTTGAAATTTAATCTGTATTTTATCAGATGAGGAATATTCTGACCCCATTAAAAATTATTTCTTTGGATATTGGATATAGTGTTCCTAAAAATAATGAACAAATCATACATATTGGTATAAATTTGTAAGGTTGTAGAGCCCTGAAGTACGTTAAGTGGTTACCCTTAATCCGTAAGATTTGTAATTGACTACTCGTACAATTATGTACATTGATTACGGTTACAAAGTAATTGCAGTTACATGGTAATTGTGACTACTTACAATTTCAATTACATGATAATTGCTATTTTATAATAATTTTTTTGTGTTATTAGCTGATGATATAAATCAAGTACATGTTAGTCTATGGACAGCGATTACAATGTAATTACAATTACATATAGTCACGATTACTATATAACTGTAATTACTTTCTAATCGTAATTAATGTAATTTTGCTTGTAATCAAATTACAAATGTAACTGATAAAACCCAACTCTGCTACACAGAATACAGATCTATAGTCTTATTTCCAAGCTTGTATTTTGTAACATTATAAAATGACTTACAATATATAATACTTTAATTTAGATTGTACGGAGATATGTCATAGCCGAGGTTGTTCCTTTTAATTGTTTTGCACTCGCATGCATCTATCTTTTTGAAAATTAAATTATTTTAAGAGGATTCAATTACAAAGTTTAAGAGAACATTTAAAATGTTTTTAATGTTGTTTTTATTTCAAAGAGTCTGTAGTGATAACACATTCTACTTTCTTAGAAATCAACAGCTGAACTGGACTGATTCAATTTATAGCTCCTCCTAGAAACGAATGATTGATGTCAAAATTTTTCGAAAATTCTTTCTTATTTAAATAGTTACATTCGCTTTAGTCAGACTTTATTCGATGGTTTGCAATAAAAGCATTCAGGGGCATAAAATCTTTACTATATTCTGCTCTGAGGAACATTTACAGTTAGTAATTTGTCAAAGGCTCTGTAAGAATTTGATTATGAATATATCGTGCTTATGTAAATATTAGATATACTAGAATGTAAAGACTATAAAAATCCTCCACAAAAGTACTGGTTTCGTACAATAATACCCGAAATTCTACGAATTCCTTTCAAATATATAAACTTATCAGTCAGATTTGTTGTTAAAAAACTAAATTCAGTTTTCATATTTTTGCAGAAAAAACTTTCAAATATCTTGTTTCGAATAACATAAAACACAAATTTGCCATTCAACACGATACGATAGAAGCAATAAAACATAAACTAAAATGCCACATACGTATGTTAATTACAACTGTCTGCAAAATTTAATTTCTTAATTTAATTACTTTTTATTTCTTAATTTATAAATCAACCATTTTTTGTGAGCCACACCTTAATTTCTTTTATTATTTTCTAAATTTTAAAGAGCACACCATAAGAGGATTTTTGTACTAAATATTTCAGAAGCCCACCACGAAAATCCTTAGAATACAACTACACATTAAGGATTGAAGACTGACCAACAATGGCGACAAACAACAGCACACCTTTAGCGACAGCACCACAAGAGAAGGTACCGTGGCCCAACAGTAAAGACGATTATGAACTGCGAGATGTGATTGGTGTTGGAGCTACGGCTGTTGTTCATGCAGCCTTATGTGTATCAAGAAATGAGAAATGCGCAATTAAGCGCATTAACCTTGAAAAGTGGAATACTTCAATGGATGAACTTTTAAAAGAAATTCAAGCTATGTCAAGTTGTAATCATGAAAATGTTGTCACTTATCACACTAGCTTTGTTGTACGCGAGGAACTCTGGCTTGTTCTTAGGCTTCTCGAAGGCGGTAGTCTTCTCGACATAATCAAACACAAAATGCGGACCACAAACTGTAAACATGGCGTTTTTGATGAACCAACAATAGCAACAGTTCTCAAGGAAGTTCTAAAGGGATTAGAGTATTTTCATAGTAATGGGCAAATTCACCGAGATATAAAAGCAGGAAATATTCTTTTAGGAGATGATGGTACTGTGCAAATTGCAGATTTCGGTGTCAGCGCTTGGTTGGCAACCGGTAGAGATTTATCCCGGCAGAAAGTAAGGCATACATTTGTCGGGACGCCATGTTGGATGGCTCCAGAAGTAATGGAACAAGACCATGGGTATGACTTTAAGGCTGATATATGGTCATTTGGCATAACAGCCATTGAAATGGCAACTGGAACTGCTCCTTATCACAAATACCCGCCAATGAAAGTTCTTATGTTGACATTGCAAAATGAACCTCCTACTCTAGATACGGGAGCTGATGAAAAGGACCAATACAAAGCTTATGGAAAAACATTTAGAAAAATGATAGTTGAATGTTTACAAAAAGAGCCTTCAAAACGACCAACAGCAAGTGAGTTGCTCAAGCACCCCTTCTTCAAAAAAGCAAAAGACCGAAAATATCTTACACAGACACTATTAGCAAGTGGTCCTTCAATGGAAACAAGAGTACACAAAGCAGCAAAACGACAACCAGGTGCATCAGGGCGACTACATCGTACAATAACAGGTGAATGGGTGTGGTCAAGTGAAGAGGAAGACAATAGTAAACGATCTTCAGATTCAGAATCAGAAGATAGACCAATGAATCGATTAGAAAAGGCTGATTCTTCAGACAGTGATAGAGAAGAGCATTCGGAAGTTTCCGAACGAACAATGACATGCCCGACTGAACATTCTCACGCAGAAGCATCGAATTCAGCTGAAGATTGTCCACCAGTAAATCTAGTCTTACGTATGAGGAATGTTAATCGAGAACTTCATGACATTCGTTTCGAGTTTGCTGTTGGTAAAGATTCTGCGGAAGGAATAGCAACCGAATTAGTTGAAGCTGGTTTAGTTGATCAATTGGACACCGTTGTTATGTCAGCAAATCTACAAAAATTAATCGACACTCGAGCCCAAATAAAGACCGTTACGTTCCAGCTTAATTCCGGTTGTAAACCTGGTGAAGTGCCCGATGAAAAATCCCTGATTGGCTTCGCGCAAATATCAATCACCGACTAATTTAACTATATAGTTTTCACATACATATAATTTCCGCGCTGTAATGTTATTTTTTATTATTTTCTTGTTATATATTTAATTTTATTAAATAATTCATAGTTTGTTTTCTTTGCTTTTTAAACACATATCATCTGATTATTTTCTCACCCCATGAGAATTTGGTTGTTTATAGTTTATGTGTAACAGACTGTAAATTTTTATAGAAAATCCAATAATCAATCCGCCTTTTAAAGTGTACTGTTTTTATTCATCCTTGTAGATATAACGTATATTTGCTTGTAGCAAGCAGGAGATTTACGATAATGAAGTGTTATTAAACCAATTAAGGGCATATTGCTAAATTTGTGATAGTATTTCTTCTAGTAAAAGAGAAGTGTATCTTACTCTGTGTTTTCAATGCCTCAATTTGTACCTTCTGTTTCCATTTTGATAAAAGTGTTCTTACTGTGCTTGAGAAGTAATCTATTGAAATTAAGGGAACTAAAAAACCGGAATTAGACAAGTAAAAGACATTTAAAATGTGCATTGCTAAGGTTACTATTACTACTTAAGATTAACGCAAGATTGTCATTTGTTGATTGAATAAGTTGTTGTGGAAAGATTGATAGCCCAGAAATAAAGAAATAGAGCACTGAAGATTTGTTCGTTATTGTTCTTATTGCATGTAACTTATATAATTGTTAATTATTCGTTATTGAATTTAGTAGTTCACTTAATTTTAATGTTCGGTTTGTTTGTAAATCTTTAGGGCCCATAAATACTCGTAGAAATAACAACACTATACAAAACTTACCAATTTCATTTCTTTTCTTTAAAGGCGCATCTTATTGTACTACAATGAGATATTCTAGCAATAGCGAGGGCATCGTAAGTATTTAACGTTTAATTACATTTATAAGGCTGAAAAACGATTACTATTTATTGAAGTTGAACGTAAAGAACATTCAATAATTATAAATTCTTCGAAACAAAACAGCAATAAAATTTAATTGAATATTATAAAGCTCCAATATTTCTCGAATTATGTGACTATCGCAGATCGAGGCATGCAATTCATTACCTTTTTTATGATAACTTTTAAGAGGGTAAGTAAAAAGTTACGTTAAGTGGTTACCCTTAAAAATTATAACGCTTTTTGAAACATCATCTGAAAAGAAGTAATGAATTACACACCCCTATTCACGAACACAACGAATACGCTAGAGGTGATAAAAATTATATTTAACGAACTGAGGTGACGTTATCTTTTTAGTTCTGTTTTGTAGTAAACATCATCTTTTAAACAAATTCATATTATGTATTTGAAGTTCCGTTAAGTCAGGTGGAGTCTTAGTGGCCACATCCGAGTGCAAGGAGACCCCTTTTTAATTTCAACTTCAGCGCAATGCAGTCCCTTTCTTTTCCAGGTTACCAGCAAAACAGTTTCAGCATTCTCTTTCTCGCTGCTATAAAGGACACCTGCACCTGATACTACCACCAGCATTGATGTAAGATGCTTGTCAATTTAAAATCTACGAAATAATACGGCGCCTCGCAGAATGACAATGGGCGATTCTCGTGTCGAATTTAATGTTGGGGCGGGATTTTTAGAAAATAAAATGAACTTATATAAAAAAACCGATAATAATTATAAAAACATTTTTATAAAAGAAAAATTTATTCTGTTACAGCTGGCGCTAAATGCGAGCTTTTGGCAGTATCGTTGATGCCGAGTCCAGTACCCGATTCGGTACTGCATTGTGTTGAGGACTTAAGGGGGGAACCTCCTCCAGAAAAATTTTTTTTTTGTTTTAAAAATTCATTTACTATCTAAATAATATATTTTCAATGTTGTAAGCTCAATAGAAAAAAAAAAGTTCGTAAATAGTCACCGAAGTGATGCACTCCAAAAGTACTGAGAGCACTTTACAGAGTGCTTTACAAGTACGAAAACTTTAATCGCGTTTTTCTTGAAACGTATTTATTGCGCGCCGTGAAATATAACTTAAAAATAAAACAATCAACTTGAAATTTTGCACAGGTATTCCTTAACTTATTGGCCTTTGTACAAACCTAATTTTTTTTATTAATTGTTATAATAAATATTGTTTTTAACGATTTGTTTATAAACTCTTTTTTTCTTTTTGTCCTCAAATTTTTATTTTTTTATTAATTTTTTGTTAAATATAGGTTCATGCAAAGTGGAGTGACTCATTTTAATGAAAAATAAATTGCTTCGTTGATTTCAGTTAACTACAAGGCCCTGGGCGTTCCACGGCGCAAACTTGAGGAATTTGATCAGCTGTATCGCCGCCATTTTGCTTTTTCACTAATGAAAAAATTTGTGTTTATACATTAAAACATCAAAATTATTATAATTAAATGTATGGTCACTTTATTCAAGTGGCCATAAAGTTTTCGTATACCGAGAAATTCATGAACATGAAAATTTCAAAATGCGATATCTCGGCGAAAAAAAGATATTTGAGCAAACTCAACGGCATTTGAAAGAGGAAGACATAAAAAAAACATCGCCGTGCTACATAACCTCAAATATGTCAAAAAACAGTGTTTTTGCACTTTTAGATTAGAATATTTCAAAAACGCGTGATAGAGCGATTCTGAGCCCGGATTCGGTTTCAGCGGGAAAAATAACTTGGGAAACAACTATTTATTGTCCAGGGGGAAGAAATTTTCAAAATTACGCAGGCCTACATTTAGTCACGAACAACAAAAATCATGTTTTTACTACAAAACAGAGTTTGCGAATAAAAAACCTTGATCAGCAAAGTCAACGGGAAAAAAAGGGTTGAATTCGCTAAGAAGCATTTTAAGAAGCTGAAGACCCCCTGAGTTTTAAAATCACGTACTATTTAGCGACGAGATCACGTACAATGCCTTCGAAACCGATATAAGATGAAAAGTATGGAAAAACCGAATACTGCGTTTAACCCGAAGCACATTATCACCACGATAAAGCATGGTGGATAATCATTTAGTGTGGGGTTGCAGACGGCGGGCGGGGGATATTTTGTCTAAATTGGATCGCTTTGGTTACCTAGACATATTAAAATAAAACTTACAGGACAGTATACGAAAATTGCATCTTCAAGACCCATGTGTTTTGACAACACAATGACGCCATGTTTAATGTAAAACTCGTAAAATATTGATTGGTTTACAATGTCCCTCAACAGCTCTATTCTCCACCCAGGAACTGAAAATACTGTATGTTCCTTTCATCATTTGCGTTTACAGAAGTATTTTTAACAGAAATTTTAGAACCACGTTTTCTGAACTGGGCTCTATTTCAACCGTGGTAATTACCATGGTAGTAGCAAGAGTAATGTTTCATAACCGCGGTTTGAAAAAAAATATCGCAGCCCTACTTTACTGTAGCAATTACCACAGTGTTTGGGTAGTTCGTTTCATAGAGTTCGCTTGTGTGAGAGAGTGAGAAAATCTAACTCGTATCAATCGTTGGGTAAAATTATCGCAAGTGGTTATAAAAATAAGATTTTCACAGTTCATTATATTTTTTGCTTGAAAACTAGTGCAGTTTATTGTTTAAAATAGCTGCGTTCCATTGGGCCATGCAGAGTACTCTGCCGTAGTTCCCCAATGGAACGCTTTTTCTTTACTCGAGTAGGTTTAGCCGCTGTCAAAGTTGGCATTTTATAGATTGTATTTGCGGTTTTTTGATGTGCTGTAAGAAATTTGGTATGTTTTGCGATAATTATAGTAATTTTGGAAAAAAATTTAACTTTTTTGATGATTCTTTTTAAACATATTTAATATTTGTCATAACATAAAACAGCAAAAAGCCAGCCATTGAGAGCTTTTGAAGCACAAAAACCCTAGCGGAAAAACTCAGCGTAAGTACGCTTGCAAACTAAACCTACTTTTATCATCAAGGACTAATTTGGAATGGTAGTAGCGTAAAATTTTATCTAGAACATCCTACTGAAAGAAACGAAGCATTTACGTCAGAAGAGCAACTCCAAATCAATTTTCATTGGCTTAGAACTTGTACTCAATACCATGCGATGTATGAAGTATATAAAACTACAGTATGTCGTGTTGTACGTAATGTCGTTGAAGGAATAAATCAAATTCTTTTTCGTTATTATGTTAAACGGGATCCGTAAACGACACAAGAGTACTTAGAATTTCGAATTTATAGTTGAAAATGAAGCATGAATGGCGACCGTGCTGCTTGGGGATTCAATTTTTCCATTAAAATCTTGGTTACTTCCTTCTATTATCAGAGATCCTTGATGGTTCCTCTTTTTAATGAGTATCCAATTGATATTCCTTATTAATAGTTTGGAGCACTAAGTCGTCAACCTCGGTCATATTGCAGTTACAGCCAAACCTAGGAATTCTCGCAAAACTTATTGTATTCAGACAACCAGTACTTTTTTTGTTATCAGTCTTCACTTTTTTTTCGTAAATATCACTATAAAGCAATAAGTAAAACGCACAACTTACCATTGTTCGTTTTCTTGTATTCTCCCAAGTATTGTTCCGCACAAACGTAGTCTTTAGTCTTTATTTATTATAAGTCTCAAGGCTAAGGTAAACTTCATTTCCTGCTATTTCTCTTGTTTTAATGATTTCGTAATACTAAAAAAAAATTAACAAAATATCTCCTCTGTGAAATTTTCTGAAAAATAAAGTAATTTGCTTTGGTTTACTCGCTACTAATCCTGGGTAGGAATTCTCACGAAATTTGTTGTTTCGTTGCCTTGTAATTACGCAAAATTGTAAAAATGTGTAGAGCTTGAATTTAACAAGTGTGTGTTCAATCGGTTGAAGGAAATGCAAACCGTTTTACAAAGTTTTACTCATGGCAGTCCAAACGCTATGAAGTGTAAAAATCACACGCCAGCTCCCAGCCAGGCGACTGAGTATTTAGATGCAAGCTCCGAAGGCAATCAACTTTAAACATCACCAAACCGCTATAAATTCGCTTATTAATTTATTAATTATATATTTAAAAGAGCATTCTTTAAAAAAAGAGATGTCGTTATCCAGATCCTATTTAATGTATTATACACAGGGATTAATTATGAATGATAACTTCAAAATGTTTTGTCGTATCAACTCTAGCCAGAAGTTAGTTTTCGAGATAAGAAGCATATAGGTTAGTATATTTAAGACTGTCGTTATGAGAAAGGACCAAATAACATAACTAAGCGGAACTAAGTAAGAGCAAGTTGGTGACCGACTACAGACCTCACGGCGCCATCTTAATAGAGGGAAAGGTCACGAATGTAAGTATGTATGTCAAAAGTAAGGGCACTGATGTGCAGCAGATAATCATCGGCGAATATGTAATTTTTTGAGTGCCGTTTTATATAAGGTAAGTCATAAATATATAAACAAAATGTAGCTGGAGACGGAAGTGGATCAATGGTTTAGTGGCACGATCACCTCGCAATGGATGCAGGTTTGCGCCTTCGCCTCCCTATGAGTTTAGCATTTGCAATTGCAATAAGTAAAAAATCCGCTACGTTTCTGGGTTGCTGTATAGCTCGCAGCAATGCAAAAAACAAGTTATTTAAGTTACCTCTAACCATAATTCCCTTCCGGCCATAGCCATGCTAACCCATCATAGGGTTGTCCCCTGGACTTTGGCTACATCGTTTGTAATAAATAACCCATATTTCACCCTTATCCAGTGTATATATTACCTTTGAAGTCTTTAGCAGAGTAGTTTCGCAAGAGTGATTTTAACGTTAGCATCATTGCTACTTTGAATAGCAAAGTAAAGTAACATAATATACTCGTACTACGCGATTTAACATCAGAGATAGAGTAGGGATTCTTGGGAATTGCAATCAAAAGTGCATGTTTCCATACATCAGGAAAAGATGAAGAAATTGTCACCTGACTTATTAAGTAGGTTATACTTATAGTACTTATTATATAAACAAAAATAATCAAAATTGTAAATGGTTCGAGAATAATCTTTATAAAACTTATTAGGTGTTACTCTTTTAGTTAAAATTATTGTTTAAACTTCTAAGAATATGGTACATTTGGTCAAATTGATTTTATAATAGTTAAATCTATCATCGTCGGGTATGCTTCAAAGAGTCGAGAGCGGTTGCTAGACAAGTTAAAAGTTTTTCTCAAAACTGATTTTTTAAATTTTCTTTACCTACTACCTGAAAAATAAGTCAATTTATTATTATTATTTATATTTAAATTAGTCTTTGGTCTTATCCCTTAATTAAAAAAACAGAACCTAAAAGAATAGATAGATGAATAGAAAGAGAAGTAGGTAAGTTTATTTGTCATAGTCGTGAAGATTTTAAAATTAATATTACAGTCCCTGGCCAAATGATTAGTCCCACTAAGTTTTCTTAAAAAATTAACCTGTGCTAATTCTTAATTTTTATTAATATAGAAAGGACAATGTTAAAAATAGCCGATTTTTGGCTGCATGAAATATGACCCCTGAATACTTTAAATGGTTGGGGAAATGTCAACTTCACCCCTAAAACTGTAAAAACCACCCCAAAACCGGTTTTGGTCAGGTTACTCATATAAACCACAAATTACAGTTGGGGATGGTTTAAAAATAAAGTCTTCAAAATATGAAATCGTTGAGAAAATGTCGTTTTGATGAGAAAATTTCGATTTCATATTTTGAAGACTTTATTTTAAAACCATCCCCAACTGTAATTTGTGGTTTATATGAGTTATCTGACCAAAACCGAAACTTATCTATTTTTAGTGGTTTTGGGGTGGTTTTTACAGTTTTAGGGGTGAAGTTGACATTTCCGCAGCCATATGAAGTATTCAAGCGTCATATTTCATGTTTTTTGACAGCAATCAATCATCTTTTCTGAGCTACATGCGTTCCCCTCGAGCAGCCAAAAATCGGCTATTTTAACATTGTCCTTTAAGTACTTTTTGGTCCATAATTCTCTTCCTCCACTATTGTCCACGTACATTTGGAATATCAATTTCCTATGTTTACTAAAACAACTGCCTCTTCACAAAAAGAATTAATAGTAAAACATTTATTTATTAAACACTTGCTTTTTAATAAAAAGTAAGAATTAGTAAAGCACAGGCTCCTTTAAAGAAAAATTAGTGAGTATAATAATTTGGTCTGTGAGCGTAGTGTGTACAAGCCCCAGAGTATAGAGCGCTAATATCAAGTAAGGCTTAAGATTTTTTTTGTATTAATGAATACATATTTTAGAAAACTTGACTAAATATATTTAAAAAACACTCTGATTAATATTGCAAACACTTTTTATAAATAGGAATTTGTTTTTTGAAGTGGGAGATGACTGAAAATAGCCATGCAAAATTTGCAGCAACACGTTCCTTGAATTTTTCTAGCCTAAAATAAAAAAAATAACTTGGTTATATTTATTAATCAAGTTTGTAGTTATCATCTATATTTCTAATAAAGTCAACTTTAAAATTTGTTTTTTTTTTACATTTTTGAGGGGTAAAATCAACTATATGTGGAGGCAGCCTAATGATGCCTAGATAGGCCGAAAAGTGTTGCACGCTCTAAAAGGAAGTTTTTTTTAATTTGATAATGCCACAGCTCAGCGGATACCTTATGATGTTCAGCAGGAAATGGTAAGGAAATTTGTGAAGAAGTTAAGTAAAGAAGGTAACGACGTACGCTTCAGTTGAAAGTTTGAGGCTTATAAGCCAATATAGCCTTACTTTAAACTTTTTCTAATCCGGACAATGCGGAACGTGCAGCCCTTTCACAAAAAAGAGAATTAAATTGTAGATTTACCCTGATATGGGACTTTTATATTAGCGACGAGTCCGATGAAGTGAAATATTTCTTACATCTTGGACAATAATGATATTGATGTCTGCGCCTCTTTGTTTTATAAGATGATGATCTTTTGTTCCATTTAATTAATTCTACCTGCTTTTCTTCCCCGTGTTACAATGCCGTACTTCGAAACCTTAGGAACAGGAAGAACAGACCGAAGAAATTACTTGCGTAGTAAAAGCGCAATAGCGTATTATGACATTGTCACCTGTTATGACAGCTTTAAGGCACTATCCTCCTCGCTCTATAAGGAATACCTTGTTCATGTTCGCGATGATATGCATACCCCTGCAATTTCTTTAAATTCGTCAATATGAAAAGGAAATCGAGCAACTATCCATCTACGATGTGGTATGAAGGGTCTTCTAATAATAACGTGTCCGACATAGTAAATAATTTTGTTTCATTTTTTTAGAGTGCCTTTTCTTCCGATAACTGTGAGAATAATTTTGCTCATATTTTGGATCGTCCCGATTTTTTGATTATCGCGGGATCTTATTATGGAAAAATCAAAGAACTTAAATCGTACTTTTCCTCCGGTCTTGATGGTATCCCTCCTGCTTTTGTTAAGTCTTGTTTCGATGCCCTTCTCACTTCTTTAGCGATTCTCTTCAATAAGTTACTTCAAGCTGCCAAATTTCCTGCATTATTATATTTCCGGCATTTATAGTCGCTGTTAATAAAAAGGGCCATACGAATATTATAACTAATTTCAGACCGATCGCGAAGTTATCATGCATACCCAAAATATTTGAATCGAAAGTGTATTCGCAGCTTATTGAGCGTGGCTTAATCTCCCCCAATCAGCATGGCTTCTTGCCCGGTAGATCAACGACTTCTAACTTACCGGAGTTTACCTATAACGTTATTTCTGGCTTCCAGCGAGGGATACAAACGGACTATATACACGGATTTCAGTAAAGTCTTTGATAAACTCTGTCAATGCGTAACTATATTTGATATTTAAGAGCCTGCGTTTCCCCTTGCTCTTCTCGACTGGATTTCTGCCTATGTAAGGGACAGGACATATCGTGTGTCGCTCCGTGGCTCTACATCAAGTATTTTCATTTTGGCCCTGTACTGTATTGATGACATTGTTCATCTGATCTCGCACTCTAATGTTCTAATCTACACTGACGACATGAAGAGCTTCTCCTACGTTAAGGATGGTGGTGAGGCCGGTCTTATTCAAAATGTCATAGATACGGTCTTTGAGTGGTGCGGGCACAATGGCTTACTTCTTAAACTTTTCGGGGAATTGCCTCTGTAGCGCGCTGCCCGTAACTGACCTTGAGGTAAAACGTGATAGGAAACTTGACTTTAGTCTGCATATTAATTATATTGTGTCTAAAGGCCGTTTAATCTTAGGCTTTTTAAAGCGTTGGTCTAGAGAGTTCTTTGATTCATTAGTTAGACCTATTCTAGGATATGCATCTTAGGTCTGATCGCCCTACTACGCTGTTCATTCCAAGCGAATCGAATCGGTGCAGCGTAATTTTGTCAGATTTTCGCTAAAAGGGCTCCCATGGGACGATCCGCTTAGACTCCCGCCCTACACCGAACGCCTCCGTTTGCTTGGTTTTTTTCTCCTATGCATGTTGGTGTGGGAGCCTCATTCCACCGATTTGATGGAATAGGTCAATTGTTTCTTGGCTCCTGTGTTAAAAGGGTTAATTCTACAAAGCATCAATGCTGAGAGAGGGCACATTGGGTACTTTTGCTCCAATGACGGAAATGAATAGAGTAGGCAAGGTGTTTTTAAAGGAACTTTAAACAACATTAAGTTTTGAAAGCGTTAAACATAGCACGATTTGCTCTGCCCAAGCAAGGATCATAGATAGGATCCAAATCTCGATTGATTTCTGTAGAGTTCACACGGAAAACCGATTTCTCTGATTTCCAAGTTGAAACAAGGGGCAAGTGCGGTTTGCTTACATCACCAAGGCTTAACTGTTCACATATGCTCCCAGGCTTGTACATAGAGTAGGTTGTGGTCAACGTCATTTTAGCGTGTCCTCCAGGGAAAAAACATTTTGCAAATGTTCTAAATTAGTGATTGCAGTTGCATTTAATGTGTGTGTCCCTTTGTATTTGGAAACTATTCTAAAAACTCACAAAGCGTGATATACACAGTTTGAATGGATAGCAAAATTTACTTAGCAATGCCGAGCGGCAGCATGACTTTAACGGTCCGTAAAATCGAACTGATCTCTATGTTCACCACCTAAACCAGCTTAAATTTTTTTTCTTATTGTAAAAAATTGATAAGTCAGAAATCTTTAAAGTGGAGCTAACTTTAAAGAAAGCTGAATTCCCTTGGAAAAAAAATAATATAATTTCGCTGCAATCCAGAAGTCATTGATTTCATCACATCTAATAATATTCGAATATTTATGATTCCCAATTACGTCGGCGTGGCTAATTTAAAAATTTCTATTTGAATCTTTAAATACTTTTGTCTCTTATCTAAGAATAGCAAACTGAAAAATTGGAACGTCTGTTTAAATTATTGATGAGTCTATATAAACGGTTTCTGTTTTGAACCGAGACAAACCAATGGCTGAATTTATCACTATCATCATAAGACGCAACGTCATTCTACATTTACGGGATTATAAATACCAATGGATTTTTCCAACTGAAAATTAATTTTAAATATTCTTTTAAGACAACTAAGGATTTGAACAAGAGTATAGTAGAACAAAACATTCTATTTTTAGGTTTTGTACGATGATGCTAGGGCTCAGGGGATGCGCAATAATACTGTAGCATAGCCTTGGCAGGAAAGGGGTTGAGTAAAGTTAATGACGACGCGGAAAAAATAGATGGTAAACATTCACGTTGCTTAAGAAAAATTTCCGAAATTTTACGGTACGTCCAAATATGACAATGAAGTTTTAAGAATGAGAGTGGCTTGCGATTCTTATATTGCGCTTGGTGATATTATTGCAAGGAATCAGGTTAGCACTTTCATTACACAGAATGGTCGTCAAAATAGTGCTAGTGAGAGAAAACTTCCATCGAGTGTACATAGAATCGCCAATAATCTTAATAGCCTTTCTTCAAATCTTGTCTAACGCGGCCAGTGCAGTACGTTCAGCTCCTGCCAAATATGACAGTTATATTCGAGCCTCGACCTGATGTGGGACGTATTGATATAGGTTGCATGTTTTTTTAAAAGGAACATTAAATATGTTAGTTCAAATTGTGTTATGCTTAACACATTAAATAGTTTTGGATGTGTTAAACATAGCACGATTTCCCCTTTTACCGATCAAAGAACTCTAGGTTGATTTTTGTAGAGTTCCCTCGGAGGTACACTTCTCCCATATACTAAAGCCTTAAATGGCCGTTGTACGCTCCTTGATCGGCAGCGTTTTCTAAAGTCCATTACCGAGCCAACTTAATACCCATAACGAATTTGATTTTCTCTTTCTTTCTTTTTTCTTTCAAAGCTGATGAAATTCCATCTATTTTGACAGGCGTCTTTTTCGATATCTCATTTTTGCCATGCTTAACAGTGACATTTTTTTAAATAAGGCGCTGTGTCAACTCTGAGCGTTACATTTTGTTGCAAATGCGAAATTTAAAAACCGCTATGTCAAAAGATGCGCATTCTCATACACTTTAAAGGCCCGTATCAATTTTTGATTTCAGATGAACCGTACGTTGACAATCCTGGACACCATAAGCATAGTCCAATCAAAAACGGGGTAATTCTTGGAACTAAGGGAGGGGGGGGGGCATTGAAAACTGACGTGCACCCTTAACTTCTACTAGATCTTCGCAGAAGTGTTCTCATGACTCTAGAACAAAACGGTCTCGTCTTCCTCTCTGCACTCGCTGCACTCTAGAGTATTCTACTCCCATTCTTCTGGCCTGACCCATTACTGACCGCATTCTCTGTCACGAGGTCTACATAAATTTTCAGTTAGACCTTATACAATTTGATTAGCTTATTTGATTCAGATGTATTGAGAGTTCCCCCATAACGCTTTAGTATGTTTAGCTGTTTCGGATTCCTCCCAACTTTCCTTATGCTTCCTCATTGGTCCTTCCCGAATTTGTTTTAACTTCCTTGATAGTGGTGCTCAAGTTGAGCATTATTAGAGTTTCTTCGTGTACGCCCTTCTGCGCTAATTCGTTTGCTTTTTCAATTCCTGAGTTTCCCAACAGCCCTGTTTGATCTCGCTGTGCGCCCTAGTTAGTAGTGACTCTAACGTTTTGGATTTCAGCACTGCGTTTGTAAGTAATTTGATTGACGCCTCGTTATCCGGACATATTGCTATTTTAATAACTTCTTATTTACGCTTGTGGCGCCTTCTGATTAAAAAAATAAAATTCCAACGTAGTTTAGTTTGAATACTTCAGCTGTATCATATGTTAGTTATGTAGCTTATAGTAGTTTTTTTGTTAATTCCTATTGAATTCTCCTGCTTTGATTTTTTGTTAATTTAACTGTTTAGATTTTATTTCCTTATTGTTTTCTTGTGATATGTTATCCTGATCGTCATTAATGACATATTGTCGAGCGCCCTAGACGACCACGAGGGATTAGAAGATTAACCATCTTACGAACATGGACTATGCCGCCGACGTATGTCTCCTATCCAACAAACAAAGTCATTTGGGATACATGAAGCCTTGAGCACAGAAGATCGCAGGCAGGGCTTAAGATTAATGCTGCTGAAACCAAACTTATGAGGTTGATCTCCAGGATACAACATGAAATTTATCCGGAATAGCAACAAATAGAGAAAGTGGATAAATTTTGCTATCTCGGAAGCATAGTCCATGTCGTTAAACTGTTCTTTTCAAATAAAATATGAATAGAGTTAATCTTACTCCTTCTTGCGGGAAGAACACAAAAACATTAATTCAAATTCTATGCGGGTAATACGAAGGATTCAGAGTCTGCCATTTTAACGCGCAAAGCTTGTTACCGAAAATTGACGAGTTCAAAGAAATTTTTAATTCCTCTCTTATCGATGTTATTTGTATATCGGAGACTTATTTTAAGCGACATATTTGTGACGTGTGAGTTGGTGTCTGTTTGTTGGAAATTATGAGTGTTTTCGAAACGATAGACAGGAACGAGTGGTGCTGTAGCACTTTATCTTAGAAACTCCCTGCATGGTCGTATTGTTTCCCTGTCCCCGCCAGGTGCTGAAGTTGAGTACATTCTTGTAGAAGTAATTGCAAGTGGTAGGTATTAAATGCTTGGTTAACACTTTCTATAAACCGCCCAACATGTTCTCCCTGGATTCACTCTTTGCTGATATGTGTTTGCACTTTGTACAGCCATATCGTTATTGATGGGGATCTTAATGTAAATCCAAATGAGTTTAACGAATATTTTACTGGTAATCTGTCAAATGATGTAGCATTCACTTTTATCTCTGACTTATTTAACGGATTCTCTTTCTGACGTCACGGTATGTGATGGTCATAAGGCTTTATTCGATATTAAATCTAATGCCTACGTTCCAGATAACGTTCCCTCAAATTTTCACTAATTATTCTTCCATTTATCACAGGCATGTTCAACACGATACTTATTACTACTACTATTCCGTAAAAATGGAAGCAAGTATTCTCATTCCAAAAGGGTCAAAATCCGTTGAATCGACCAATAGCTATCTAACCTTTCGAAACTATCTGACAGGATAATATATTCACAGATGGTTTCTTTCATTGACGCTGACGATATTTCGCAATACCAGTCCGGCTTTGGAACTCAACATAGCTGCATAACAGCATTAGGAAGGGTCTCCGATGATATTCGGGAAGCAATCGATTGTGTCATGGTTTCCTTTTTGGTTTTGCTTGACTTCTCCAAGGCCTTCGACAAGGTTGATCACAAAATGTTACTGAATAAGTTGTAAACGCAACTCCGTTTTACAAGGAGTGCATGTGAATTAATTCTTACATACCTCCAGGGACGCGTTCAAAAAGTCTTGCAATGGAGTGTACTCCAATTTCCTGCGGTGCTGCACTGGTGTTCCGTAAGGATCCATTTTGGACCCGTCATTGTTTTCAATCTTTATCAACGATATTGCGTCTGTTATTCAAAATTGAAATTTCCACATGTACGTTGATGCAATTATAGATCTCAATACCAATTAGATTATACATATATGCATTTGGCTTCTGGAATGCGACATGGAAAACGGGGTGTTTTTGGGCCGAATTCTGTGGACGGATGAATCGCAGTTCACAGAGGATGGTATCAGAAACTATCACAACCTCCATTCCTAATCGGATACTAACCCACTTAGGACAAGGGGACCTCCTCCCAGACCAAATTCGAAGTGGGCTGGTATCTGGATACACTGCCAGATCTACTAGAGGACATCCCTCTGGATAATCTTAAGGCAATATTTTACCAACACCATGGAGCACCAGCGCATTTTGGTATCGTTTTAAAGGCAATAATGAATGAAAAATTTCCTAACCCTGGTTTGGACGATTCCTTGGCCTGCTAGAGCTCTAGATCTTACCCCATTGAACTATTTTTATGGGAAGCAATAAATGGATGGAGCTAACGATAGAGACGAATTAGTTAGCTGAATTGAAACTTGAATTCAATAAAAAGGATTTTAGGGTTAATTTGAGTTTAATTTCTTTAACTTGCAGATTTTTATAATATTATTTTACGTATAAATTTCTACGTCCTTTTTCTACCTGAACACATTGTACCTTTTTGGTAAGGTAATGAGGTGGAAAATTTTATTAAACTAAAAAACCGATGTATTAATTACATGAATTTCGGAACAAATTTGGGAAAATGCTGAATTTTTGGTAATTTCAAAAAATTATCACTTTTAGAGGTGACTGTACCTTCAATGGGGGGGGGGGGGGGGGTTAGATCAACATTGTTGAGGATTTTGGAAAGGTCTTGGGATAGTAGTTTTTTGGCATTTGCTTGATGTCGCTGCATTGAGTAGATCAAAAGATAAAAATAACGTACCAAAAAAAAAAATGCGCGTACCATGAAAATTGCGAATTTATGAATCACCCTGTAACTCCCCAACGATTGAGATTGCCCCTCCCCCCGCCATACAATTTTTTGTTTGGCTAGATCTGAAACAATTTGAATTAAGATCCGGTTCTTTTTTGCCAATATTGAAAGTCGATGTTTTATCATTAACATCGATTGTGCGATATTCTATATACTTCAACAGCGGTGTTTAGATTTCCAACATCGGTGTTTTTTTAACACCGATAAACATTGAATATTCCTTAGCACCAGTTTCTTGTTCAGGATGTTAGAATGTGGAACTGCCTAGGTTTTAGGCGTTGAATGAAGCACGCATATTGAGTATGACAGGCGACAAATTTTAATCAGAGATTTAGCAAAAATAAAGCGGCGCAGCATTTTAGCACCAAAGGCGAAAAATCATTGGCTTGAGATTAGCTTGAAAATTTCCCGCTTATGAAAGGGTAGCGATATTTTCCTACGGTTGAGGTAGGGTAGGTGATACATAGGAACAAGAAGGTGATAAATAGGAACTAACAGCTACAGTTTTGCTTTGTCCAATGAGCCAGTATTGTGAAAAAATGTGGTTTAATTAATTAAACTAGAGCCCAGGCAAAATTTATATTCCCTGAAGGCTGCTTTTTTGTTTTTATTAGCCGTAGAACAGTCGTTATTAAATCAATCACAGTCTACTGAAGAAACAAGCCTGGAAATAAATAGAAACAGCTGGGCATTGGTGGAGTAAACGAACCGCACTTTCCATAGTAAGCAACAGAAATGGGGTATGGAAATTCTACTTTCCCGAAATATTTTTCTAGATATTAAAGTTTCAACTTGAAATGTGCTTGACAAAATGTTTTGAACATTAAAGGTACGGTGTTTTAAAGAGAATACTCTTTTGTGTTAGATTTGTTGAAGTAGTGAGCTTGTAATGATGCATCAATGACATCAGTATTTGTTTTTAATTTGATCTGTGGTACAAAAAACGTGCAAAAAATGAAATATTG
The DNA here is from genome assembly GCA_964036015.1 of Leptarthrus brevirostris. Classification (NCBI taxonomy): domain Eukaryota; kingdom Metazoa; phylum Arthropoda; class Insecta; order Diptera; family Asilidae; genus Leptarthrus; species Leptarthrus brevirostris. Next base: position 154,525,226 of record OZ038371.1, read on the forward strand.
ACGACACGCTTCGCTGTGAAATGGTCGGGACTGTCAGTCTTTCCCAAGCTTAAATCTAAATTAGGCTTGACATCTTTCTATCTTATACCTTCATATATTTTTTAGCAGTACCGGGTAAACAGCAGGCTCCTCGACTACTCTATCAGATATTATTTTCACATTGTTATCTGATTTTTTTCCTTGGCTAGCAGCATGTTTTTTTGGGTATGGTTCATTGGCCCATTACCTCCTTCTAATGTTTTGATATGATTTATTGGGGTCCTAATAAAAATCCAAGTTTGCGAACTCAGCGCACTTCCGGGCGCATCGCCGATTGGAAGGAAACATTTAAGGAACTTATAATGATCATCAATGAAAAAATATTTCTGGATATAAAAATTGTTTGTGAATACTCGAGTAAAGTTTTCGAAATTAATAATATAAGTTAGTAAAGTCAAAATTCGTCTCAGTGTTATTCTTAAAAACGAATTATCGAGTCTGTTACAAAAACGAAAACACATGGAAAATTTATGCAGTCTTTCAGTTTGCATTGACCAGTATATTTCGTGCACTTTTCAAGTGTATACTCGTATATACATAAAATTGCACTTGAATGAAAATTGATTGCTTTCACTTGTTGCTATGCATTATACGAAAAACAAAGGCAATAAAACATTTAACCAAACCGGTCATGTGAACAACAATTCATTTATAACTCGATAATAATTTAGACAAATTGTCGGCGTCTTCAACAGATTTACTTTTCAATTTAACCGAATAAAACGCGATCGATGCTTCGGTATTGATCAAGTATTCTCTATTGATTGTATGCAGCGCGACCTAATCAATGAGTCAATAAATCATTGAAACTTGCATTCCTCGTGACAATTGTCCCTCTACCCCAACCTGGAGCTGTAAATAACAAAAAGACGTAAGAGCTGAAAATTTAATTGAAATTTAGTGGAGTCGTTTTTCACGAATTCATAAATTCGTTTATGGGAATTAATTTATGTCGAAACGTTCAATTTAAGTTTTCAAATTGGTAAACAAACAGTGGACCATTTCATTTTATTTGATAGATTAAATGATGCCAATTGAGGCAAAATCTTACAAAGTAAATTTCTTTATTTCAATGCGATTGAGAAGAATCTAGAAGAATGGGCAATATTCAAAGCGGTGAACATAATATTGAGCTCAATGTACCGTTAAATCAATTTTGCTAATTCGTTGTGATGGAAATATTACATTCAAGTAATAGAAAAGAAAATACAAATATTTCAAGAGAAACGATGTTATCCAGCTGTAAGAGCATATGAATAAATATGGGTGCAAAAATAGGTAAATTATAATTATTTTCCTTTGTGCAAAATCATTCTAAAGAGTTCTGTAAAGTTGCAAGTGCATCTATGTAAAGAGGGTGTTTTCGGGAAGCAATTTCGATAGAAAACACTGTAAGAATGATCGATTAAAAAGTCTACAAAATTTTGAAAATTCCGGGCTCAGAATTGTTCTATCACGTCAGGTTTTGTTTTTTTTACATATTTGAGGTTATGTAGCACTGCGTTTTTATTTTCTTTAAAAAAAAAAGTTTGCAGTGATACATAACCTCAAATATGTCAAAAAACAGTGTTTTTGCACTTATAGGTAAAATATCTCAAAAACCTGACGTGATAGAACAATTCAATTGGGTATTCTACTACCCAAGACAGTTGAAAAAATCGTTTTTTTTGTTTTTTTCCTATTTTCGTTTTTAATTATATAAAGAATGTGTCTGCAAAAGGATATGCCCTGAAAATGAAAAATTTCCAAGTTACAAGGCCAAGAATATAACGATGCTGGTTCACGCTCTCTATTAGGTATGAGCACCGGTCAAGTCGTTTATGCTTTATTAGTCATGCTTTTCCTGATCGTATATTTTCAAATATCACCAAGGAAAGATGACTTGCAGAAACCTATTTTTAGAAGAAACATTTTTTTTCTGACCTCCTATTTCCAGATTTTTCAGTTTGTTACTAACTTGGAACCGAGTGGACGCGCGGGGTTTTTTTTTCTAACGAACTTTTAGCGAGTATTTTCGTAAGAAATGGATAGAAAAAGCTCTCGATCGAAAAGTCAATGATCGGATCGCGAACGGAAAATAAAAAATTTCGCGGAAATCGGTACACAGTTGATAAAAAAAGTGAAAAGTACAGGAGTTTGCCAGTACATCGGCCCAGAAACTTCGAAACAGAAGCAGCATGGACACGTGCAAGGATGAACAATTTGGATACAGTGTTATAGATTTCGTGACTGTTTTTACGATGCTTGCTACAATCGTTATTTGCTTAGACTGTAAAGAGAAAGTGCGTTTTGAAAAAAAGGATTCTCGCGGGTTGGGTTTCAAACTGTATATTATTTGTCTGTGGTGAAAGATGCATTGATTCTTGTCCGCTAATCAATAAGGCGTACGAAATTAATCGGCGAATCGTTTTCGTGATGCGTCTTCTGGGAGTTGGCAGAGAAGGGCTACAATTATTTTGCAGTTTGATGGATATTTGCGGCGGAATGGCAAGGAAAACTTATTACTCGTGCTTGGCGATCATTTATCGGACTTCGTCTTCTGTCTACGATATTGCTATTTCAAAAGCAGTTCTTGAAGAAATCGCACTAAATACCGCAGCCGGGAACATGCCAAAACGTCTTTCTATCTTTAAACGCTTTTTTCTCGAAAGCATGTTTTTGAAACTGGTTGACACGATTACTTAAAAAGTACTTGTCCGATTGCTCTGAAATTTTACCAGTTTACTTGGCAAATACAGAGAGTCACAGTGAAAATCGTCCACCCTCCTAGGAAGAAGAATCTGGCAAGATATTCAGGGAAATCTTAAATTAAAATACATTGATCATAATTTTCTAAATTTATTTAATCCACCACTATAATAGTAAACCAAAAATTTCCAAACCTAACGGTTTTTTTTTTAAATTTAATTTAGGAAATAAATGTTATTCTCGCAAACACTCTGGTTTAAGATTTCATTATATTGCCAAAAGCACAGAATAAATACGATAAATTATAAAAGAAAATAATAAGTGAAAAACTATTAATTTGTTTTTGGTTTTATTTTCAACAGGTGTTCGAGCCCATGAGTTGAGTCTATTCGAACCATGTGAAAAAGTAAACAGATACTGAAATGCAAAGGCTGCGAGGATCAATGTGACGGGAGCGACATGGATTTCATAATGGTTGCCTTTTAGGAGCACTAAAGGATGTAAGATTATCCTTCATTATTATTTGATATTGTAACGTAAATGGGGCTCTTTAGGCTCGATGGATTACTTCAATCACTTCACTGATTAGTTCGTTTCACAATTTTCTTGACAACTTTTCTTTACAATATACTGTTTCATTTCACTTATTTACACTTATCACTTCACTGGTTAAAATACAACTCACTCTTCACAGTATCACATGCATTCTTCGCAGTCTAAATCACGACTAAACTAGACAGGCTGCTACTCAGCCCTATTTATACTACGCAGCTTAGTTCTAGAAACTTCAACCACTTATTTCTAGATGTTTCCGTTATACATTTTCACCACGCTTATTCACCACAAGTTCGAGTCGTTCTTGACTGTCTACGTTCGACATTTCCATACCTTGATCTCTGGGCGCATGCGCCTTACACGGTTCAACGGGTTGAACCGATTTTATCCTCTACGCCCTTTCTGCAGTTCATTGGTCTTTGTACCTTCTGGCAACTGCTTCTAAGATCTAAACTATTTCTCTAATCGTCCATCGAAGTTCTTTTCTTCGAACAGATAGTTTAGGTCGCCTATCTCAAATTCTTTGTTGTTGGCCCTCTCTTCACGCTTAGCTCGCATATCACATGTATAATCTAGCTGGATGTTATGTAGCTAAAGATCCCTGTAAAGCCGCTCCTGTTGAGAATGTAACTTTGAATGCATTCTTCTGCGTTCTTCAATTTTCGTCGTAGTTGAACAATCCGTTTTAGTAGTTTCAGGATCGTCTTCTCGCGAAATTTCCAATGCGCCCTCGAAATCTATTCTTGATCAATAGTCAGCAGCTCCCACTTTCCTTGGCTCGATGTCGGCAAGACAGTCAGTCTTCGTACAGGTTCAATCTTCTTCTCTGGTGATGCATTCCCATATTTCACATGTCCAAATTCTTCTTGTACTCGACATTTCCGGCAAGTTTTTGACTTATTTTGACTCTGCAACAGTTCTTTCTTCATTCGTTGCTCTTCATTAGTCCTTCGACATCGACGTTCTCTCAAAACACCTCCATTGCTTCGGGCACCTTCTGTTGGACCGTACTCCTCTGACAAGTAGCCAAGGGTCTTCATTTTGCAATCACTTTACAGATTACCTTCTTTACCATAGCACTAGCTATATGTATGCTTGCGTCGGGGCACTGTGGCTTCATTGTTTCGGTCTGTACCTCTCTTCAATCCAAATTCTTCCCGTTCTCTTTCGTTGCACTTTTCACAACCTGATTCCATATTCCGGAAGGGTTGGTCTCCTTTGCTTCCAGCAATCTCGTCGGAGTTTTTATTCACTTCAGTTTTTTACACTTTTCACTTCACTCGTTAAAATGCAACTCACCCAGTATCACATGTACTATTCGCAGTCTAAATCACAACTAAATTAACCAAACTGTTACTCAGGCCTATTTGTACTACGCAACTTAGTTCTAGAAACTTCAGTCACTTAGTTCTAGATGCTTCCGTTACATATTTTCACCACGCTTATTTACTATGGCCATAGGTCCGAGTCGTTCTTGACTGTCTACGTTTGATATTTCCATACCTTGATGTCTGGTCAGATGGGGCATGCGCCTTCCACAGCTCAATATTTCGCTTTTCGTGGCCTACCTTGTGCACGTTACTATATTTACGTTTTTGTTAAAATTTTTAAATGCATTTTTTATATTTTATTTATTATATATGTGTTTTTTAGGCAAAGTGTTATGCAGCGTGAGGTTACAAGATGATATTTATGAAATGACAAAACTACGAAGAACAATATAAGAAAGTCGTGCCGAATCTTCGCGAGAAACTGCGCTATATTTCACCTTCCAACTGAATTGAGAAATTCCTCAAAAGGATTGAATAAATGAGAAATTGTCCTATACTACAAAATTTGAGGAGTGTACTGAATGGTAACCCTGACGTCATCGCAAATTGATAAAAGAAGGATGTACACCAAATAAATAACAGAAACTACAACAATTTTACTTACGAAAAAATTTCACACCATCTATAGCAGTTGTAAAATACTCGGTCAAGAATAAAAACAAAACTTATTTTAAAACATTGTTTCTTTTATCAATTTTTTTTCCTTTAAATTTTTTAATAGTTTGTCTACTTAACTAACTTTATAAAATGTGTTTCAGACCTACGCTTCTGCTCGATTTCAACCAAACAGACTAGCGAATAATCCTGAAAACCTCTACTTTGTCATATCAAAGACTCTGCAATAAAACTTGCCGTTATTAATCAATATCGTCTGAAAAGGCGAATGTACAGAGAGACATTATGGCAGTGCAAATGGTTATTAATTTCCTCTCGGGTCGTTCGCAACAGGTTAAGGTTGACAACACATTCTCCTCGCGGCTATATCTGAGGCAAGGCGTGCCTCAAGGATCAATTTTGGGTCCCTTATTGTTCAGTTTATTTATTAATGATCTGCCTTCGGTGATCCGCGACTCGACTATTCATCTCTATGCGGACGATGTACAATTATATTTAAGCCGGCCGATGGGACTTATTGAGGACTGTGTAGCACGTATTAATTCCGACCTTGATAGTATATGTACATGGTCCCATTATAATCGATGCAGCTTAACGCTAGGAAATCGCAACTTATTATCTTCTCCAACAGTGTAATTGATCCGTCTAATATTCCGTCGGTGGTCTTAAACGGGTATTCGCTACCAGTTCTAGAAAAAGTTGAGAATCTCGGGACTACTATGAATCAACATATGAAGTGCTGTGACAATACTAAAAGGAAGCTTAGCATGATTTATGGTGGCCTCCGTAGGCTGTGGCTCTCGGCGCGCATTCTACCCGTTAACACACGTTTAAGATTAGTTAAGGTGTTAATTATGCCCCATTTTACCTTTGGTAGTATGATCTTCCCGAAGCTGGATAGCATCTGCGCGCGTAAAATAGAAGTTGCTTTCAACGACTGCATTCGATTTGTCTTCGGACTACGGAGGTATGATCATGTTTCACCGTTCCGGATGAAAGTGCTGGGTTGCACACTATCTTCATATCTAAAACAAAGGGCTCTTGCTTTCTTGTACAATCTGCTTCATTCTAATAAACCGGAATACCTTAGAGTTTTCTTTGACTTCAGAGCATCTCAGCGTAACAGAAATCTTTTAATACCACGTTTCTACAGATCGGTCATGGAAGATTCCTATCCTGTCCAAATTATTCGCCTCTGGAACAGTCATCTTAAGATCGGGCACCATCAGCAACTTCAAGGCACTCGTTAAAGATCATTTTTTATAATTCTTATCATCAGATCATTGTATGGAATCATCAGTAGGTAATTGCTTTGTATTTAATTTCTTTTTCTTAATTATTTAATCTAATCTTAATCTTAATTTTATTTTTATTTTCGTACTCTTCTCATTAATTTCATACATCAACACCAGTTTTGAATTAGTACGTAGAAAAGATTGTTAATCTTGTGTACTGTAACCAGCCATAAAATTTATTATTATTATTATTATTACATTACAATTTTATACTAAAAATATGAACAACTTGAGTTGCCCGTGGAGTAAGTGTTAACTTGCCGGCCTAACAATCCGGAGGTCCAAGGTTCTAATCCCACCGTCGGCGACCCATGGTTATTTTCTGCTGACAACATATTACGATAAAAAGGCCATGGTGTTACAGAAATTTCCAGTGGTTCGGAATTTACTTTCAAAATTGTAGGTCCACTTGAAATCGTTATCTCGAATCGGATGCTACGGGAACCAGACCAGGACAGAGAGAATATGATCAACTAAACGAAGCTGTTAAAGTTACCTGTTATAAATTTTAATAACCAGTGCCCATAGAATATATCTGGCTAACGCAAACAATAAAAAACCACAAACTTGTACAGTAATTCTATATTTTATTTGTAACTTTAACTAGATTTGGGCTAGACATCATCACGATATTTCAATTCTTCGTATAGGCATACATGCACAAAGGTCTGACCTGTTGTACTTAGCAGAATAAAACGTTTAAGCTTGAGGCAGCAGTATTAAATTTTATTCTTACCATGAGTTTAAAATATATTTATTTTTAGTTACATTAATATTTCTTTGAATGTTGGCCGTTTAAAATTGTTACTTATTGTTCTATTATTTTCTGATATGCAATAAAATCGTTATAATAAATTTTGCTAGTTTTTCTTAAATCACTGTCGTACATAAAAACGTTTATGTTACATTATAAATTATGCTATACTTTATTATTATATCAATTTTGTGAATTAAAATTGTTAAAATTATAATATACATTTGCTCTTTTATGTCATAGATATTTTTCTTACCACTTATTCTTTTATCGATAATGCAGTTCAAATAGTTTGCATCTGGCAATGCTTATAATTTTCGCTGAATGATACAATCGCGATTTGTTTCTTTGCAAATTGGTAGAGTGTAAACATAACCTAACTGTGTTTTCGGACGAAGTTGACTTTTGTTTTCAATCGAGCAATTTTATCTTTCGCGGCGTAAATCTGTGAAGTAAATATTGAAAAATGTTGCAGAGACCCTTGGGAAGTAAAAGACTTTTTGATTACGATCTTACCGCCGCGTGGAAAAAAGTTCCAAAGTGTATTTTGTGCGGCAATGAATTTTGTGCTACAACCCGTAAGTGAATTTTTCTTTCTTTTGATATCCCATCCCCTGTTATAGTTATTCAAAAATAAAAGATAATTTATTCAAATTATGCTCTTTATGCTGCTAAAAATAAAACCAATTACACATTATGTATGCTATCATCACTTTCTGGAATAGGCGCAAAAAGCCGGTTTGCTACTTGTTGCTATAAGTTAATATAATTTTTCAAATTTATGACATTGATTTATTCATGATTACCACCATTAAGGGCTTTATTAAATGTGTAATGCATTCATCTAAATATGGTACATTCTGTTTAACATCCTCTCTTGCATTGCGTTTGATGTAAGACGTCGCAAAAGTGTTTTAATCAATATATAGCACCTGTCTTATCCATATAAGGGCAAAACGCTATATAGTAACATAAATTAAGGACGTATAGTTTGAAATTCAGTTCATACAAGTGGGCATTCAAACTAGAACTGATTATACTAGCTTAAATGCTAGATTGAAATGCCCAAGAGTTTTATTAATTTTAAACAGAAACTTAGTAGAAGCGTTATAATATTGAATTTCTGGCACGATTTTAGTTTCCGTGGCACACGGTTTTGACGATGGATTTTGTAAAACATCGCAAAATAAAACGAAAATAATAAATAAATTTTTTTGATATCTGGCTTAGTTTTGGAGATATTCGATCTTGAAATTTTAGTAACACATCACTTCACGCCTTGTCAAAACGGCCTTAAAGGTCTAAGACGCGAACTTTTTTTTATGAATTTCGATAAAACACCACAAAATAAAACGAAAATAATAAATAAATTTTTTTGATATCAGGTTTAGATTTCAAGATATTCGATCATGAAATTTTAGGAACACATCACTTGTCAAAAAGGCCGGAACTTAAAGATAGCGCGAACTTTTTTATTAAACTTTCTGGGAGGAAGAGGTGTATAAATAAATCTTTAAGTTCTTTTATTAATTTGCGACCTCCCTGCAGAGGCATATATTTCATTGATTAGTTAATAAAACACCTAAAAGCCTAATTAATACACCTCTTTTGACAAGTCGTGAAGTATGTGTTTTTAATATTTTAAGATCGAATATCTCTAAAACAAAGCCAGATATAAAAAAAAATTAATTTATTATTTTCGTTTTATTTTGGGGTGCTTAATCGAAATTCATCGTCAAATGGGTGTGCCACGGAAACTAAAATCTCCCCGAATTTCTTATATACAAATATTGAAATTCGTAACACCACCCTGTTGTGGATTAATGATAACAAATGATGACAGTGCTTTACTGATGCAAAATCTTTCCTCGATTTTTGACTTATCTTGATTAAAAACCTCACGTTAGATTGAGTACGTATAGGCAGATTTCGGCTTCTTTTGTTTTAATTCTTCCTTAGCTAGCGACAAAATGTTAGTTTCGTCTACGGCAATCTGAATTGTCCAGAAGCCTGTTTATGTTTAACCTTTCAAATTATGAATACGAATCTGACTGGTAAGCAACGTTACACTAATATCAAATATTCTTGAATGTCTTTTGAGAAGTGTTGTTAATAATAAAGAAATTCTTGTTTCTTCTGGGAAATATGCATCACCTACTGGTTTACAGTTGATTTGAATTGAAGTGTCATCTATCTGTTAACTTAAAAAAAATCTGTCTGCCAAGCAAGGTCTGTTATGCACTTATACAGGCCCGTGCGCACGGTGGGGGAGTGTTTTTAAAATTTTCTGTACTTCTTGAATAGGAAAATTTTTAAATTAATAGAATTAATCCTTCTAACTCAAAAGGCGCACTTCTCAGGCCCTATTCGCCAGCATATAACAAAATATTGAGGCAAATGAGGCTCCCACACCAATATGCAAAAAAAAAAATATTAGTGACCAAAAAAACCAAAATACGCCCAAAAATTAGGGATGCACAGACAACAGTGATCGTTTCAGCAAATACTTAGTAAGAGTCAGGTCAAACACAGGACACATATTGACGGCTCTACATATGCGATTTATAGGCTCATGCATACCATAGTTAGACCGAGAGTGACCAACATGCAATAAAGGCAGTCTTAAGCTATACGAGGTATGCCTATAAGAAACCATACTTGCGAGAATGCAAGAATCTATGTTTGAGTTCAAAAGCTGGTGAATAAAGACTCTACGTCGTTCTTCCAACGAGTGCATATTAAGCAACCGGAGGCGATCCTCATAAGGAGTAAAGGTGCGTACACACTATAGATTTTTCTCTCCCAAAGTTTTCTCTGGCTATGACTCTTTCTCTGCCCATGTGTTCACATTATCGCAGACTTTTGGCAGAGAAAACTCTGACAGAGTTTTCGAGATGCAGTTCGCATAATTCTCTGTGAAAAAGTTTGCAAAGACGTTCACATTGCAAACAAAGGTTTTATCTGCGGGAGTTTCGTTCTTTTCAGTGTTTGTGTTAAATACCAAGTTAGTCAGTTTAAAAAAATGGCTCATCAAGTGCGTTTGGCTGCAGCAGTTGCTACTTATCTCTGTTTAGATGAAAAAAAATTAAAGGCTTAAAAAGCTGTGGACAAAAGATTGGATATTATTATTATATTTTTGTATGTACCATTTTTCGCTTTTCCGATCTAAAAAGCAATAGATTTTAAAGAAGCCGACTTTTTATTTCTGTCGCGATAAAAAGAATTAGTTAAATCTTATAACTCCAGACAGTTTTCATATGCTGAAATCAATTACAAAGTTTCTGCGTGCGTCTACTTACTATTCATAATGGGAGTTTTTGCTACTTTTCCCTTAACATATGAACTGCAATCTGCAACTGACAATGAACACAGCCACAGAGTCAGAAACTTTTCAAACAGTTTCAGAAAAGACATATCTCTGCGTATTTCTCTGTTATTTTGATTTAACTGGAGTTCACACTATACAAAGAAAAGTCTGCAGAGCATTCCGCGGAGAAATATGAGTTTCTCTGTGCATAGCTCTTTTCAGCGTTCACACAACAAAGTCGATGGAAGCAGAGAAAACTTTGTCATTTTGACAGAGAAAAATCTGTAGTGTGTATGCACCTGAAGCCGGAGAGAATCATTCCATGGAAGGTCTCTTAGTGCGAACCTAACAAAGTTCCGCTGGACAGACTCAATGCGTCTAGAATGAACAGCATAGAAAGGAGACCAAACCTGAGATGCATACTTGAGAATTGGTCGAACCAAAGAAAAGAATAAGTGAAGTAAGGTATTCCGATCAGAAAACTCCCTTGACCACCGCTTTACATAACCCAGAACTGAGTTACTCCGAGACACGATATAGTTTATGTGCAGAGTGAAATCGAGCTTACTGTCTAGCTTCATACCAAGGTCAGCAACGGACTGCGCACGACGGATATTAGTTTCAGCAAAAATCTTCATATCGTCTGCGTAGATTAAGATTTTAGAGTGCTTAATCAGAGGAATAATGTCGTCAATGGCGAGGACATACAACAGTGCCCCAGATGGCTTCCCTGCGGTACGCCAGAAGAAGCCCTAATGAACCTGGATAAAGTATTACGAAAACATACTTGATATAACCTATCATTTAAGAAAGAGCAGATCCATTCGAGGCGGAAAACCCAACTTTCCAAGTTTAAGCATAATCACAGAGTGAGCGAGCTTATCAAATGCCTTGCTAAACTCGGTATAGACGCAGTCAGTCTGGAGACCCTGTTGAAAGGCAGAGACTATGTGGAATGTAAAGCAGGTTAGTTTTCGTCGATCTACCAGGAAGAAAACCATGTTGATTCGATGAGATTAACCACTTACACTGCCCCACAAGCTGTGAATATATAACCGATTCGAACAACTTGTGTATGCAGGAAAGCTTCGCGATTGGCGTATAATTAGTTATTAAGTTTTTATGCCCCTTTTTAAAAACAGGAATTATAAAGGAGCTCTTCAATAGCGTAGGAAATCTTCCGGCCTGAAGAGATTTGTTGAAGATGAGTTCCAGTGGAGTGAGTAGAACAGCATTTCAAGAATGCAGGTGGAATACCATCAGGACCAAAAGAAAAGTCCATTCTAAGTCCCTTGATACCATCCATGATAATATCACGAGATATAATGGGCAAAGCAATGGAGGCAGCGGGACGATCCTCGATATGACCAAACTCCACCAGAGAAGGCAAAAAATTGCCTGATGAAATGGCTCCCTCAAAAAACAATGCAAAGCTGTCGGCTATATCGAGCGCGCTACAAATAGAGGAACCATTGTACCACATTGTAGATGGATAATTATCAATTTTCTTCTTCATATTCACAAATTTAAAAAAGGTGAGAGGATCATTATGCAATAAACGACCTCACAATAAGCTGACGTGTTTCTACAGCGTAAGTAAGTTTTCCATAGTCTATTTTTTCTATTCTTAAGTTTCCGTAGTTCTCTAGTATACCACGGGGGAGAACGATAGGATGATCTCAGCCGTTTGAATGGTACACACGAATTAAACAGATCATAAATCCTATCATAAAACACGGAAACGTACTCGTCGATATCACTATCATAAAAAAGAGATGTGAAATCGATCGAAAGGATCCTTCTTGAAAGATCAGAAAAGTCGGCCATTTTAAAATCAAGAACGTACTGATCTGATATCAAGTTATTAATATTGCTTAATATACTAAAATACTAAAAAAATAAATTAAATAAAATAAAACTGTTTATGTCCATATTTTTTAATTGCATAATATATCAAAATTTATGTAGGTACATCCATTTGTTGATAGTTTTCTTTGCATAGCTCCTTTATTTTTGTTTATGAAATATGCCCCCCCAGGAGCAAATACTGCGCACGGTTCTGCTTAGGGAGTGTTATAACGGAAAGATTTGCGATTTTATTCAAACAAAAATTTTTTTTATTAAAAATCCATTGAGCTCAAAGTATAGTAGCTTTTACGTTACCCATTGCAGTTTTGCCAATTAATCTAAAAAAAAACAAATATATTCAGAGTGTTTCAGATCTGGTGTGCCCAAAATCAATGACATAACTAACACTAAACTCAATGACTTATAACTATGGACGGATAGTTCTGTCAAAATTACATGCAGCAAAGTGACACATTTTTGTATGTTCATCCTTTTCCCTATAAGCACATTGCATTGAACTCTAAAAGGTAAATTCGTAGACAGTTCATTGAGCTATTTCGGACCTAGCAACATGAAGACTCTGGAAATGTTCTGTTTCAAAGTGTGAATTTTCCTTTCTTAAATTTTAATCACTGTCTTATACTTCGTGTAAAACACTACAATATTTATTATATTCATAATTTGAGATATAGGAGTAACCGCCGATCTAAAATATTTTCGATTAAATTCTCGACCTCGATTTTAAATTGCCGCCAGGAAATACGCGTTGGTGTCACATTCAAAACAAGAAAGCACATGTAATAGAAATAGACGAATATACATGAAAATATCTCGGCTCTCATTGTGGTTAAGCACATTCCAGAGGAAAATAATCATTTATTTCTAAATTTTATTTTAAGAAATACGAGGAGTACAGAGAAATAGTATATCACAAAAAATAATTTCAGGGAAGGTAATTTAATCTGTGTATAATAATGTTTTTTGCTCTTGACAGTGTTAGCAAAATACTTGAAATAAAAATGCAAGCAAAATAGGTTTCCCACTACTGGTAAAAAAGTTGTCTCAAAATGAAATAGCGTACGATCGGTCCATAGCTATATATCAGTGCCTAAACTCGAAAAATTGTGGCAACCTTAATAGTCTGCGGTAGTCTTTCCCACACTAGTAAAAAGGCATTGCAGGCGGCGCTAAAATATTTTGTTTGAAAGGTTTCTTGGCGCGTATTTTAAACAACCTAGACGCGTTCAATTAAACAAAATATATCTACAAAATTTACCGTATAAAATTGGAAGTTGACCTTCTCAATCTGAGCATTATTTAATAAAATCTACCGATTTTGGAATAAAATATCTAGTTATTAAAATTGCTTAATATTACGACTTTAGTTAAATTTGATGACTTTAATTCGCCCAAGGCTCAAAGATTACTATGTAGTCCTTCACACATTTAATTTGTGTGGATTTAAAAAAATGTTCTGAATAAATCACATTATCCTTTCTTGTATGAAAATCTAACTTCCAAGTAGGGATGAGCGATGTTGACAAAACATCGATGTCAACATCGACGACTGAACATCGATGATCGATAATAATCGAACTCAAAACATCGATGTCTTTTAATATCGATGTTAAATAGAATGATTTTCTAGAAGGGCGTAAGAAAACCAGATGCTTGAATGTTATAGAAACTCTGTGATTTTTTGCACTATAAGAAGTGCAGTGAAGAAGAAACAATATAAACTAACGACTTGATGATAATACATCTCGAGTTCTTTCAGGCAATTATTTCTGATTCGCTGTTTTTCACTTTAATCAATTTATGGGCACTTCCAATATGGATTTTCGAATGGTAGGTTTACAACTATCTATTTATGTGGGATTGAGGCCTTTCCATGAAGAATATTGTGGGACGGAGAATCATTAACACCTGCAGCTTTATGGAACAAAATTTGGGATAAAATACCAATTATACTGACCGGTGGTTTTAACGTGAACGTCGAAGACAACAAGCTAAAACTAAAACTGGACACTGGACAATGATCAGACTAATAACTATCGGCGTAGATATTTGGTTTTGGGCTTCGCAAAGAAATAGTGTCGTGCGTTTGATGATAGTTTTGTAATCAAGACTCTTTATGGCTTTTTAGTTTGACCAATTTTAGAGTACGCTTCCGCGGTCTGATCACCATTTTATTTCGTTCGTATTATTTTAATCGAAACGAAATAACGTAGGTTCTTCCATTTGCGCTTCTTAGTATTCCATAGTACAATCCTGTTTTTATTGCCTCGCTACAGGAATATACTAAAGCTTATTTCTGTGGCCACTCTACAGAAGAAAACGCGAGTTGAGATTCTGTTCGTTTATGAATGCTTGCAGGGTATAATTAATACCCCGAAGCTACTAACCTGCCTGAATAGCTTAGTTCCTTGTCATTACCTATTAATTCTTTGTCTTTTGAATGATCATAAAGCAAGTTGCGCAACGACCTCATTCCAAAGGTATACAATAAGAACAGCAAAAACCATGTGACAACTTTGAGTAATACTATCAACTCATTATTGCTTAACTTAGTTAATTTATTATCTATAAATTCGAGTATGATTCAAATAACAAATCAGCTGAAAACCAGCCTTAATCTAACTCAGATATTACAAGTTTTGCGTGTTGCTTCTACTGCTGCTCTCTAAATAGAAATTCAGTTTTTCTCATTTTGTGGAGATCAGTCCAACCAAAATTCTGAGTTACTTTCTTCTCAGTCGAACTATATAAATATTTATAAAGGTATTTTTTAATCTCGTATAATTATAAAGCAACATATGCTACAGTGACCCAAAAAACTGTTCATAAAATAATAATAAAAGGGAAAGTATTGAAAAAAGAATAAAAATATAAATTTTTGTTAGAATTTTATTTCTGAATTTTAAAAACTAGGGATGGGATTTCCATTTCAGAGAATAATTCAACATAAAGCTTTACAAAATAAAAATACTAAAATAAAAAAAGGAGTTAAGCTACGTGAACGCTTGTTTGGCTTGAGCACTAAATACAAATATAAGTATAGAAAAATGCAAAACAACACTGCTGACATACGTTTTGGTAAACTTTGAATTAAATTACTTAAAGTGTTTTCAGTTATTTGGTCCCATTCTTGCTTAACACACTCCCACAGCTCATCAGTGGATTTCGGAATTTCTTTTCGCATTATAATCCTCATAGATGTTGTATGGGATTCAAATCAGCTGATTGTGCCGGCCAATCAGGTGTTTGAATCGAATTTTCACTAAGTCAGTTTTTTGTGACCTTCGCCGTGTGCTTAGGATCATTATCGTGCATAAAAATAATGTCCTCAGGCATACATCCAAATTTCTCACAACTAGGTACTAACGAGTCTCGTAGGATTTCTATATAGTCCGTTGCTCGCATTATTCCATTTATCCTTCGCAGTTTTCCTATTTTGTTGCCTTTAAAACATCCCCACACCATTAGGGAACCGCCTCCAAATTTAAAAGTTTTTAAAATATTTCTGTTTTTTAAACTTTTTCCTGGCTCTACCCAAGTCCAAATACGTCCATTGGATCCTAAACGATTGATTTTTGATTCGTCATACCATACAATTGTTTTCCATTGCTCGGGACTCCAATTTTTAAATTTCTGTGCAAACTCCAACCGTGCCTTACGGTGTTTTTTAGAAAGCAATGGCTTCTTTATTTTATTTTTGGCTCTCATGCCGAACTTTTTTAAGTAATTTCGTACAGTCTCATTAGTCACGGTGATGCCTAGGTCATTTTTGATAATTTAATTTACCTGTTTGGCATTATCAGCTGTACCACTCGCAATAAGTCTCCGAATTTTCCTTTTTGTTGCTGAACTTAACTTAGAAGGTCGTCCACCTTTATTTTTTCCAATCAGAGAGAGAGTATATGGTGGGCAATAGGTATTGTATATAGATCACCTAGCTCTAAGATTTCTGACTTTGTTGGATACTTCGAAGAATGGTTTGAAGATCTTGTTGAGAGGGGTATGAAAGTGATAGTTGTCGGAGATTTTAATATAGATTTTAAAATGGAAAACGCAAATAAACGAAGGATTAAGCAAATAATTGAAGACAATAACTGTCAACAGTTAATATCGGAATATTCGCGAGTGACTGAAATATCAAAAACTCTTATAGACTACGTTATATCCAATGATAAATCGGTGAGTGCAAGAACAAATAGAGCATTAAATATAAGTGACCATGAGACTATTGAGATTAGTATTGAATGTGAGTTAAACAGTATGAGTAAAATGAGGAAAAGGATTTGTTGTTTGAATTATAAAAGGGAAGATTTTCTACAGGCTATGAGAGTTAAAGGTTTAAATGACTTAATGGAGAGTGGTGTGAGTGAGAAAGCTAAACTTTTAGAGAATGCTTTGAAAAATACGTTGGAAGAAATGAAAGTAGAAAAGTTTGTGAATGAAAGGCAGTGTGTGTGGTTTGGTAATAATCTCAGAAATTTAAGGCAACGAAAAACAGATCAGTATAACAGAGCAGCTTTGTCAGACTCAGAAGAGGAGTGGGAAAGATATAAGAAAATAAGAAATATGTATAAAAAGAGTGTAAGAAGAAACAAGGCTAACTTTATTAAAGAGCAAATTGGAAGATCAATGAATCAAAGGACTATGTGGAGGACAATAAAGAATTTAGTCTTGAGAGAAAGTAAAGCGGAGATAAATGAAGTAATGTTTGACGGAGTGACAGTGAATGATAATCAGGTTAAAGGAGAAAAATTTAACATGTATTTTGTAGAGAGTGTGCAAGAAATTAATGAATCCATTACGAATGAGAGGTACGATGAATCAACACAACAAAAGATTTATCTTTAAATATATTGATATACATGGACTTATTGATACAATCAAGATGCTGAAGCGAAAAAGGGACTACAATCAAATTAGTCCTGATATGCTGTTGGACGCGATGCCAGAAATAGGAGATATTTTTCTGGATATTATCAATGGATCAATGGAAAATGGAGTGTTCCCTGAATCGTGGAAAGAGTCAGTAGTAGTACCTGTGGAAAAGCTGAAGAAGGCTAAGCAATGTATGGATTTCAGGCCGGTAAATATGTTACCTGTGTATGAAAAAGTTATCGAAAAGGTAATACAGATACAATTAGAGGAGTTTATAGAAGGCAATGGATTGCTTATACCACAGCAATCTGGTTTTAGAAAGGGACATTCGTGCGAATCTGCGTTGAATTGTACAATTATGGACTGGAAAATTGAAATAGATAATAAGAAATGTGTGATTGCGGTTTTTTTAGATTTAAAAAGAGCGTTTGAAACTGTGGACAGAAACATTTTGTTGAAAAAGGTACAGTCGTATGGAATTTCGGGTAAGGAATTAATACAGAATTAATCCTTCTAACTCAGAAGGCGCACTTCATAGGCAGAAGCCTAGAATCAATTGACCTATTCACCAGAATATAACGTATATTGAGATGAATGAGGCTCCCACAACCCATGCAATAAAATATTAGTAAACAACAAACAAAAAAGAAAAAAAAAATCCAAAACACGCCCACACAAACAATCAGGGGTGCACAGACAACAGAGATCGTTTCAGCAAATCTTTAGTAAGAGTCAGGTCAAAAACAGGACACATATTCACGGCTCTACACATGCGATTTATAGGCTCATGCATACCATAGTTAGACCGAGAGTGAGCAACATGCAGTAAAGGCAGTCTTCTTAAGCTATACGGGGTATGTCTATAAGAAATCATACCTGCGAGAGTGCAAGAGTCTATGTTCGAGTCCAAAAGTTGGTGAATAAAGACTAGGTCAGCAACTCTACGTCGTTCTTCCAACGAGTGCATATTAAGCAATCGGAGGCGATCCGCATAAGGAGGAAGCCTAAGTGGATCATTCCATGGAAGGTCTCTTAGTGCGAACCTAACAAAGTTCCGCTGCACCGACTCAATGCGTCTGGAATGAACAGCATAGCAGGGAGACCAAACCTGAGATGCATACTCAAGAATTGGCCTGACCAAAGAAAAGAATAAGTGAATTAAGGTCTTCCGATTAGAAAACTCCCTTGACCACCGCTTTACATAGCCAAGAACTGAATTACTCCTAGAAACAATGTAGTTAATGTGAAGAGTGAAATCGAGTTTACGGTCAAGCTTCACTCCAAGGTCAGTGACGGACTGCACACGACAGATATTAGTTTCATCAAAGGTATAATCAAAGACGAGCTGATTTTGGTTCCTAGAGAATGACATAACTTCACATTTATCCAAGTTAAGCTGCAGACCATTAGATCCACACCAGTTCTTGAAGGTATTTAAATCATACTGAATGCAGGAAGAATCATAACTGTTTCTAACGCATGAGAAAATTTTCATATCGTCTGCATAGATTAAGACTTTAGAGTGCTTAATCAGATGAACAATGTCGTCAATGGCAAGAATAAACAACAACGGCCCAAGATGGCTACCCTGCGGTACGCCAGATGTAGCCCTAATGACTCTGGATAAAGTATTACGGAAAGATACTCGATATATCCTGTCTTTTAAGTAAGAGAAGATCCAATCGAGCAGTAAAGGCGGAAAACCCAACTTTTCAAGCTTAAGCATAATCACAGAGTGATGAAGTTTATCAAATGCCTTGCTAAAGTCGGTGTAGACGCAGTCAGTCTGGAGACCTTGCTGAAAGGCAGAGATTATGTGGTATGTAAATTCAAGCAAGTTAGTTGTCGTCGATCTACCGGGCAGAAAGCCATGTTGATTAGATGAGATTAACCCCTTACACTGCCCTACAAGCTGCGAGTATATAACAGATTCGAACAACTTGGGTATGCAGGAAAGCTTTGCGATTGGCCTATAATTTGTTATTATGTTTTTATGCCCCTTTTTATAAACAGGAATTATAAAGGAGCTCTTCCATAACGTAGGAAATCTACCGGCCTGAAGAGATTTGTTGAAGATGAGTTCCAGTGGAGTGAGTAAGGCGTCGGAACAGCATCTCACGAATGCCGGTGGAACACCATCGGGACCAAAAGAAAAGTCCATTCCAAGCTTCTCGATATGATCTATAATAATATCACGAGATATAATGGGCAAAGCAGTGGAGGCAGCGGGACGCTCGTGGATATGATCAAACTCTTCCGGGGAAGGCACAAAATTGCCAGATGAAAAGGCACCCTCGAAAAACAATGCAAAGTTGTCGGCTATTTCGGGCGCGCTACAACTAGAGGATCCATTGTAGCACATTGTAGATGGATAATTATCAGTTTTCTTCTTCATATTAACAAACTTAAAAAAGGTACGAGGATCAATATGCAAGTTATCGCGAACATTGTCGAGGTATTCCCTGTACAAGGATGATGATAACGCTAAAAAGCTGTCATGACAATAAACGAAATCACAATAAGTTGATGTTTCTACAGCGTAAGTAAGTCTTCCATAGTTTATTTTTCTTATTTTTAAGTCTACGTAGATCTCTAGTATACCACGGGGGGGACTGACAGGATGATCTTGACCGTTTGAGTGGAACACACAAATTAAACAGATCATAAATCCTATCATAAAACTGGTTTTCGTCATATTTGAATGGAAGAACACAAAAAACAAAAGTAAATGAATCTATTTCGGAAAGTGTGAATGTGAATCTTGGGGTACCGCAAGGGTCAATACTTGGAGTAACTTTATTTCTGCTGTACATTAATGATGTGTGTAGTGTCCTAAAAAATTGCAAAATAGCATTGTTTGCGGATGATGGGTTGTTATATGCAGTAGGTGAGAATGGTCCTGAGTGTGAGCGAATGATAAAGGAAGATGTAAAAGAGATATATAAGTGGTTGAATATGAATAAGCTCAAACTGAACGTGACAAAAACTAAATGTATGGCTATGAATACTAGTTTTAATGTGAATATTGAAATTGATGGAAAGAGAATTGAATGTGTGGACAATATAAAGTACCTAGGAGTTATTATTGATAGGGAACTTAATATTAAAGAACATGTGGCTTATGTGTGCAAAAAGGTGTCAAAAAAGACTGGGTTTTTAAGACGTATTAGTAACAATTTATCTTTGAATGATTTGATACATGTGTACACTGTAATTGTGAAACCCTATTTTGAATTCTGTCCAACGGTGTTATTTCTTGTGAGTGGAGAAATGTTTGAAAGAATGCAAAAATTGCAAAATAGGGCCATGCGTATTATACTAAGATGTAATAGGTATACACCTGTGAGATGGATGCTGAATACTTTGAAGTGGATGAACGTGAAGCAGAGAATAATATTTAATGTTCTTTTGTATGTTTTTAAGATGAAATATGGAATGTTGCCTGATTATCTAAGAAGTAATTTAAGATTTGTGGGTGAGGTCCAACCATATAGATTGAGAAGTATGAATGATTTTAGGATTGAAAGATGTAGAACTTCTAGATGTTGAATAGATTTAAGAGTAGGTTAGTAGAATATATAAAATTAAATTTTTAGAAAGCGAAGTACTGCTTATTGTCTAAGAGTGTATGATATTTGGAAACAAAAAGAATGTATGAGTGTGTTGTATGGCATAAATATCGCTAATAAATGAATTGAATTGAATTGAATTGAACTTGATGCTCTTTTTTTACTTTAGAAATAAATCCCATGGAGACGTGAAACTTTTTTGGAATTTTCCGAACAGAAACCCCATTTTCAATGTCGTTTGCAACGGACGCTCTTAGAGTTTCCGCTTTTAAGTCTTCCTACCCATGGCTGAAAATTATATTAAAAATACCTATTTTAACCAAATGATCTATGCCTTAAATTTATTACGTACCTGTGTTAATATTTCAGTAAAAAATATTGTTGTCTCTTAATCTTAACAATTTTTTTTTGATCAAAAACAACAACAAATGTCTGCAAACTAAATTACCTAAAATTCTTTGAACAATGTTAACGAGAAGGAAACTGCGCATATACTAAGTTGCATGTTCGACTGATAAATTAAATTAACAGGGTAACTGTTTTTGCTGTGTTTAGATAACAGAAATTGAAGTGTTTTACTGCTTTCAGGGATTTTTCGTAAACAGTTTTTTGGCTCACTGTATGTCTTCAATATTGAAAACAAATATTTTTGAATTTTGATCCGGTTCTTTTTCGGCAACATCGAAGGTCGATGTTCTGTCATTAACATCGATTGTGCTTTATTCTATATATTTCAACATCGATATTAAAACATCTATGTTGATTCCCTCAACATAGATGTTTTGCGAATATCGATGAACATCGATCATCCCTACTTCCAAGAACTTTTGCATCTGAAAAAAGCATTTCCAGTTATTGAAAATATTCAGCGCTAATTTAATTTGTAGGATTTTATTACTGCCTAGTCTCGTTTGGCTGCTCTAGTTGAAATAATATGTCTTGAAAACCTTCTTCCAAGAACTTTAAGCCACTTTTGGTTTAAAACTACATTTTTTGGGAATCTAAAGTACAAGAATACTAATCAGTGTCAATATTTTTATTTTAATACCCGCATAATTCATAGTTACATAAATATAAAATTAAACATAAAAAAATCTACAAATATTAAATAATAAATATAATAAAAATTTTCGTAAACCCCTCTCAGACAAACTATTCTCCATCCACCAGAAGTTTCATTTTTACGTAAAATATGAATATTTCGTAATTAATCTTAAAACTTTTCATATTTCTAGATAACTGGTTAATGGTAGCTTGTCTTAGGTGTGATAGGCTATTCCAGATTTTCGACAAAGGATGTTATTTTGACAAAATTCCGCTATGTACTCCCTCATAAGTTTTCACTAAATCCATGTTTATTTAATTAACAATTTCCGTTAAAGTACATATATATATAAATCTTCTTTCACTTCACCAATATAACATTTTTAATGATATATATTACACCAATTTCAATAAATCAGAACTTTTAAATCGCTAAACAAATTTGTTACTTCAAGTAAACAGAAAAGTGACAGAACTTCGGTTAATTTGACAGCACTTCGTTTAATTTTGACATCACTTGGATTAAAATATGACCAGGGAAAAGCAGCGTATACTACATATACGTAAGGGCATCTCCATTAGTTTCTTCCTCGTAGGTTCATCCTCTTCCCCATAACCACATTGCATTGAACTTTAAAAGGTAAATTCGAAGACCTAGACAGTTCATTGAACAATTTCGGACCTAGCATCATGAAGACTCTGGGAATGTTCTGTTTCAAAGTTCGAATTTTTTTTTCTTTAAAGAGGGACCCCACCTTGACGGTTTTAAAAAAACAGCAATTTTCACGAATTCTTTTAGGAATTAAAAAACAATCGAATCATTTGGGGTTTTTACTATATGATTGCATATATTTTCGACTGTATTACAAAAAAATTTAAAAAAAATTTTTAGTAGAAAAATTGTTATTTGGAGCCTTGGTAGACTTCGGCGTCAGAGATGTTCAAAAAAAAGGCACCTCTAGTAGTACCAGACGCGATTAGTCCTGAAACGAGGTAGAACAAAATCTTTTAGATTTCCTTAAACTATATTAGACAGGCTATCGTATAGCATAGGATTTTTGAAAATTCAAAAAGTTAAAAAATGATGGCAGTTTGAAAAAAATTTCCATTTTTCGTGAAAAAAATGCTACAAAAGTGTTTATAAAAATCGAAAAATTAAAATTTTAAAAAAATCCTATGCTCTACACGATAGAGAAAACAGTTCTGCACATTTTCGAAAAAGATTGAAGCGATTTCATTTAATTGTTCCCGTGAAAAAGTGGCACTCAGTTTGAAAAATGTGGTTTCGAGAAAACGCTTTTAAAGTTTTCGGTACTGTTGCGGTTCATTTGAAAAGTGAGCAAAATTTCTCCACAATTCTTCTTGTATCTTTGCAACGACTTCGAATATCAGTAAAACATTTTTGAAGGTCATTCTAGACACTATAAGGAATAGATTTATGTAAAAAAATCGATTTTTTTTTTAAACCTTCAGGGTGGGGTCGTCCCGCCTTAATTATAATCACTATCTTATACTTTGTGTAAGGCACTACAATATTTATTATATGTATTCATTTTGTAAGATAATGTTGTAATAGAAATAGACGAACATACAGGAAAATATCTCGGCTCCCATTCTGGTTAAGGGACCGTTCAAGTATTACGTAACGCAGTTAGGAGGGAGGGGAGTCTTATGAAACGTTATGGGGGGGGGGGGGGTCAAGAAACGCCCTTCGTAACATTAGGTTTTTGTTAAAATTGAAAGTCCTAACTCTTAACAACTCTGACACACGAATCAGTTTATATGGTATATCTGTAGTATATATATGTCAAATAACCACAATAAGCCGAGTCCATAGTTTATACTCTAAGAGTCCGACCGTTGAAGTTAAGCAAAACAGTAAAACCAACTATACAACAAGCCATGAACGTACGAATTTCACGCACACACATTAGGACCAAAGTGGGCTAAAATTTTGTTACATTGGTACATTGCTTCTTATTCCGGTAATTGGCATTTTTAGGTAAAAATAATCATCTGAGTGTTACGTAACGTTTAGGGGGGGGGGGGTCAGAAATCTTAAAAATCTGCGTTACGTAAAACATAAACGACCCTTTAGCACATTCCAGAGGAAAACAAGCATTTATTTCTAAATTTTATTTTAATAAATAAGAGGAGTACAGAGAAAAAGTATATAAAAAAATAATTTCAGAGAAGAGAATTTATTCTGTATATAATAATTTTTTTTCTCTTGGCAGTATTAGCAAAATACTCGAAATAAAAATGCAAGCAGAAAAGGTTTTTCACTACTGCGCACAAAAGTTGTCTCAAAAATAAAGAAAAGTGTCTATTTACCACCCTCAAATTGCCGTGTAAGTACAAGTTGTCACTTCCATATTCATATTACTGGTAATAGTTTATCACAGCCTGTTCTAGATACAAGCCTGGCGGGGAAAGTGGGCGGCAACTAAAAACCTAACCAACTAAAAACGCCCCTCCTAAACGTTACGTAAGACTCAGATGATTATTTTTACCTAAAAATGTCAATTATGTTGCACAAAATACCGGAATAAGAAGCAATGTAATTAAACGAAATTTCAGTCCACTTGGCCCTAATGTGTGTGCGTGAAATTCGTAAGTTCATGGCTTGTAGTTTAGGTGATTTTGCTTGACCGCAACTCTTAGAGTCCAAACTATGGACTCGTGGTACACGGCTTATTGTGGTTATTTGCCATATATACATATATACTTCTGTATACTCAATGACGCGCCTCTTTTCGTATGTAAAAAAATATGTTAAGAGTTTGGACTTTTAATTTTAACAAAAACTTAATGTTACGTAACGCGTTGCTTTGCCCCTCCCCCAGCCCCTCAGCACAATCTAGGTTTGTTATATGTAGGTATATCGTACTTCTATTTGCTCTAAATTAAATTATTAAGATATAAGGTCTGCAGAATACTGCAGAAAAGTGTTCCCGTATTCACTTCTCCAAGAAGATTTTGCCTACGTACCAACTTCCCCTCCTACAGAAAATTTAAGAATTCTGCAGCAATTGACCAGCTGCAATATGCTTAAATTTTCTTTCTGTCAAAGTGACAACTGCATAACCGTCAATTGAGTGAAATTGAAATTTGTGAATCCAACTTTTATAAAGTTTTATATCCTAAAAGTTAAAAGCCGGATTAAGGAAGTGAAGTAGCCTATAAGGAAAAAACCAAACAAACAAAACAAATCTTCTGCTTTTTCAGAAAATTGCAGCTGGTCATTCCCGTACTGAAGTGAATTCACTCCCACCACATAAATAAGTAAACTGCAGCCAGCTGCGGCTGCAGCTGCAGAAATACGGGAACAGACCTATTATTATTATCTTGAATTTTGCTTGTATTTTTGTATTGAATTTACATTTCTTTAACCTTTAAAATTAAAACCCTTTCTTCTGTTTATTTTAAAAACAGGTGGCGCCCGACAAAATCGTCGACCTATGATTTTGGAATGTTGTCATAGCATTTGTGAGCACTGTGTATTTAATAACCGTCCCCAATTTGTACATTGCAAAGAATGTAATATAACAACAACTTTGGATCGTCGTCGCCCTATTCGATCAAAAGCTGAATACAATTACTATTTGTATGGATTTGTTTCTTACGTTGACTATAATCTTCAACATGATTTAACCCATAATTCACAACCACCGAAACCCATTGAAGTTGCTGGACAAAATGAATGTAGTGAATGCAATCAGGAATATACAAATTACATTTGCATGCAGTGCAGCGTTCCTTATTGTAAAAATTGCTTTAATAAAGTACATAAGTTCGGAAAAGCTCTACAGAAGCATTCGTTAACTCTCTTAGAACGGAACGCTATATTAATCAGTCAAAAAGATTTTAAAAGGTGCAACCACCACAAGCGTCTACATGATCAGTACTGTTCAACTTGCAAACGGGTTATTTGTACTTTGTGCATACCCGAAGGGCACAACAGCCATGTTGTTCAAGCTGTTGCTAACGAAGTAATTGCAATTTTTATAATTTAAATGTTGGTCTTTTACATTTTAAATTGTATTTACAGAACCGGAAATTCATTCCGAAAATCCACAGCCTAATTGAAACAGTAAAGATTGCGAAGGAATACAATCGGCAAGCACAAAAGGTGAGTCAAAATTAATATTTAAGGAGACAGCGCATATTTTTAGAATTCAGAGACAATTAATAGTTATTTAGATCGGCAAAACTTTACACTTTGTCTTATTTTAGCAATTTAAGTATAGACAAAACATATAACAAAAAGATTGAAGTTGGCTTCTTTAGTCATTTTTAAAAATAAATAACGACCTATTCTTAATCATACATAGGAAGAGGCTGTATTGAAGCCCGTCGACATTTTAGGACTTTCGGATATAAGGTTTTTTGATTACGTGAAGGATCGTGTTTTCTATTACAACTAAGAAATTACTCCATTACAATTAACAACTGTAAATACATTTTTTTTCTTCTAAAAACTGAGCAGAGGACACAATATTTCACGATTTTTGAATTGTTGCGTCATTTACAGACTAATTACTAATTGTATGCCAAGTCTCAAGATCTGCGAGAGGTACCTTATATTTTTGATGATCGGTGAGTGAGTCAGTGACGAAATAATGAAACTTTGATGGATGATATCTTGCAAACTATAAAAGAGAAAGAAACTTATTGGTAGGGAGTTTAGTTTCGTACAAGTACTCTCGGTTAGAGAAAGGGTCTAGCCGATTAAGCATATGAAAACTGCACTTGCGTCTGATGAATGATTCTTAACTTGTTTTTATTTTTCTTCATCTAAAATAGCCATACAATTAATCTCATATCTCTAACCCCTATGGTAAGGGATTAATGGGGGTGACAACATATCCATAATTGGGTTTTTTTTTAAAGCTATATTCCACCAATTCGATCCTTCCGGTGTCATTTTGGGGGTAAGTATAAAAAACCACCCCCAAAAAATATACTTCTCGTTTTTTACAGTTTCCAATATCGCAAAAATTCTAAAAAAATACATTATAATTAGTTTGTGGATAGTCATGTACAGTTTAAATTACATTAAGATATATTCAATAGGTACTGAAAAAAAATTTTACGTTAAGGATTGTCAACCCTATTATTCTCTTACTATAGGGATTAGAGATATGAGATTAATTGTATGGTTTTTTTTAGATGAAGAACAATAAAAACAAGGTTAAGTACCCTTCATCAGACTCGAGTGCAGTTTTCATATGCTTAACCAGCTAGACCATTTCATGATTTTACTTTAATTCATGACAAAATTATGGGCGGTTCAAAAGTGCCCTGAGTTGTTT
This sequence comes from Leptarthrus brevirostris, assembly GCA_964036015.1. Lineage (NCBI taxonomy): Eukaryota > Metazoa > Arthropoda > Insecta > Diptera > Asilidae > Leptarthrus > Leptarthrus brevirostris. Next base: position 154,552,479 of record OZ038371.1, read on the forward strand.
CGAGAAAATGGTATACGGCTGTGCTTGCTTGTCTTCCCCTAGATATTCCAAATTATTTACTAGACTGCATAAATGCAGGAAAAAACTTAATTTGAATACTGGAAATAGACTTAAGACATTTATGCATACTAACAAGTGGTATAATATATACATAATATGTAAAATAAATGCCTGTATTTCTTTGTTGCACACCCTGCATATTAAATCTGCTTTCGGAACTGTAATCACTGAAAATTTGCCTATAATTTTTTTTTTAATTTTCGGTTTTGAAGTAGCGGCCAATGTGTGTGTTCTCTATCGAAAAAAATTTAACACAAACAAATTTTTTTACCTTTTTCAAGTTACATGACCAAACGTACAGCTCATACCTACCTTTCTAAGAAATTATTGATCTTTTTATCGTCGCGTTAAGATTTGAGAGTCCTGAAGAGCACTGGGTTTTTAATAGTAATTTATTAGTCAAAATATCTGCGAAATTTCCTACGTCATTTTGAATGCGTCAGACGAGGTATTTTTCTCGTGGAAGTTCTTAAGTCAATTGCTAGATTCTCTTTTTATTTCCGGCTTCTAAAGTTTTTGTTATAAGTTCATCACTTGTTGCAACTTCTACCATTCTCTCATAGTCCCCCACAAAGAAAAATCAAGTGGGGTTAGGTCGGGAGAACGAGCCAGCCAAGGAAAAGTACTATGCCGCCGTATTCAGCTACTGCCGTAATTTCCATTGAATCACTGGAGTACGTTTTTTACGCAATGGGCTACCGATGCGTCATATTGATGAGGCCTGTTCCTGTAAAGGTGTACATGGAAAAAATAACGTCCTTCTCTTCACACTGTCAATGCACTCACCTCTACGGCACACGCATTCTTTCTGGTTCCTTTAATCGCTTGTGGGGCTTAGGGCGTCTACTACACCGACTCTCCACCTGGTCCGGTTCTGCGCCAACTTATTTAATTGTGGCCACGATTTGCTGATCTGGGTATCTTCCCTCCCCGGATCTTCTCCATGTGTATCCAATTCAACGTCTTCCTTCGATAACGTGGGGATTTCAATTTAGAGTCTGCTGTGCGATGTTGTTTGGCTCTTTTCTTAGTGCGGAGTATCCATTGTCCACTGTCGCCTGCGAATGCTGGTGTCTATCCCATCTTGGCCTGTAAATCTGTGTAGGTCTTCGTTGGTAATGACCTTCGGACAATGGATGTTAAGGATGTGGGGGGAGACAACAGTTGACAAAGGCTTGTAGCTTAGATGTTATTTGACAGGTCATTTTCCATGTTGATTAGCCATGCAACAGAACAGCTTTTACGTTCAACTCGAAGATCCGTAGTTTAGTGCATCTGGATATGCTGTTATTGCGTCAATTAAATGCAACTCAAGCGTTGTAGATGCGAGCCTGTACATCAGCTGCAGCCCCGGTTGGTTTTAGCAGCATTGATCTTAAGCCCTGCTCCGCGACCTTCTCTGCTCAGGGCTTTGGACATTTGGGCTACATGACTTTGTTTGTTGGATAGGAGACATACATCGGCGACATAGACCACGTGCGTAAGGTGGTTAAAGATTTTCCATCTAATCGCTCGTGGTCGTTTAGGGCGCTGCGCAATATATCATTAATGACGATCAGGATAATATATAACATGAGAACAATAAGGAAATAAAATCTAAACAGTAAAATTAACAAAAATTCAAAGCAGGAGAAACTATCAAAACGTCTTCTCACTTTGAAATATTACGTGCTATTAAAAATGGCATGCATATCGTCGCTTATACAACAATACCGCGGAAGTCAAATTTGCTTAGATTCAGGAGAGACAAAAAACTGCAATATTTATTCATTTTATAAAATACATGCATGTTAAAATATTTAATATCATACACTCAATCACTCAATACATAATATATTAATATTTTAACATGCATGTATTGTATAAAATGAATAAATAATGCAGTTTTTTGTCTCTTCTGAAAACTAAGCAAATTTGACTTGCGCGGTATTGTTGTATAAGCGACGATATACATCTCATTTTATACCTGGAGATCGTAGGATTTCCATTTCAAAATGATTATCTTTCTGTACTCAGCTGTACGTTTGGTCATGTAAGTTGAGAATGGTAAAAGATTTCTGTATGTTTTAAATTTCTTTTGAAAGAGAACACATTTGCCACTATTTTAAATCCAAAAATAAAAAGCAATTATAGGGTAAAATTGAAAATCAATTTTTTAAGTCCATTAGCAGTAAAAACATTACAGTCTTTAACACCATTGTGTTATCTGTCAATTGAGATATTAGTAAAGTCTATAACACTAAAACTGTAGAAAATATGCATTAAAATGTAAGACTGGTTATTTCCATTGTAACATAATTTCAAACTGTTATAGCTTGACGGGTGGAGTGTCGGGTGGCGGGGGGTAAAGGAGATAGACCCCCTCACAAATTTTTTTTTCTCGCCTAGATCTATCAGTTTCGTCATTTTTGCACACGACCTGAGAAACACCCTATATATGTTGGCACCAGGCATTTAGTCAGATACAAAAGATGAAGATGAAGAATTGCCACCTAAAGTTAGAGTCAAAAGTCGTGGTAGACCAAAACTGCAGTCAAGTTAAGGAATTTTCTTCGTTTATAGTTTCACTAATTTTTATTATGTATATGTATATATTTTTTTCATAATAAATGACGTTTTATTAGTTTGAGTTTTATTGGAAATGAACAATTCACCCCGTTTTTAGAAATCGCAAAAAAAAAACATAAAAATTTATAAGCAGTATCATCAAGAAAGATAACATACAGCCAACGCAGAAAAAATCCTCGCACTGAGATTTTTTTACATTACTTCATTACTACTTTTTTCATTACTTCATTTCTTTAAATTAGTTGTTCCTAAAGGACATTAATTACGTTGTAAACTTATTATCTGTAGTCTTTATCATGGTTTCAATATGAGGACTAATAAGGGATTTAAATTCAGCGCGTATTTTAACCATTAGTGGCAAATCATGGTTCGCTTCAAGCAGTTTTCGATGAAGAGAAAGCGAGAATTTTTGCTGTGTTTGAAAGTAAAGTTACAAAACGGAAGACTGGTCGCCGTATTGGATTTAGTGAGTGGACTGTGCGTAGTATTTAAAAAAAAAATATGAAGAAACTGGTAGCCTAGAGCGAAAGACAGGAAATGGAGGAAAGTGTGCTGCTGATGAAGAAAATGAAAATCAGCCGTTTGAATTGGTGTAACAAGCATCTGAATTGGACTATGAACAACTAGAAAAGAGTAATATTTTCCGATGAGTTCAAGTTTAACTTAATTGGGCCAGATGGAACATTCAGAGTAAAATGAAGAAAGGGAGAGCGCTATAGCGATGAATGCGTCCTTCACACTGTGAAGCATTTTTATAAGTTATAGTCGGGATGGAGTGGGCAATATCTTACTTTTGGATGGAAACGTCAATGCGAAGAACTACAAGGAAATTATTTCCAGTGGAATTCTCTCAACTTTTCCCTCATTCCCTTACCCTAATTGCCTTACCTAAATGCTAATGCTGAAAAGTACAAGGAAATCATTTTCAGTGGTCTTCACTCAACTTTGCCCCTTACCTTAATTCCCTTCCGGCAAAAGCCATGCTAAGGTTGTCCCCTAGACTTTGGTTACATCATAAAAAAAACCTTAGAGCACGTTTATTCCGAGGATGCTTCAGGATCATTCAGCACCTTGTCATCAAGCTCGCTCTATAAGTGGGTATTGCATTAAAAATAAATCTTTGTATGTTTTTACCTCAATCAATATCCTTTTTTAATAGATAGCGATTCATAAGGACGCATTTGGAATTGCATCATTATCTTGGCCTGGAAATAGCTCGGACGTTAACCCAATAGAGAACATGTGGGCTGTTACTGGCAAAATATTAAAGGATAAGAAGCCACCTACAATCGAAATGCTTAAACAAGTTATTAGCGAGATGTGGGAAAAGGACATCAGCCAAGATATCCTGATAATTTGTATTCGTCAATGCCGATCAACATTGAAGTGATTAAGGATAAAGAAGGTTGTATTGCTTACTAAATGTTTTTAATTTTTTTTAAATAAATAAAAAATGAAGTTTTCAATGTATTCGGTTCTTATAATCCTTGCTTCTGAATCCCATACCTACTTGAATCATGAAATTAGTTAAATGTCCTGTGCTACCAGGTTTTATGGCACCTGAAAAAATTCTGATTTTTTACCTTGTTTTTGATTTTTAACCGACTTCACAAAATCAACAAGGGTAGAGTATGTTCCCCGATTGGTACCATATCAAAAAACGTTTTGGTGGCGTGGGGAGTGGCGGTGAAACCTAACTTAGGAATGCATTGACCGATTCGGATAATTCTTTTTTGGTGGTCTAGTGTATGATACTCAATTGCTAATAATGAAAAAAATTTGGCGCCGTGGTGAAGGTGGGGGGGGGGGGGGGGGTTATTCTTACTTCGTAACGCGTGGACCGATTTGGATGATTTGCTCTTTGCTGGGTAGCGTGGGGATGGGGTACGGGTAGGGTGAAACCTAACTTGGTAATGCGTGGACCAGTTTAGATAATTCTTTTTTTTTGCTAATGAAAAAAAATGGCCCTAGGGTGCGGGAAGGAGGGTAGTATAACTTCGAAACACATGGACCGATTTGGATGATTCTTTCTTTGTCCGGTAGAGTATTTTCCCCGATTGGCACCATGCCAAAAAATTTTTGGTTGAGGGGGGGGGGGGGGGGAACCTAACTTCGTGATGCGTGGACCGATTTGGATGATTTTTTTGTTGTATACAGTATGATTCGACTTTGTTAATAATGAAAAAATATGTTCCTAGAGTGGGGTGGGGAGAGGTAGTTTAACTTCGTAACGCGCGGACAGAGTTGGATGATTCTTTTTATGTTATATAGAGTATAATTACCCATAATTTCGTAACGTGTGGACCGATTTGGATTACTATTTTTCTTTTGAAGTGTAAAATATGTTACTCCACGCAACCCAATTTCTTAATGCACACACTTATTTGGGAGATTCTTTTTTGTTGTATACAGTATGATCCTCCCATTGCTACTATATGGAAAAACGTTGACCTAGGTTAGATATGTTGCCCGATTTGGATAATTCTGTTTCCATTCTTTAGAGTACACTAACTCTGCAGCTTTTGAAATTGCTTTGTTCGTATAAGCAGCCTTCTTCGAGTCGTATATATGAAGACAACGAAAAGTGAAAAATAAAATTGTTAAAAAATATATATTTCTTACAACCAAAACAACTACACTACCCAAGCACAATGGAAGATACTATATAAAACTACCTAAACGTTTTAGCTCACGGGATCATAAGGAAGGACGATTAAATACTTTTGTTGTAGTTGTTTGGTTTGTTTAATTTGCACCGACTTCAAAATTTCGTAAGAAATAAAATTAAAAATTATTTTAAACTGTTTAGCCCTTTTTGTGAAGTCGGTTCAACTTTTTTTTTAAACTTTGAAATGCTGATTAAACCTTCATGTGATCATAATTATATTGCTTTAGCTTTCTTGGAAGAAAATATGAACAACTGTAAAATCAAAGGTGTGAGTTTTTTTTCTGCACTGGGTGTATTTTGATAGGTTAGACCACCTAGGGCTTTGAAATAATTAGAGCTTGTTCAGAATAAAAGAATAAATAAATATTTATCGAATTTTTAAAAAGGCATAACTCGCCCCGTAGTAATGTGGGTGAGATAAGCAATGCTATTGATGACATATTTTCGTAAAATCATATCTAATTTTATAGTCCTTGTCGGTGGGATCATTTCTACATAACAGCATCCAATTGTAACTGCAAGCAATTACTCGATAACTTGTACGGAAAAAGACCTCAATTCCATTCCATTTACGTTTAACAGAAGCAAGATTATCAAGTGTTTTGGAACTTTTGAAAATACTTTTTATTTTTCAATATTTTTTGCAATGTCTTGCTGGGGTATTTTTATTAAAATATTTTTTCTTGGTTCATAGTCGATGTCTTAAAATAAACTGATATTGAAAATAAAAACAATTTCGCAGAATAGCTGACTCAACATTAATAAATAAAAACATAATTTATTACATTTACTAAATTACACAATCTTAACAATTACATATTTACAATCATTTCCAAAAATTGTCTAAAAATTTAAATGAAATGGCAAATGAAGTATGTACTATATAAGTCAAAAGGTATAAATTTAATAAAAATCTTTTAAAAAATGACGTTAATTTTTAACAAAGTTAATAACAACAAAATAACTCGTCATTTATTTTTCATTTGTATTTTAATTTAATATTCGATTTTTTTATTTTTAAAAAATCGTAATCGGTGTATTTAAATTTAGTGAGTAACATATGACACATTATCAAATTGATGGACTTTTATAAATTATATTTTTATCCTAGTAAATCGCAAGAAAATTATCTCAAAATCACGCAAAAATTTAAACTTATTATTAAAACTAAGGAACTCAATTTTAAACTATTTTTTTAGTCCACTATTAAAAATTCGTGGAGGGGTTATATGACCTGAAGTTCCATCTGTTTTAATTTCTATTACTTCAAGCTTCTCACTTTCTACACTTGTCTTGGCACTGGTGGATTGGGAAGCAAATGTTTCTTCTGTTGAGGTTACCACTATCGGCATTGATTGCAATGAAGGAATTAAGGGAGTCGTTGTAACAATAACATTTTGAGTGTTATCGCCACCGCTCTTGGTATAATTTTCAGTCTTCTCTACATGGTGGGTTGTGCTGCGTACATCTTCATCTCTATTATCTTCTTCATCATCCTCGTCTTCTTCATCTTTGTCTTCCAATTTGTTTTGTCCTTTAGTTTTTTCTCGTCTCATTTTTTCTTCCATTTCTTTAAATTTTAATGCTAAATATCTACATAAAACAAGAAAGGTTTAGATTATAAATACGAAATTGAACTAAATTAAATTGTTTAGTACTTATCAACAAGTGGTCCACTGTAATCCTCTGGGAACTTCGGTGTTAAAGGCAAAATGTACTTGTACAATCTCTCGTTTAACACATAAAGCTGAGCAGTACTTGAGCATTTTACGTTGAACCACCAGTCGCACGTCAAAGCCACCTGTTGCAAGAAAATTTAGAGATATAATGTGCCCGTTATTTAACTCAGGAACAGGAATTTTTACTAAACTACTGTGTTTGGTTTGAATTTTATAGTTAAAAGGCCGATGTGATTACTTTTGTTAGTAAATACTATTTATTATTTATATTTAAGGTTACATATGGCTGGTTCAAAGGCAAGATTGTGTATGTGCAAATTTGCATATTTGAGTAAAACGAAGTTTAAAGTTTTAATCTTAATTTTAATTCGGATTAAAAATGTTTCGAAATCGTATATAGAATACATTTAAGATAACATCAAACTTTAAATTTCGCTTTACTTAATAATGCGATTTTGCCGTTTTACCTTTTGAACGCACGATATATCTATCCACTTCGTATTGCTTTTTTGAGTGATAGAAATGATGATTATCTACTTTTTAGCTTGCTATTAATTGTGCACTTCGATCCGAATAGGATGTATTCTGACATTAAAGGTCGACGGTATAGTAAGTGATAACGTGCCGGCCTTCCATCCCATGGGTTCCAGATTTGAACCCCACCGTTACGACCCATGATTATTTTCTGCTGACAAGAGATTACGATAAAAAGACCATTGCAGAGTAAGTAATGTCGGTGGCTTCGAATACATATTAAATAATAGGTCCGTTTACAACCGTTCTCTCGAATCGGGTAAAGCTCGTCTGCCACTCCACTCGTCTCGATAGTTTTTTGTCTGTTTTCGGGGTTTTAACGGATGAACTTATCTGAGAATACTTGCAAACGCCTATTATAAATTTCATACCGCAATGAATATGACTTTTAAGTTGGATTGAATACTTTTTTTTATGATGCAGCCAATGCCCAGGGGACAATTCTGTGATGCCTTGTCATGGCTAGGCCGGAAGGGAATTACGGTAAGGGAATGTGGAAAATTGAATTTGTTGTTTTTTTCATTGCTGCCACGCAGAAAACAGCCCAAAGATGGAGTGGATTTTTTTTTAATTTATTGCAATTGCAAATTAAAAACCCAAGAGCGACTGAAGCTCGAACCTGCATCCATTGTGAGATGATTGTGTCACTAATCCATGGATCCAACTTCATCCATTTCACTTTCAACAGCTGTAGGAGATTACTGTTCCCATTGAATTATCGCAAATTTTTATTAATATTTAAAATAGCTGAGCAAATGCGCCTCTAAATACACGCCTTTGACACTTTATTTCTGAAAAAATCTACTGTGGGAACGAAAGTTTCTAAAATCTAAATACATTTGTACTTTTTATTCTATAAGGTTAATCCTATATTTTTCATTCTCAATTCATTTCAATCTAATCAAACGACTTTCTGGTGTTAAATCAACTCCTTTTTAACGTAGTCAAAATCTAAAAAAGTCGATTGGACGGTGTCTGGTTTTTCATCAATAATGATGCCATTTATTACCATGAGAAAAAAATGGTGAAACAATCAAAGCCAAATTCGTACAACTGAGTTTGGCTTTGATTATCGTCCCATTTTTTTTTCGTTGAGCATTTAAACATTATTATGTTAAATATTTCAATTATTGCGAAGTTAGTAATTTGTGACCTGACTACCAGAAATGGTTAGCCTAATGATGCGTCAGCAAATTAAAAGCCTCGCAGACATAAATTATTAACACTCAAACACGAATACAATTTTTTTGAGCTTTGAGGGTTTTAGGGGGTTTTGATTTTTGAGGGAAAAAATTGACGATTTTCCGATTTTTTTTTCAGAAAAGCGTTATTATTTTATATAAAAAACTTTTTACAAATTATTTGACAACTCTTAAAGTTCAGAAAAAAAAATTGTTGTTATCGTTTTGCCGTCATAAATAAATGTGCAGGAAGTGCTGAAGTTGATACCTCAAAGATAACATGGCAAACGGTTACAGCGATAGCTCCATCCCGATCGGCCTTAGACACAAAAATCAAAACAGTCTAGTTTTTTTAGTTTGCTAATGTCGACTTTAGTCAAAATTAAAAAACAAAAATCCTCGCGTACTTCAGTAAAAGAAACAAAAAGAAATATCCATTTTCCGCCAAGAAAAGGGGAATAAATTATAAATAGCAAGCTTTTGAAACAAAATTGTACATTAGCTAACTCGGCAACATGATTTGCGACAACTTGCCGAAATATTTAAGTCCATATGTTGAATAGTTCTTTTTTTAATCGCTGGAACTATTTGCCATGTTATTTTTGAGCTGTCAACTTCAGCGCGTCCTGCACATTTATTTATGATGGCAAAATAAAAAAATTGTGAACTTTAAGAGTTGCCTAATACATACGTTGTAAAAATATACATATTTAAAAATAATAAAGATTTTCTGAACTAAAAAAATCCAAAAATCGTCAATTTTTTGCCTCAAAAATCAGAACACCCCTTAAGGGCGTTATGGTTTATTTAGATATAAACTTGTTGGATATAAACCGCGAGGGAATAAATCTCCAAGTGTCATTTTTTCTTTTTTTTTTAGTGTTTTTTAGTAAATTTTTTAGATTTACTTGTTTTTCACAGTGTGTATTATTATAAACCAGTCCGAATACGCTGTATACTACCCAGGCACAAGTGTATTCCTTCCCCTGCAATTTTTGAGGCTATTATTGTTTAGGAAATGAAATATTATTCACACAATGAAATTTATGAAAAAACCTACTTTCCATTGAAAAGTAAAAATATTCTATATAATTAAAAACAAAATTTCATATGGTTACACAGCTGACATATTAAAAATACAAAATAATGCTTTTATACTAAAGATATACACTTGTGCTCATATAATTAAGTCACATGGTTAAGTTGGTTTTACTCTGTGTAGTTAACTTTTATTGATAATATTTAATTAAATTAATAGAAAATAATACAAATCAAGTGTAACGAATTCATTTATTCCAATTTTTTTCAAAAATAAACTCATTTGTGTATAAATTCATTTTGAAAAGTTCAATAGTGCTTGAGCCACAGTCAACATATAATTAAGTCACCTGCGAAAAAAAATTAAATTCTTTATATTTTTTATTTATAATTTGATTTTACCTTACTTACATTTAATATTTAGTTGGAAAGCCCTTGTTTCTAATGACTTCCGCACATCTGCTATTCATAGTATTAACCAATGCTGTACATTGGTCTGAAGAGTCTTGGTCTGGTTGTACCACTCTTGCTGAATGATTTCCCAAAGAGAATGCTTATTGCGGGGTTTTTTTCGCTGCAACAGTCCTCTTTATGATCCCCCATAAGATTTCGATGGGGTTCAAATCGGTACTTTGTACAGGCCACTACAGAATTTTTATGCGGCTAGGCTCCAACCAAGATTTAACGACCCGGGAGCGGTGTTTCGGGTCGTTATCTTGTTGAAACACCCAGGCTAAGGGCAAATTGTCTGCGAAATCCCCTTTTAAATCTTCCCCTTTTAATTCTTCTTTACGACGGGCCACCATGTTTTACGGTTTTTTTGCAGCATTGGTTAATACTATGAATAGCAGATGTGCGGAAGTCATTAGAAACAAGGGCTTTCCAACTAATTAAATGTAAGTAAGGTAAAATCAAATTATAAATAAAAAATATAAAGAATTTAATTTTTTTCGCAGGTGCTTAATTATATGTTGACTGTGGCTCAAGCACTATTGAACTTTTCAAAATGAATTTATACACAAATGAGTTTATTTTTGAAAAAAAATTGGAATAAATGAATTCGTTACACTTGATTTGTATTGTTTTCTATTAATTTAATTTAATATTATCAATAGAAGTTAAGAACTACAGAGAGTAAAACCAACTTAACTATGTGACCTAATTATATGAGCACAAGTGTACATACAGTGATTTTCACTTATAACAATTTCGGTTAAAGCGAAATTCTGGTTTAAACGACGAAAATCAAAAGCCCCGTATCGCATGCCTTTTAATTCAGTGTAAACATACATATCTCGCTTTTAACAGCTTCTGTTACAACGACTACTCCGGTAAAAGCGACTGCTTTTATTCCCTCCTGGATTGCGCAACAAACTGCTGTACGAAAGTTTCTTTCCAGACAGAAATACTAACTAGTTTTTATCGGAAACCAGTCTGTTGACTAAAAATGAATTCCGGTATTGTTTTTATTTCAAATTTTTTCAGTGACTCTAAACTCCTTTAAATTGTCGGCACCCTTAAACACATCCATTGCGGTATTCTATTAGTACGTATTAAATATTGGAACTTTTACTTAAACGGATTTTAGTATGCCAGAATCGGTGTATGTTAAATTGCCATTTGATACTGAAAAAGGACAGACAAATTATATACCTGACTGAATATAGTTCCATTAGGACATAAGAACGATGCTTGGCCACCATTCAAATCACAATAATGCCAAACTTGACAGTTTGTTTCCGGGTCTCCAAAAAATCCTTTATATCGCTGTTCCTTACAGTTAAAACTTGTTGGAGGAATCTCGGCTAAAGCGGGATAATCAATTCCTGGCCTGCCAGAGTTTGGGCTTGGGTGACCTTAAAATATAAAAAAATTAGTTTAAGAACAATTATTAGATTACGATACTTGCTTGGATCGACTAGTGGCACATCGGCATAATCATCATAGTCTTCTTCGTGATGCTGTGGAGGATTCTCAACTATTGTTTGGGATTGTTTTAAATTATTAAGAATCTTTATTAGAGTTCGAATTGAATTGTCTATATTATCTGGAGTAAACGTTTTCGGGAGCTGATTGCTCTCTTGCAATTTGTGCAGAATATCGGCAAGTGAATTATGCGTCATGTTAGTCAAATTTTCTATCGGCATGGGTGCTGGTAGTTTGGGTCGGGTTTGCGGTTCTTGCTTGGTCAATATTATTGGTTTGAATTTTTGTACAATCTTTGATTTATACGGCCTGGGACTGGATGTATGCGAATTATATTTTGGTTCCAAAGAAACAAAGTTGGGGTGATAAGTTGTGAGAATTGGAGGTGGAACTTGAGTCGTTTCAGTTAGATGTTGATGGATAGTTTGTGGTGTCAAAGTGGGAGTCGGTAGATACGCCGGTTTCCTTTCCGTTTTATATTTTAATTGTGGACTGTATACAGGGCGCATCTGTTCAGCTTGTTCAGACATTTCAATTGGCATCGGTGGTTGCATTGTTTTAGAAATTTCATGAGTTCTGAAAGGTTCAGGATGTACGTATTCATACATTGGCGGCACTGATGAAACTATCATTGGAGATGGCGTTGAAATATAATTGTTTTGTTTATACTTGACTTGATTGTCCGAAGGTATATTGACAATCTGCTGTGGCTCGTCTACAATAACATCCACGTATTTGGCACTGTGAAAATAAAATGTAAATGTCTTACTGCATTGATATGAACAACTTAAATTTACTTATGCGTTGGTGGCCGAGGACTCGGAGAGTGATTGTAATCATATGACTGTGGTGATGGAGCATAATTATTATATTCCATAGGCTGGGGTGATGGAGAAGGATTGTAAGATTCTTCTACCTCTTCACTATTACTGTGGGCACTTGGGGGCTGGTATATAATTTGGTTACCGGGTTCCTGATCCGGTTTATATGAAATACCGTTGTTTCCTAATGGCGGCGAAGGGGAAGCGTTAATAATAAAAGCTGGTTCTGGCTGTTGACTATAATACTGTTGTTGCTTATATCTTAGTTGCTCTTTTAGGTATTCGACGTATTTTTGTTGTGGAGTCAAGTTAGAGGAGCGTTCAGACTGTTGTTGAATTAGTATTGTATGTTGCGGTTGGTTGTGTTGATTTTGGCGAACTTCATTCAATAGAGGATATAATGGCCTGTAAGAGCAAATTATTTTATTTCTATGCAAACTGAAGTACAAGGGCTACAAATTTCTAACTTAAGCTGATTAAGGGATCATTCTGGTTTAGACGCTCGAAAAAAGGATATTTTTATGAATTTTTTATGAAAAAAGTATTATAGATGTTTTTTCAGCTCAATAAATACACTTTTGAAAAACAAAAAATGTCTGTATTTATAGTTTTTTACACTTTTTATATACATGTTTATGGGTTTACGGGTGAACGGAACTCCTCAAAACGTCGGTATGTCGCCCGCTCATCTAAAACACAAAAACCAAAAATATTTAGGTTCAGTATATCAGTGGCTCTAGCGCATTCTATTGAAATTAATATTTATTGATAAATAACAACATGGCGGATATTTAAAGAAAAACAACAACAACAAAATGAGGTTTTTTCACTGTTTTTGGCCCAAAAAAATAATAAAAATCAAAATTTTGATTTGAATGCGCTGTAGCTATTACTGTGTACAATATGCGGTGCAGTGGTTCCGGAGAAATCACAGTCGCTGACCGGAAAAACATAGTTTTGAGAAAAATGTGTTTCAAGTTTTTTAAAGCGCGCTCAGGTAGTAGAACTAGTAGAGTTAGACTGATCCGATCACTCTAAAATTTTAACACAATACTTTTAGATATATTTAGGTATATACTTTTGAAAAACGTAAAAAAAAGAAAATCGGAGTTTTGAAAGTTATTAACCAGAATGATCCCTGAAGTAGGTATGTGATGAAAAAAATATTTGTTTGCTATTTCAGGAATTCAGGTTTTTAAGTAATTTACTTATAGTTTTATTATTATTTAAATAAACTTAGGGTTTTAAAATAAATATTCTTCATCTGCATTGAGTATTAATTTGAAAATATGTTACTTTCTTAAGGCTTAGTGATTTTGAGCAAAAATTTAATTAAAAGCCAAATTGTTGGTTTACGTTTCACTGTTGCTCTGATATATTTAGAGCTAATATTTTCTATTATTATTAAATTAATAACCAACCTTACTTATAAAAAGCTACCATTGAAATATTTTATTTGGTTTAAATCAATAATTCAATTAAATCACAATTTTGTTTTTAATTGTTTGACTAGGTAAACTATTTTGCGTTTAGGTAGTAGTCCAGCTCTCTAATACATTTATTAAATGCAACCCAATCAAAAGCCGTCGGTGGAGTAAGGGACAACTTGTTGATCTTCCATCATGAGGTTCGCAGGTTCAAATTACACCGGCGGCGACTCATGACCGTTTTTGCTGAACACATTACGCTTGAGACACGGTACAGAAAACAGAAGAGAATGATGTGTCGATGGAGCGATACTGATTAAAATTATAACCAAAGAGAACTGTTGTTTCTGTCAGGACAAAAGCAGCTTTTTGAGGTCAAGGGATAAATGTTCAGCTTCGTAGTTATTCGTTGAAGCTGAACATTGCAACAATGTGGTAGTAATGCGTTTTGCAATTCACCGTTTGTTTCAAATAAAAAGACAAAAACGCGCACCGACACGAAGGCCGATTAACAAGATTCATAAATGCAGAACATAGCAGTTTTGACACGATCAATGGCAGTACTATTTTAAATGCACTAATAAAACAAAACAAAAAACCGACTTTCCCATCAAGAACAAACTTAAAACTTAACTAGACCATAAGCTTCTGAAGCTATAATGTAATTCTAGAATCTATATAACTATCACCTCGTTTGCATTTCAGGAAGCAGTTGGAAAACGCATTTTCTGGAATTGTGTTCAGTTGCTTCAGCGATTTTTGTTTTCAGTCATATGCAGTGTAAATGAAGCCTAAACCGTTTCAGATTGGAATTAATTTTTGGAATCAAGACAAAAGTGTTCAGGAGTCTAATTTCATTTTACTATGGAATTCGAAGTGCTGAAATGCCTTGTCCTGATGCAGCACTGAGGAAATGCTCCATTAAAGTAGATTCCTCTTTTTCCTAACAGTTTCCATTAAAGCCAAGTAATTAAATTGGTTGAGAATTTTTTTTTGCTGGAAAAATTCATAGCAATTAATCCTTAAACTTAATGTTGATTTGCTGCTACTCGAGTACACTCAAGTTTAGCTGAAGCTAGATTATCTATTAAACACTGTGATCAACAGCATTTCGCTAAGGGTATTCTTAAGTGCTCAATTTCCCCCCAACAAATTTTTAATCCCTTAACCCGTTTTCAGGAATGGAAAACAATTTGTGGGGAACGAATTTGGTGTTTATACTTTACAATAAACGATTCACATTAAGCGTCTGATTACGTTCTTTTTTATTAACAAATTTTACGATCTTTCAGTGCGTTTCAAACTTATTAGATTTTAATACGGCGTCAGGGTACAATGTTTATTAATATCTATGATGTGATAATATAGATATCTTGCCAAAAAATTATGTTGCTTAACTAAAAATTAAGTCAATTAAACATTTACCTTGGGGATGGTGAAACCAACATTGGTAATTTCGGACTGGGAGTAGTGTAAACAGCGGCTGGAGGTTGTATTCTCTCTGGCTCTCCTTGGTAATTCTGTTGTTCGTCCGTAACTTCATTGTACTGCTGTAATATATTTGTATTTGTATTTGATTGAGGTTTTCTGCTATAATTAACATTGTCGGTTGGATGTACGTATATAATAGGCGTAAATTGACCGGGTAATTTATTTGATGGTATAAATGGCGTCAAGTTTACTTTTGGAGTAGAATGCTGGTGATGTGCTGGTCTCGTCTGCAAAATAAATATATTTATAATAATTTTGAAATTTGATAATAATATATTTATACCTTAACTGAATTCGAATCTTTAAATGATAACGGTAATGCCTTCAAGTGATTGTTCCCTTGACTGGAAATTTGGTGTCGAGTTCCATACAATATAGCTTGGTATTTGGGTCTTTGTGTAGGGTATCTAATTTGAAAATGATGCGGTTGCTGTTGATGCTCAATACGAATTCGTTGTGGCTGATGTGATTGATACGGTGCAGCTATTTGTTTATGCTGTTGCTAATGTATTTATTTTATTTTAAATAATTATATTCTAAGCTTAAGTTTGGCACACTCTGTTTTTTTAGCTTACCTCGGGAACAAAATTGTAATGTTGACCAGCGGAAAAATCGTTGGGCATATAAAATGTCATATAAGGGATTAATCGTCTGTTTCGGTCTGCCACACTTTCGTTGCCAGTTAATGTTTTGTTTATTAAAATTGTTTCAAATATGTGCGTTGATGTTGTATTGCGAAATCCTACATCGGGTGACACTGTAATACCGTTCACTAGAGATGAGCCTGTAAAAAATTATATATTCTTGATAATTTTATATAATAAATATGTTATTATATTAAGATATTGTTCTATTATTTGTTAAATTTCAAATATAGAAAAGTGAGCATCAGTGCCTTAGTCGTACTGAAATTTTAGTAGTTTTATTGAAGTTTAAGAAATCATTCTGCCGCAAATAATAACACAGGCCTGCGAGGTTTTTCCCCCTGGACAGTGAATAGTTGTTTCCGAAGTAAATTCGCCCGCTGAAACCGAATCCAGGCTCAGAATTGCTCTATCATGTCAGGTTTTTGAGATATTCTAAACTAAAAGTGCAAAAGCACTGTTTTTTGTCATATTTGAGGTTATGTAGCACCGTGAAGTTTGTTTTTTTTCTTCAAAAATGTGTGTGTGGGATCTTATAGTTATAGTCTTCCTCTTTCAAATGCCGTTGAGTTTGCTCAAAAAACTTTTTTTTCCGCCGAGATATCGCATTTTGAAATTTTCATGTTCATGAAAAGTTTATTGTCACCTTATTCAAGTTAGAGACTTGTACTATAAGATCCCACACAAACCTATTTGGAAAAAAAACATGGCGGTGCTACAAAATTTTAGGTTAGAATATCTTAAAAACCTGACGTGATAGAACAATTCTGAGCTCGGATCCGGTTTCAGCGGGAGAAATTACTTCGGAAACAACTATTCATTGTCCAGGGGGGAAAAATTTTCAAAACTTCGCAGGCCTGTGCAACCTTTCATATACTGGGAGAGTTGCCCACCCCATGCTGTAAAAGGTTTAGTCACGTTTTATAGCAATCGCACTTAATCATAAAATTAATTTACGTAACTACTACATTTTTTTATACGATGCGGGCAAATCCTAGTGGACAACCCTTTGATGCGTTAGCATGTCTTGGCCGGAAGGGAATTAGGGTAAGAGAAGTGAGGAAACTTGAAAGTCTTGTTTTTGCATTGCTGCGAGCTAGACAACAGCCCAGAGACGGAGTGGATTATTTTAATTTCTTAATAAAAGCTCACGGGGAGACCTGATCTCGAACCCGGGACCCATGGCATGGTGGTCGTGCGGCTCAAAGAACTGATCCAACTCCTTCATGATCGACCTAACTTTAAATTCCCACCTCAGAGTAACAATATCATGTATACAAAACGTTTTTTATGTTTTTTACAAATAATATTTATCATCCACTATTCAAAAGGCTTTGTTAAGTCATTCAAAGTAATGGGAACTACTACATGATTCTCATGACGATAGAATTTGACAATATTTCATATTCCTACAATATTTACAAATAATACAGAGTAGAATTCTAGTCTTACTTTTGTTTACCCGAATTCTCTTTCTATATACTTGGTGAGCCAAATTGACTAATAAAACAAAATTTGGAAGTTTCTTCATATTCTTTTTTTCGTGTATTATCATTAAAATATTAATAGAACAAAGTAAAGAACATATTGATTTGATGCAAGAAAAAAAAAATAAGGTTATTGCCATTGAAAGTTATTACCGTGGGTTGTTACTTAAGTTTTGAGATACGGCAGCATCAGCGTGAATATGTTAAATCTGACATTGTCATCGTAATGTTTGACATTTTTAATGGTAATCGTGCTCAGAACGTTGTGTCATACGAGTGCTATTTGTGTTGTTTACAGGTACTTAAAACATTCATCTTGGTCAATAAATGGAGTTAAATCCTGAACATATTCGTGTGATGATTTTCTATGACTTTCGACGTGTGCCGATTAACTCGCTTTGACTTTTGATAATGACACACCATCTCGAGCCACCGAGTTTCGCTGGTTTTCCGAATTCAATCGTGGTCGCACTTCGCTACAGGACGAATTTCGTTAAGGTCGTCCGAAATAGGTTGTTGTGCCAGAAAAAATCGATGCTGTACGTGAACTGATATTGCAAGATCATCATGTGACATACCGTGAGATTGAGGCATGCTTGGGCATCAGTGTTCTACTCGCATCCATTCAATATTGCATGAACATCGTGGATCTATGCATATGAACCCGAAACTAAGCAACAGTCGACTTTATAGGTCATTCATGACGAGCCAAATCCAACAAAAGTTCGAAGTAAATGGTCGCCTGTTTTTTCGAAATAATTGGACATGTGCCATTACAACAACGTAGAACGGTCAATTCTGAATGGTACACAACCACTTGTTTGCCAGAAGTGTTCGGAAAAATAAGGGAAACCATACGCAGGAGACGAATCATTCTCCTCCGCGACAATGCAAGCTCTCACACATCGGCTCAAACATGTGAATTTTTGAGCATTCAAAACATCGAATTGATGGGTCATCCGCCGTACAGTCCTGATTTCGCACCCAATGATTTCTTGTTAGTCCCGCATATCAAAAATAAAATGAAAACAGTAAAGCCATTTTCGATTATAAATAATTATTTTTACTTGTCTATCTCAAAACTAAGGTAGCAACCCTCGTATAATAAAGATATTTAATTTCCATTTACATTTTTAAATAAATTCGAAAATAAAACCAAATGTACTTCCAAAAAGGAGCGTATATATCGCTTTCATTTAAAACGGCTCAAACTGTATTTATTTTACTTAACTAGTGAGCTGTGCGAAATCCTTTTGCTTTTATTACAGTATTTAATCGTTGATGTACAAGCTTTTTTCAGCTTTTAAGATAAGCCCACAAATTCTCTATCGGATTTAGAAGGATCACTTTAACACTGTACTTCCATGCTTTGAACCAATTTTTTAATACTTTTGAGAAATGCCGCGGATCTTGCTCATGCTGAATAGGGCGTAATACAGTTTATTTATATTAAAGCCTACACTTTTTTCGAACAGCTCGTTGGCAAGACTTTGGCCATGTTTTTAAGTGTAACGGAAAGGGGTTAAGAGGTTGAATGAAGGAAGTGACGATGTAATCCTCATTTAAACGTTTTGGGCTCAAAAGATGAGGGAAACATAGAAGATGGTAAAATATTCCACATTCGCATTGTTCTGCGTAGGAAAGATTCCCGAAATTTGACGATACGACCACATTTGACCTTGGGGAGTATAGGGGTGGGAGTGATTTGAAGGTCTTGTATCGCGCGTTGTGATATGTCTACAAGGAATCAGGCTAGCAAATTCGTTAGAACAATGGCCGTCGAAATTGCGATAGAAGAATGGGCGACAAAGAACATTCCGTCGGTGCTTCAAAGAGCCAATGCTCTCTGACATTGCGGAATCATCAATAAGTTTAATAGCCTAATAGACAATAAGTTTAGTAGCCTAATAATCCAAACCACAGCTAAAAATTATGGTAGGCTTCTGTTTCTGTTCCTGAAAGCCTTAGAACCCATCTTGCTTGCAATTTCGAAAATTTTATTTCTCTCGCCATTAT
Organism: Leptarthrus brevirostris; assembly: GCA_964036015.1. Classification (NCBI taxonomy): domain Eukaryota; kingdom Metazoa; phylum Arthropoda; class Insecta; order Diptera; family Asilidae; genus Leptarthrus; species Leptarthrus brevirostris. Next base: position 154,572,019 of record OZ038371.1, read on the forward strand.
ATTTTGCGCACCTTAATAAGAGATATCCACATTTCGGTTTTCTTCCTGATCTTTATTCTACGGCCACTTAAGATCAAATCGCAAATTGTTGTATATGTTTTGAATCGACATTTGGGCCGCCCACTACGATGCTTTCTCGGACAAATGTTTACTTATGGATAGTTTGAGGAAAATTACCTTAGCGCTAATTTCATGTCCTAATAGATGTTTTGGCGTTAATTCTTTCTTACATAAGCAACTTCTTAATTACCGCACGATGTTCGATTTTCTTCACTTCATAATTTTCTGAAAACTAATCTCATTTCAAACAGCACAAACAAACAAATTTAAACTAATAAAACTTCGCACTGTGAATGGAAAAGAATGAAGCTTTTAAATTAGTTTCATAGCAAAAAGTACAAATTCGGATAACTTCTACCTAAGGCTATGAACTTCTCAATGCACGCTATGTATTTCATCGCTGTTTTTGTAAAACCTATCTAGTTAAAGTAAAATTCTACAAGAGAGAGCGATCAAAATTTTTAATTTTAATACAAATAATATTTTGATTAAAATTCCATGATGGGATGAAACATATAAAATATTTCTTTTTAAAATATTTAATTTATTCTCTGTTAGCAATATATTTAATGTTTTGTAAAGTCACCATTGTTTTCATCAATTCGTTGAGCGGCACGACCACTATGGCATTAAATCCATTCCGTCTTTGGGCTGTTGTCTAGCTCGCAGCAATGCAAAAACAAGACTTTCAAGTTTCCTCACTTCCCTTACCCTAATTCCCTGCCGGCCAAAAACCATGTTAACGCATCAAAGGGTTGTCTCCTAGGCTTTGGCCTAATCGTATAAAAAAAATCTTATGTCCCTACTTTATACTAATATTTACTATAGTGTGACGATAAATCCTTCCAGTGAAGGGCCACTACATTACAGTAACGTTTCCCTCATCTCCTCATCGGATTAAATTTTTAATGAGTCAGTTAAAACGAGTTTTTTGGTATTGAAAAACCAACGAATCGGGGTTTTTTTTAAATACACCCTTTATTCGTCTTACATTTACAATTTATTTTTTGTTTATGCATTTCGGAGTACTCCATTTTCAAAAGATACTCTCTCGCGACTCACATTTAATCAAAGATTTTTTGGAGTCTTTCGAATAGAAACGGTTTAATTGGAGTGCTGTGGTGTCTGATGGAAACTTCTTTTAAACTTTGATGTATGATGTAGACAGCTTCAACTGCGGATTGTTCTCGACTAGCTTCAAAGTCGCCATGTCCCCTCTTTTTGAGCTTTTCTTTGTTCTATTCCTCCAATTCTAGTCGTTCGGCACGTCGAATTATTTTTGAGGAAAACCAAAGTATGCAAACTATTTCGTTACCTAAATAGGCGAACGTTTTGCCGTTTTTTAAATAACGCCAAAGCATGGGAGAAGTGATGCCGTGGCGTAGCCTTGGAATAGCCCACTCATTTTAGATTTAGAGTTTTGCATAAATCTTCGTTATAGAGTTATTAACTAAATGTCAAAAATCGACATTGATATCGTCCTAACCTAACGTTTTTTTTGTAGAACAAGGAGAAAATTGGCATCGAATAACCGCTCACTCTTTTCCACACCACTTTGGTTAAATAATGCAAGACGCGTTTTTTACATGGTTTCCCCATAAGGCCTAATCCATGGTATGCAGAATATTATATTATATTGCTCTTAATATATTTTATTATCACACATGCGGAAGAAATACTACCTAATCGTACAGTTTTGCGGTCGGTAAGTAGCCGATTTCTCGCTGTCAACTCTAAAACACGAAAATTTAAAGTAAAACAGGATATTTTGAAATAAAACACGGCAATTCCCGTTTGCGGTATCTATATAACTACAGAAATAAGAAAAAAAACCTCTCATCTTGTCTCCTACCACCCAGGATGTATCTGCACTCGTGATGAAAATAGTGGGCAATCGGCTGCTTTTCGCCCTTATGTTACAAGGTACTATTATACTGTGACGACTGATTTCAATGATTGGAAAGGGTTGTGGCGGTAATATATACATATCTTCGTTATCATCTTTATTTTCTCCCATATATGTTGATAGAATATTGCACCAGTAGTATAAAGATTTTGGTAAAATGGGCGTTGATTAAGTATTGTGTTTAATAAATTAATAGAAAAAGTGAATATTTAAGCTTAACACGAAATATAACTTTTTTTTCTTAAATATCAGAGAATAGCTGGTAATTTTTGTTTTCTTGCAATTATCAAGAGAAAGATATTATGGTAGTTTTTTACCACAGTGCTCACAAATATGTATTAATTTAAAAGTAATTTAATTGTATTTTTCCAGTTTCCTGATCTTTCCTTACGATTTTGATATGATTTATCAGCTATTTTACGTATATATCTACCTTTGAAGCAGTTTCCCTTAGAAATTTTAAATGAAGCTTACGCAAAAATTTCTTTAAAAGCCTTTTCGCTCCTAAGGAATATTTGCTTTTGAAATGTGGAATAAAGCCACATGTATATCTATGACCGTATTTAACGGCATCTAAATTTGGTCTCTATGAGTTTTTTAAAATAAAAATAGAGGCCACTGGCAGAGGAAGACTCGAATTATTATCTTTGAAATCATATTTATTGCAGTTACAATCATTAATTTATTTGTGTCTTGTACCTTCTTCAAACACGAAGTTTTATTTTTGTTGTTAAACCCTTTTCCTTTCTTGAAAATAAATCTTTACTAGAAGGCAGTATTTTTTAATCAAGTAGACACCACACAATTTCTTGAGATTACATAAAAACAAAAATTCCCAGTTTGACAATTTTATTTTGACTTATTGTTTTCAGCAATAATTGTTTTTCAATAATATAAAAAATTATTAGTAAGATACATTGAAGAAAATTTTAAGTTTTATAATTCTTGTGGACTTGTTTCTTTTACTGCTGAGTCCATCTCAATGAGAACACGGATGTTGGCAGGAGTCATAAAACCGCGACGCTAAGTAAATTGTTTCAGACGTTAAGTACTAAAGAAAATCTAAAAGTGGCGGGAGCTATGCCAACTTATAATGACAACAAAGGATTAAATGCCCGGAGCTCAGATATAGATGCCCTTGCCCAGCGCGGATACACCGTGGGGCGAAAAATTGGCAAAGGAAGTTATGCAACTGTTATAACAGCTCAATATGAAGACGAATCTGGCAAAGGAGTTAGTTTAGCGTGCAAAATAATTGACAAAAGCAAAGCACCATCTGATTTTTTAGACAAGTTTTTTCCTCGCGAGTTGGACATATTGACAAAAATAGAACACCCATATATTATTCAAATTCATAGTATATTGCAACGCGGACCAAAAATTTTTATATTTATGAGATATGCTGAGAATGGAGATCTGCTGGATTATATAAAGACTCATGGACCGGTCGGAGAATTTCAGTGCAAGTCTTGGTTCACCCAAATGGTTAGAGCACTTCGATATTTGCATTCGAAGGACATTGCCCATAGGGATCTGAAATGTGAAAATATTTTGTTGTCGAAAAGGATGAACGTGAAATTGGCCGATTTTGGTTTCGCTCGATATACCTCTGACAGGCAGGGAAGGCATGTTCTTTCGGAAACTTATTGTGGATCAGCGGCATATGCAGCACCAGAAGTTGTTCGAGGCGTTCCATACGATCCAAAAGTAGCTGATGCTTGGTCCTTGGGCATTATTTTATTTATAATGTTAAATGCAAAAATGCCGTTTGATGATAGTAATTTAAATAAATTGTTGGAAGATCAACGCAGTAGAAAATTCGTATTTCGACAAAAAGTTGCTAATCGTCTGTCTCCACACGCTAAATCGATTGTAAACGTGCTTCTTGAGCCAGAACCTGCACTCAGATGGAATCTGGATAATATATTAAGTAGTAAGTGGATAAAACAATTTGGTGCTGAACATCCTGTATCGGCGAGGGAATCTATAAAGCGGGAAAATATCATAGATAATTAGAGCAAAAGTGTTTCTGGAATGCTTCAAATTTAGTTTTGTTTTTTTATATATATTTCATTAAAATAAATTCTAAATTAAGGTTTTGAATCATATCTTTCGAGTATTTTTGTCGAAAATAGTTGGAAATAAAGTATCTTTGAATGCTGGTAAGTTTCTCTTTTCAATTGTTAGCTAAAACATCTCATTAAAGATTAACTTGAAACATTTTTGATCACTGGGAAATCGAGAATTCAATAGGCTGCATCAAACTGAGCAAACAGCACTCCAAATACGCAAACATATACAGCTTTAAAAAGATTATTTGCATTATTTCATAAAAGCACATAATTCACAGTACAGACAAATTTACGAATAAGCCTTAAATACACATCTTGAACATATAGCTTACGCTGCGTGACTCAATTCAACGTGTTGAGTACCACTGTTAACGAAGTTACTTCAAATGTGTCTTTATTCACCATTTTAATGAAAGCAACTAAAAACTGTGGCTTGTGTTGAAACCAAGTTAGCAGGTTCTCTCAACATGTTGAATTTAGGTACACACCCATACTGCTTGCTTACCATTTGCTGCAGTCGACTGAATTCTCGAATACGCCCACGGTTATCAAGTTACGCCAAAGGAACATTTAGGCGAAAGCTCGCAAAAAGATCATTCGATTAGCGATTACGCGTTTTTTGGTATGTAATAAAGAAAGCTGTATTTTAGGAAAAATTAAATATTATATGTTGAAATATTTTCAGTGCATAATTTATTTTTTCCAGAAGTCTTAATTTCTGGACGCGATCAAGTTCTCAAAGCAGTTTTCTATGGAGTGTGTTAATCATGTTAGGGGCCGTTCAAGTATTACGTAAAGCAGTTAAGGGGGAGGGTGGGGGTCTTGTGAAACGTTACGGTGCATTATAGGGGGGGTTAAAGCAACGCGTTACGTAAGATTAAGTTTTTGTTAAAATTAAAGGCCCTAACTCTTAACTCGTGACTCACGACTGAGTTTATATGGTATATCTACAAATAACCACAATAAGCCGTGCACCACGAGTCCATAGTTTGAACTGTAAGAGTCCGACCGTTGCGGTCAAGCAAAACCACCAAAACTACAAGCCATGAACTTAATTTCCATTGCTTCTTATTCCGGTATTTTGCGCAACATAATTGACATTTTTAGGTTAAAATAATCATTTGAGTGTTACGTATGGTTAAGGGGGGGGGGGGTCACAAATTTTCAAAAACTATGTTACGTAATACTTGAACGGCCCCTTACTGTAATTTTTTGAGATAGTTATCTAAGCTCCAGAGAAGGTGTGTGGTGTATTGCGTCCACTACACCGACTCTCCACCTGCTCCGGTTCTCCGCCTTTAACTATAGAGCATTTGGAAGGATTTTATATCCAAAGTTATTGAAACCATCCGTCTTGCATCAGAAGGCCAGGTGATATGGTATATACGAATGGGTCCATGTTTCTTCATGAGGTTAGGTTATAAACGCCTAAGTTTTTCTCGCTTTCGTCGATATTGCACCTTCAAGGCCGATATGCAGTTCGAATGTAAATTTCGTTTGCCTTGGGCATATAAGTTGTCACGAAAAAAATAAGTGTACAGTCTGAGTGTTAAGTTAGTGTTTGAATTAAAAACTTTAATTTACTCTCGAAATGCACATCAGTGACGAAATTATGGGTGAAATTATTGAAATACTACATCATTTAAGAAAGAAATCATCTAGAAAACTACCGACAAAGAGAGTCGTAAACCTAAGGGCCGATTTAATTCAGATGTAGTATTAATAAAGAGACATATTAAACATGATATATATATATATATATATATATATATATATATATATATATATATATATATATATATATATATATATATATATATATATATATATATATATATATATATATATATATATATATATATATATATATATATATATATATATATATATATATATATACTGATAGTTTGCAGATATGACATCATCATCAAATTTTCCATCTTCATGGTTAACGTACATTTTTTGCTTGAACAACATACTGCTTGACGAAATTGCATGCGAAAATTTCGGTCTCACTTTTCGGGCGGGATTTTTACATAGGTTTGGTGTAGGTAACGAAAACGGCAATACGCGAGTCCTGTAGTAGTCGGTCATACTGTTAAAAGGATCTTCCGTTTTGACCTTTGGAACAGCTTGACCTGGTATCTCTCAAGTATTCAGCTATTATCCTGATCCTACGGTGTTGCTGTTTTTACGCAGGCATAAAAGTATTGCTGCCTCTAAACACCTCAGAAGGTGGGGAATCCACCTTATTTATAGCAGCAAGGTACCGACTTATTGTTGTGGGATGAAGGTTGAAATGCTCTGCTATATTAACCAAATTTTCAATAAAGAAACAAAAATATTTAGTAAATATAAATTTATTTGTAAGTTAAGAACATAATAGTACAAGAATTTAAAGAGTCTTCAGTTAAATTTTTGAGTAAAAATATTGTGAATTGAGCGACTGACAGGAAATCTTCGTATACACAGAAAAAAGATACTTTGCGGTGATCATCATAACTCATTACTGGATCATATGTTGACAAAAAACCACAAATATTTCGTTAGTTTATGAGTTTCTCCAGGTAACAACGTCGAGATTTTGTTTATTTTATTGATTTTTCAAAGCTTTTTTAGAAGTAAAAAAAGACAAATATTTTGAATTTATGAAAATTTATTGATAAAAATCGGCGAATTTGTTGTTGCGAAATTAATTATAATAATAAAAAATGCAAAATTTCGACGTTGTTACCTCGTAATTTATGTATAAAAGAAGTGTGCAAAATTTGAGAAGGATCGGATGAGTTGTTTTTGAGTTACAGTGATCACTGACTTTGAAAAAACTACTTCTGAGAAAAACGCGTTTAAATTTTTTGCAAATGGATTGGATCGAATGGAGGGAGACCCGAGGCACTGTTTCTCCGGAAGTTCTTCTCCGATCGACCTCAAATTTTATCTGGATACTCTTGAAGAGCTGTACTATAGGATGAAACAATAAAAAAATACAAAAAAAATACAAAAAAATAGCCTACCCCCTAAGATCATAACAATTTATTCAAGTTTAATCTTTAGTTTATTATACTTTTGTTTGAAATCTAGAATAGGGATGATATGCTTCGTGAATCATGCATGATATGATGATTATGGCCGTCGAATACCAGTAGGGGAAATTTCACTGCGAATTATAATTCGATGCTAGGACGCATAAAAAATAAAGGATATCATGAAATATTAAGTATTACATCAATCTTTTATTAAATAATGGCAACATTACTTACACTTACACTTTTTGCCGCAAACTTTTTCACATTCTTATTTGGAGTTGAATATTTTAATGTGACAAGATCTTTGAAGTTTTTTTTACGATAATAATATCTAACATAAATAATGTTTTTTTTGCCTCCTTTCAATAAACAGACAATTTCCGAAAACTTTTTCTCACCACTATATGTCTTAATTTATGTATTTTTGGATGCCATAAAACGAAAAAGAACTTCCAAAAAGCAAACCGTTTCTCTTACGTCTCGTTGGGACGTCACAGTCTGCCAACTTTAGTGAAAATGAATTCAAATAATGCTCCAAAACTCCTAAAATTATCTTACTTCAGAAGTCGATATTTTGTTATTCAAAGCTCGTTTAGAAAATGGGTGTGAAGTGTCTCTTCTTCTATTTACTGATTAGCTAAGTCCATTTAAGACATTCAAGGTACTTAAAACTTTACCGATCCATTCACATTGTAATGTTTACGTGTGCTTCTCAGCAGGTGCTTGAAATAGTCCAGTCCACGACTTGGTAAGTCAATTAAGGTACATGTAAATCAGGAATTAAATGCAAAACTGAATGAAAACTTGATACTCCCTTGGATTTTCAATGTACGAAACTTACAGTTTGGTTAACAAGAATTATCTAATATTTTCCAATTTCGAGAATTTGAAGAAATTCTCATACGCTTTCATTTAAATTTTACCAATTTAAGTTTTGTCGTTTCAAAACAAATTTATTATATGAAAGAAAATTTTTGCTGACATTCAAATCATTGTCTGACACTTTCCATATGTGGCTTGTACTACAACTGACCTACTTTTTAAAGCAAAATCTTTTATGAATTACCGAAATCATGATCGATTTGTTGTTTTCAGTCGAGAAACATTAAAATCCAAAAAAGGAAACCGTTTGTGTACATAAGAAGTAAAGTAAAAAATAACTATGTCGTAATCGTTTGGCTCGTGTGACCGAAAGAAATTAAACATACCTCTTAAACTGTCAGGAAGAATGAAAATAAAAAAGAAACAGTTTTTCATTGTTTTTGCTTTTGAAGGTGGAACGTTTATCTCACTGCTTTAGTAACACAATTAACTCGTTGAAATTACAGTAGTGCACGTTATGGCACAGCCGGGTGGCTTGCGAACTTTCATATTCAACGAACTTTACATTGTAGATCCAGTGACTTGTTGACCAACTTATGATAACACCCGGAAGGTTTTATATTTCTTACAGAAAGCGAAAGGAATCGAAAGAGATCTTCTTTTTCATTGACTGGCTTAATATAAACAAGATTTGATTAGACTTCTGCCATGTATTGAGTCTGATGGAGTTTTCGCGCTTTTTCATTGTTGTTTGCTCTCTCAGCTTCAAGGTCTGGGAAAGTAAACAGAAATAGTAAAATTGACCATGAGATACAGCTTTCATCACTAGTGATCAAGTAATCAGAATGACGGATGAAGGATTGATATATAATCTTATGATTTGTTAACACATTTTAATTACAATTTTTTTTATTCGGCAGAATTTCGTAATCTAAAGAAACTAAAAGAGATGTATTCCTTGTCAATGGAACTGATTGATTGGCCGAATCTACATCTACCAAAGATCATATGGAATAGTTAATTTTAAATTAAGCCTCTCGTAACTATAATTTTTTTTCGTTATATAATTGGAACATGATTATTAAGATAACCTTTCGTTTTGCATTTGAAGCGTCCATATGTTCTTTCCTTGCTTTTATGTGACGTAGCAATTTGTTTTTCTTTATAGTAATTTTTATGTTCTTAATATAAGATTACCTAGTGGTATTTTCTCTGTTCTGTTCATAACTTTAGAAAAACATAATTTGGACTATTAGAGGTTCGTTCAAGATTTCTGCTGTAGCTGTTTCAAGAGTATAGAAAATCAACTTTTCAGCCTATCTCAAATTCTGCCACAGCAAAAAGAAGCTCCCGCAATATTTTGAACACGCAAGGGCTGCTTTGGTTGCCTTGATGCGTATGTGTGAACAACACCGACAGACTTGGCGCGCCATCAAACACCTTCTGTAGAAGTTGCCAAAATGAGGAGGAAGCGGAAACCATCCTCCACTTTCTCTGCAACTGCTCGGCTCTAACCAACCGCAGGACCGGCCTCTGGGCTCCCCCTTTTAACTGAGTTAGGTTCTACTGATATCACGGACCTAGTTCGGTTTCTCAGGAGCTCTAAATGGTTCCAGGTTACGTGACAGAGCTGTAAGCCATTTCACCTCGTCCTCTAGCCAACAATATTTTGGGCTCCGCGAGAACTAGTTTCTACTCGAGACTGAGTTCTAGCTCGGCCTATCAGGAGCTCCAGGTCAGCTGCTCTTTCTCTCTTTAGGGGTTAAATAGGGTTGAGTGCATAGCCCTAACTGTGGAGTCACAATGGACCATTCTGGCCTAAGTGTGCTTTTCCTTCCAAGATAGGCAGTCACTTTAACTTAACCTAATCCACTAAAGCTGCTTTTGGCTTATTATGAACGCGCAAAAGTACCTATATAAGAATAGCAAAAATCTTCAACAGACCCCAGACCATTGTCAGGCAAAACAGTCCATAACGAATAAGATTACAGTTAAAGGATATGTAACGATTACGATATTACTATTAAAATTAAATATTGCGAATTGAACAATTTAGACAGATGCATGATTTTGATTTCACATCAAGATAAATTGAATTGGACCTTTATACAGTACCAATGTTTAGCAAATAATTTTTATTACATTTATTCTAACAAGTGATGATCAATTATGTCTCTTGATTTTTAGAATTCTAAGAACGGTCTATTCGACTGGGATCGCCAATGTAAACCACCCTAACTGATGATCAATTATGTCTCTTGATTTTTAGAATTCTAAGAACGGTCTATTCGACTGGGATCGCCAATGTAAACCACCCTAAGTGATGATCAATTATGTCTCTTGATTTTTAGAATTCTAAGAACGGTCTATTCGACTGGGATCGCCAATGTAAACCACCCTACGAGCCATTGCGAGCGAATTCATTTACACGGAACGGGAATGCCATCGGTGAACTACCATATGCCTGCTTTGTGATTCTCCTACTATTGTAGAATCAGCTGTCTTATTTCTAATAATTTCGAATATTTTTTAAATTAAGCTCATTGCGCAATTCAACCTTTTCGTGTTGCTCTATTAAAATGTGACCTAGTTCTGCTATTCATAAGTCCTTTTTTGATCTTTCTAATACTACGAAATTTCAAGTCTCCCTACATTTTTATCTCGTAGGGTAGAAGAAGATTAGATAGGGTAGAAAATATTTCGTATAGATCCATATTCGATAAATTGATTTGCACATACATCTGTATTCGATAAGCAGCGTTTAATGTAAGTATTAACGAGTAAAGATTCAATATCCACGAATATTCTTGTAATAGTAGTAATTAAATTTAATCGATAAATACTCAACCTTGTATAAATAAATAAATATAAATTCAAATAATGTGAGTAAGTACATTCTTTCATTTCATTCTCCTGATTTGGCTGGGATGAATCCGATTTGCGTATCGTATATTTTTTTCTTGTTCATTTTTTTTACTAGTCGGAGTAACAAATTGGATTCTCTACCAAGATATAAGTCAAAAAACATTCTAGGCACTTTTTTATTTGTAGAGTAAAAACTGCATTAGATCGATCAAAAAATTAAAAATCTTTTCATAAAAATTGAACTAAATCATAAAATGATAATGCTTAGCTTAGCTTTTGGTTAATTTTTTCTATTGTTGAGACTACTTAAATAGAAAAGAATATAGTTGTAAGTATTTGGAACCACTGATAAAAAAACAACAACATTTCATTAAGTTAAAAGTGCAAATTTATTGTGAACGATAACCTTTTTTGTAGTAAATTTTAGGCATGATATTACACGATTGAATTTTTTTTAAAATAAATTTTCTAGTGATCCACAGACGGCAACACTTGCCTGAGTGAGGCACGCTACCAACTGAATATTTTTTGTAATGATTTTTTGAGTTAAACTGGTACTAAATACGAAGGCAGCATAAGAAGATTATTTTAAGGACCCCACGAAAATTGTCGTTTCTATATAAAATATTTTATCACGTACGTTATACTGCACTATTGTGACCTTGGCCTTAATGAAACCCAGGGACGCTTGGGCTGTGTTAGGAATTGCGGTCAAAGTGATAAAGTGGGTGATAAATACTATCTCCAAACCATTTTCAAGTTTTGTAATGGGTTGCTTTCGTTGCTTTAAATGCAAAAGGTTTTTGAGAGTATAAATCATTGGGGTGCATTTAGAATCAGAAAGTTAACAAATTTTAATTTCGTAGGCATAGCAAAAAATTGTCAAATTTTTAAAATAGTGTAAATAATAAATAGCAGAGGCCCAAGATGGCTGGATTGAGGCACGCCTGAGGTGTTTTTCACATAATTGAGAATTCCCGAAGAAATTTAACTCACTGCATTCGGTAAGACAGGCGGCAACACAACCAAAATGGACCGAAACCTCTAGTCCTTCAATTCAATTGTTTTTTTTTACGATGTAGCCAAAGCCTAGGGGACAACCCTTTAATGCGTTAGCATGCCTTTGGTCAGCAGGGAAAATAGAGTAAGGGAGTGAGGGAACTGGAAGGAAGAGGTGTATTAATCAGCCTTTTAGTTGCTTAATTAACTAGAACAGGCTGTGATAAACTATTACTATGTGATGACTATTTGCACTTATCGTGTAGTTCCGTGTATTTCCGTGTACATGGAAATTACACAGCAATTAAGAGTGGTAAATAGCCACTTCCTAAAAAGAACCTAGGAAAGTTATACAATGAAAATGAAGAACGTCACCAACCAGGGCTTCAAAAACTTTTTCAATAGAATTTAAGTTAGCAAAGGGCCTAATATTTGTGATATACTATTGTTTTTGTGTAAATGAATAATCACGGAAAATTTCCAGATCTTAAGGATAACAGCTGAAAATAAATAATTTAAAAGCGGGAGGCTCCGATATAAATCTATTAAATTTATGAAATTTTCAAAATTATTACTTAAAGTAAGTATTTGCATTGAAAACAGGCAATTTTCACGCTTGATATAAGAACAAAGCTTGCTTCAAAATTAGGCAACAACTTCGCAACAACTTCTACTTTTCAATGCTCGTCCAAGTGTAGATCAGAAGCAATTATCAAGGCATGTTTATCTAATATTAAATTTTCAAGACTGGTTTCTTCAGTGCTGGGCCTAGCTTTCACCAACCGTTGAATACCACTATTTAAATCGTGTATTATAATTTGCCTTTTATATAACTCGTACTTGAAATTGGAAACGAGCCTATCAGTTGTGATCAACGTGCAGTGATAACGGCGGTACCTATTGCCTATCAAAACTTGGCGTCAGCAAGGCTTTGCGTCTTATTCAAATTATTTTCTTTATAAATATTTAGTGGTCTTTTGACCATTGATATCTAACATGCTATCTATCTATCTATCTATCCTATGCTTGGCACAAAATTATTGCACCGATTTCTAATGAGGCCACTGTTGGCATTTAAATTTGGGCTGTAGCTGAATTAGTATTGGCCAAGGCCTGCGTCAATCTTGGTACCTTTCATTATGAAGATAATTTTTGCAACGAAGTGTACTTTTTATATTATTCCAAAAAGTTGAGAAGAATAACTAGCAGATATCTATTAAAATTCCGTAGACTTTCATCACGCAATATTAATTGACCCAGAAAGTGGTACTTTTTAAAGGAACAATAATGCTTCATGCAAACACGACTTATTAAAAACCTCTAAGTTGCGTACAATAATCAGCATTGCATAGCTAAATCATGACCTTTTTTTATCAAAGAAGCTGAAATCAATTATTACCTACTCCGCAACTGTCTTCTCTTTCCTCATTTAAATGAACATTCCTAGATTACTTAATATACATATTTCGTACTCGCATGCATATAATTTGTGTGGTATTAGTAATTGTTACTCATCCGATCCTTCTCAAATTTTGCACACTTCTAATAAACAAAGTCTCGACTTTGTTACCTCGAGAAACTCATAAACTAACGAAATCTTTTTGGTTTTTTGTCAACAGATGATCACGTTATGAGTTATGATGATCACCGCAATGCAAAATTTTTTTTTTAGTGTATACGAAGCTTTCCTGTCAGTCCCTCAATTCACAGTATTTTTACCCAAAAATTTAACAGAAGACTCTTGAAATGTTGTACTATTATGTTCTTAACTTACAAATAAATTTACTATATATTTTATTTTGTTTATTAAAAATTTGTTTAAAATATTGAAAATTAACTTGCTGCGATACTAAATACGGTTTTTTCTGCAATTATATCCTTATGAGAAGATGATTCCATGTAGTGTATATGCCGAGACAATGCTGATTGTCTGATTTTGGTTTTATTTTTGCTGCTTATTTGCACTTTGCGAAAGAAATTGATGCGGAAGCACTTCTTCTTTTTGATTTGCTTGCCGACTTAGTCTAAATGCAACCAATCTTTCTCGTTGCTAATCAACTTTATTTAATCTGAGCTCGACATCTGTATTATCATCATATTGATCAAATTTTACATATATGATATAGATAGATAGATAAGCGGTTCAGCGTGAAGGCAATTCAGTATTTCGGAATATTCATTTCATGTGCCATGACTGATGCGTACCTAAAGATAATCTTCATCCGCAGTTACCATCTGCCAGGACTGCTCTGATATTCAGCCGTGCCTGAACTTTATTTTAAAAGGTTCTTTGATGGGTTTCTTTCTAAAGAGGGAGGCCGTATAATGGTTTTTTGTTATCTCCGATAATTTCGAGCTTATTAAACTATTACTTTGGACGTTAAGGTTTTGATTTAGCGTAGCTGGGACAGTTGTCTCACCAATATCCGCCTCTTCATTTTTATCAGGCTCCAACGGGACGGCTTGACGACTGTTTTACATATTGTAGGTTAAAATGGGACTTGCTTGTCGCCTCTCAGCTCTCTGACACAATTCAGTTGAGACGTAGAAAACAATCTCTGTCGAGATGCGCTTAATAAAATCGTTCCGCCTTCCATGCGCGTTTAACATTCAACGTCTTTGATAAATATTTAGTCTCCATAACTTGTTTCTAACATATTGTAACCTAACTGGGCTCGGGTGATGGATAGTCCAGATAGCTAGCGTAACCACTATATTCTCTCCTACCGAGTTATTTTGACCCACCTATTAAGACATCGATCTATCCACGGACCACCAAACTATCCATCTAAAGTTTTTAGCTTTAACCAGTCAGCTGTGTTTGACGACTATATCCGTCATGGAGAAATGGCAGTATCAGTCATGCTTAAAATTTAGTTACCATTTACTATTTAAATTGTATTATGTAGTATATGTTTATATTAAATGAATGAGTAAATATTAATAATAAAATTGGTCATTTTATAAAGTAAATCCGTCTTTTTGATACAATATTTTAACAGCGTCACTTATTCTGTGTTTGAACACTATACCCGTCGTCGCCTTATTCCCGCGACACACATAGGTTCGCGCTTTTAAACCAGTTCGCCACAACTGACTGGTTAATAGTTAAGTAGTCCTGAATTGTAATTATGCTGCTGTATATGTCAACGCAAAGTTATGTAATTGTGAAAAATTATGTTTCGAGATTGTTAAGATTTATTGCAAAATTCGCTGCCTTGTAAAATGGAATTTTCAGTAACACAAAATATTCTATTTGTTCTAGCAAGAAGCAAATAAAAAGCACATAAATCGTGACTTGATTGCTTTTATTTTCGCCATTAACTATGATGACATGCAAATCTAAATATATTTCAAAATATATTTTTACTTAGCAGATACTTCTCTTTTCCTCTCAGATAATTTTATATTATTATTTCCCCTACTATTTTGTATTACATTTATAATTTTACACTCAGTGTGTCAGTTAGGAATTTGTTTCTAAATACTTTTTATATTTGCTTTTATTTATTACTAGCTGCACGTGCCCGGTGTTGCTCGAATTTTTGGTAAGTGAGCGTCGTTTTCAATAATTTTTACATGTCACTTCCCCCACTTCACCTTCCCACCTCTACCGCTAGGTGTTCTTGGGAGTCTTACCACAAAACAGTATTTAACAGAAGTTGTTTGTAGTTTTCGATTTCTTTTACATATCACTTTCTTTCCACCCTAGGGAGGGGGGGGGGGGGCGTTCAACTATAACGTAACGAAGTTTTGAAGATTTCTAACTACACCCCCCTCTTATAACATGAGACTTATGCTCTAGGACAGCAATATTTTGTATGAAAAACACCTTCGTTGCTACAAAAGACGACATTGTTACCGTAATTTGCGAATAAATAATATAAAATGTTGGTTATATTTTATTTTGTTTAAATTTTAAAGTAGTATTATATTTATGAATGACTGTATTTTTTTTACTGTTGTACTGTTTTCTCTTGAAAAGTGAAATTCATCTGAAGAGACCGATTTTTAGGCATCAAAAAGTATTTGGGCCCAATAATTAAAGAGGGTTTTCTATATTGCAAAGAAAATGACTTTTGTAATAAAATCTGACAATTTTGGTATGTGAATTCAAAAAACTCATTAAACAAATCTCAATCCCCCGTTAATTTTAATAAGTTATGATTCAATAAATTTTCTTATGATTATGTAATTTAGGTTTCGTTCTTAGAACATCTGTTAACGTAAAATGTCCCAAATTGTTTATTTCACTAAAAGCTCTATGCTCCTTTGATAGACCCTCCCTAAAAATCTTACATATTCAGTCAGAAAATTCTATGTTATTTGAAATAATGTATGACCTACATGCTTTATGTACCATAAAATCAAATATGTGAAGGAAATCACTACTGCATAAAATGCATTCCAGGTAGTTTCTTTAATTTATTACAAAACGTAGCAAACACGTCAGAATGTCCAATATAAATTCACTTTCCGAAGAGTTGCAAAAACATAAGATTTATTGACTTGCACGAAAACAGCTGGCCTACTCACGTTTGACAGATAGACGGATATTCACAAAAGCAACATAGCAGTAGCTCCTAACGAGTTACAATCTATGGTTACACTAAAATGCATAATCAGATTAAATAGAAAACGGACATTGAAAATAATTGTCACGACTTCAGTCTCCGTTCCTTTAATATGGAGATAGCCAATCTTCCATAATTATTTAGGTCATATCTAAGCGATCGCCTAAAATAAATCAGATCGTGTTTACAAATCAAAGTGGCTTTGTTCACCAAATAATCGGTGGCGCTCAACCAATAAACCCTATAAGTATATCAACGTCTCAACTTGAAATTACAAAATAAAACGAAGATCTTCGCAAAAATTCACTTAACCGTCGAAAATTATCTTCGCTAATTACTGCGAAAAATTTAATTCCGTAATACTCGATGTGATGCAACGTTGTGCATTCACTGCAGTTGGTTACCTGTAGGAAACGCGATACTTCTTGCGCATTGGGTACACGAAAATAATTACACGATCGATTCCGTATGACCTGCATGAAGTGTGCTCATGAATTCACATAGTTTGCTTAGTGGTGCACAACAGGAACAATAGCGCGAGAGCACGATCAAAGTTACTATGCTGATCATGCTGTCGCAAAGTAGTAGGTAGTTTTCAGATTCGTGTAAAGACGAAAAGAAGTGGAGGATAATTAAGATTCAAAACAGTAGAGTGGTAATAAGTTTTTTTTAGTTTCACGCAACTTTTCTACTGGTCAATCCCAATTACATTTTACATCAGATCAGGAAATGCGTTTAATTGGATTTAATTTGATATTTATCTTACTGGAATAACAACATTAAGATAAATCTCAGTTCCTTATCTTTGTGGGCGATGGGAATGATTTTCTTTTGTTTAACAAGTTCAAGGGGACTAAAAATGTGTTGCATTGATACCTTTTTCTAAAAAGAACTATTTTGTGTCCTCTACTTTTTTTTATTTGTTACAACATTTGATTATACCTACAAAAAAGTTTTCATTCTAATTCGTTGAACGAGCGAATAGCATTATTGTGCTTTATTGATAGTAAATCCTTAGTAGCTTTCGGAGATCGGTGTTATGCCAGTCGTCGTAGCTGCATCAAGGATAGATGCAAAATAGTTAGTGGAGCTTCTTTTGGAAACCACCTTTGAAAGGATCTAAAAAGGAAAATTCATGGTATAACCGAATTACAGATGAAGGCAAAAGGACGTCAACGATCCAATCTTTTGCTTGAGTGGCACGGTGCTCCGTAATAGAAGCTTCTTGTTCTGGAAAAAACATTTAACTCTCCAAATGATTGGTGCTTTGCAGTAAAAGTTGTTCACATCCGAAGTGAAAAACTGCTATTAAGGGAGGTTTTTCTTGAAAATCGTAAAAAATAAGCAAAATTAAATTTCTTTTTTCATCAAAATCTTTATTAGATAAGTAAATAAATCTTTTTGCATCTTAATTATACATCCTTAGACTATACAAAAAAAATTTTTTGTTTTAAATTTATATTTTTCATATATATGGATGGCGTCAAAGTTTACATATAAAAATAAAATGCAGAAAACGGTATCCACTATATTATCTTGACTTGGATGGTCTGAATCAAAAAACAAAAAAACATATTAAAGCAGACGCATCAAATTAGGGAATGAACCTATTTTTAATGAAAAATTAAGAAAATTATAGTTAAAAAAAAAAGAGGCATCATTTTTGATCCTTTATTGTGTTGTAAGGGTTAAAAGAATAGTCAGTAGAATTGATAATAGGTTCATTCCCTGGAGAATTAGTGCATAAAGAGAAAAAATTTTGAAAATCGGTTCACTAAATTTTCCACAATCGTGGATACCGTTTTCAAAAAGTATGTTTCGAGATAAACTTGTTTAAAGCTTTGAAAAATAAACTGTGTATCCTTATTATAAGCGGGAATGATTTAAAATAATTTTTATCGTATTCTTAACGCTTTTTTCTATAAAACTTTCAAGAAAAACCTCCCTTAAAAGATTCCAATTTACATCGGACATAATGGATTGCGGAGCTATTTGTAGTAGGGTAAAGTAGGCGGAGCACCAGCTAACTCTGCAAAATCGGTTCAAGATCGGTGCAAAGAAAATTTACCAGGTTATATGCCAAAGGTCGAATGGGCTCCATCCTCCTTCGTTTTCATTCACTAACGGCTGTTATTGAGTCCAAAACTGACCAAATTGTGTGGAATATGTGATCTTATTATTGTCAAAAATCTCTCTGGTTCCTTTAATTTCTTGTGGGGCATAGGGCGTCTACTACATCGACTCTTCACCTGATTCTATTTTGCGCCAACGCCTTCAACTGCGGCTACCTTCCCTTCCTACGGATCTTCTTCATGTGTTGCGCGGCCGTCCAATTGGGCATCTTCTGTTGCGCGATGTTGTTTTTCCCTTTTCTTAGTATGTGGTCATTGCCACTTTCGCCTTCGAAAATTGGTGTCCTTGCCTGTAAGGCTATGTAGGTCTTCTTTGGTAACGACCTCCGGTCAATGGATGTAAAGTGCCCACTATATGGGTAACCCAATATAAGTGGATCTTAAGAATGCGCCGGAGACATCGGTTGACAAACAATTGTAGCTTATTTTATTTAATTTGTACTAAGGTTACACTATTTTATTTACTGTCAGAATATAATTTTAATTCCGGTTGCAAAAAAATTTAATTTTGATCACCTTTTAATCAGAATCAATTTTTCCACATGCGTTGATTCCGATCAAAAAATGATCGAAATCAATCATGTGATCGGAATCATTTTCGATCACTCCAAAATAAAATTTCAAGATCTTTATCTCTATAATTAGCTCTTGAACTTAAAAGAAATGAGAAACCAGTAGGTTGATTTGATCGGCAAACTGATCGACCAATTTTATTCCTAACTTTTACAACCCTGATCTCAACCCTGTATAGTCTAAAAGGCAATAGGCTTTTTCATAACTACAGTATTCAATTGTTTCTTTTCCGTCAATATCTTTTTCCTTCACAACGTCACACAACTTGCCATAGATCGAATATCATATTAACTTCTTGTTCAAGTTATGCAACATTTTAATCTTCAAATAATCCGATGCAGTTTTTGTATGGATCAATTGCGATTGGTGTGGGACATCGATAAATTCAATTTAACACACTAAACGAGAGTGAAAGGCGAAGAATTTTACCTTTATATTGAAACTTTATTAAATAACTTTCCGTAATGTGTGGATAATCGGATCATGTGGTTTTTTTAACCAATTACGTAACTGGTATGTTCATATTCCTTTAAGTTCCGTTCGAAATCAATTAAGATCCCATCAAAACTTTTTTTCTGTAATATTTATAGGCACCTTACAAAAATTTATATCGTGGATAATAAAGTATATCTACTAGAAATACAGTAATAGAGTAATGCCCAAGACGCAGAAAGATTGCGGTTGAATTCCTAAAACGCATCATTGCCGTAGTGATGATTTGCCGCTTTATCGTAATACAATGAATTAAACTTTAGTTCACTTCGCTGAATTTTGAGTAGATGGGGCAATGTTGCATTTTGATAATTCGCCCTGTTTAAAAGAATGATGTACAGTAGGGTTGCGAAACTTTGACATAGCACTTGTTTATAGACGGTTCGACTGGCTTTACCTTTTATCGCTCTTCATAATGAAAATTTGTTTACACGTGTTACACGCACTTCCTCAATGCCCGAACTTGGCCCGCACCATAGAATTTCGTGATGAAAGTTCACTTCGTCGACTCGTCTGAACAGGCACGTAAACTTTAGATTACCCCGATTACTGCAGATGTGTTGTTCAGCAATTGCGAGATGAATTTAATTTTTTATAGCCTGTTTATTCCATAAAAAGTACATATGTATATGTAATTATCAGCTGGTACCCGCGACTTCGTCCCTATTTTTTTCACTACCTAGATATGTACTTTTTTGGAAAGGTAATAAGATGGGCAATGTAATAAAAATAAAAAACATAAGTATAAATTATATAAATTTCAGAGAAAATTTGGGAAAATGCTAAATTTTTGGTAATTTCAAAACATTTTTATCACATTGTACCTGCAATGGTAGGAGTTAGATCAACATTGTTGTAAATTTTGGAAAGATCGTTGGAATAATAGTTTTTTTAGCGTTTGTTTGATGTCGCTGCGTTAGCCAGATGAAAAGATAAAAATAAAAGAGTGATGTTTATACCATGAAAATTTTAAATTTATGAATCACCATACATTCACCCATACAATAGGTGAGATCTATCACCCCTTTTATTTTGGCACACTAGATCTGAAACACCCTGTATAGGTCTTACCTCGAAAGAAAATCTTATATGGCAGGGGGGGGGGGGGGGGGTGGCAGTCTGAACCGTTACGGAGTTACAGGGTGATAAACTAATTGCACTTTGCATGGTATTCACATCACGATTTCATTTTTATCTTTTGATTTACTGAACAGTGGTGGTAGTTGGATCAACATTGTTGAAAATGTTGGGAAGGTCACTCAGATAGTAGTTTTTTGGCGTTTGCTTGATGTCGCTGCGTTGAATAGATCAAAAGATAAAAAAATAAAAGAGTGATGTGAATACCATGAAAATTACGAATTTGGGAATCACCCTGTAACTCCCAAACGGTTGAGATTGCCCCCCCCCCCCACTCATTTCCGCACGTCAGCTCTGAAACACCTTGCATAATACACAACCGCAACTGCTCAGTTCGTTTTCATCTCTTAAATCTTAAAAATATGAAGAATTGTTATTGGAATTAGGCGGAGCATTTGAAATTTAGTGACTTTTCAAAAATGCCGGAAAAATCCGTTTTTTTTATTTTGATCATCGAGTGTAACTTTATCAAATCTCATCCGATCTTCGTAAGCAGCATGAGCATAGTGTTGGAAAGA
The DNA here is from genome assembly GCA_964036015.1 of Leptarthrus brevirostris. Classification (NCBI taxonomy): domain Eukaryota; kingdom Metazoa; phylum Arthropoda; class Insecta; order Diptera; family Asilidae; genus Leptarthrus; species Leptarthrus brevirostris. The sequence goes on from OZ038371.1 coordinate 154,593,195, forward strand.
GGACAAAGTTATCTTTCAGAAGATATGGAATACATGCATATCGGATAAAAACTGATGAATAGATGGGTAAATAATTAAGAAATGTGCCGAATAACGCGTTTGTTGAGAATATCTCGAAAACGGTTCTTAAGAAAAAATAATAATACATTTTTGGAATCTACGCCCCAAAATACATTTAAAAAAGTCTATGAGAAACCAGATCTCGAGATGAGGCATAAATTTGTAAACTAGTGTAATCGCAATTAAAACTTTTTGTTAATTATTATAATTTGAAAACATTATTGTTATCAAAACTTTTAAGTAATACTTAAATCCAAAAAAAAACTCCTTTAATGCTCTGAAAACTATTCGATTTAATTAATTAGTTTTTGGACGTATATTTCCTAAGATAGAAAAAGATGTAAATTAACAGTACAATCTATTTTTAGAAACTGTAAGTAAAGAATGCTCCTTCACATGCAAAGTCTTCGCTTTTTTAATTTGACTTTTAAATAATTAAAGGTGAAATTTAGATTCCGTAAAGCATTTAATTAATATTTGCTTCGCAACTGCGTTTTATTGCATTTGGTAGGTACTGAAGTAACATTTTATTATCTCCCGTAGATGCAACAAATGTACATGTGTAATAGCATATTTAAGGTGCACTGAATATAACATATTAGATATCTTCATTTACCTTACAAAACTGAACCATTTTCTTAATTTAATAAAGTGAATAAAAACAACACACTGTGAACGAATAAGCGAATTATTTTATAATTAGGTGCCATTACTTAAAAGAGATTGTTTAAAAAACCACCTATCATTAAAATTTGAAGGTTTTCAGCTGTTAATCAGCTGCCAAAATAAGTGTATACCTTAACGACACCTTGCTGTTCTCACGATTAATCAATGCAATCACTAAGAAAATGTGTCATTTGCATATAATTGCTTGATAATGCTGAGAAGCACATTGTGTCTCGAATTTACCGCTTATTAAATGCAACAAGTGAATATATCTCTGCAGTGCGAGCAGTATGAATTGCATACTCCTCTCCTGAGGCTTCGATTTTATTAACTATCACAGTAGGCGCTTTTTCATTTTCCATCATGAAATCAGTTTAGTTGGAACTTTGCCGCCGGCTATTTGCATCAGGAACCCCATCACATTAAATTTGCACTTGGAGCAAAGTAAGAGCTTATCCGGTTCAATTTGAGCTGTAGAATGGACAAATCAGACTATCGTATATGGCTGTACATCAACGTATGGCATTATTACCCCAACAGCTATTGAAAATGAAAATTCATGGGATTTATCTCACACCTTGCCTTTTATTTCTGTCATTACTGTCTTATCCGTAGATTGTGGAATTTATAAGCGATAAACGTTAATTTGCCCTTTTATATGTGCTGGAAACGCATTGCATGGAACTATACTGCCATTGGTTTCCACTATGGAAAGTAATTGTAATTTATTGGCTTTACAACTTCCTCTCTAGCCAAGTCCTCACTCTTTTATAGCAATCTTTACGGTAAAATGAGTTGCGCTCTTCCATTTGGAAAGTACAAAAGCCCAATGTCATCATTACGAGCACTTAGTTTCTCTAATAAGCCACACAGGAAAATTGTGTCTGTCTTCTGTGTATACGCAGTCGGACAAATTAGTTTTATTCGGAGAATTTCTTGGTAATTATCTATTGTGACCTTTCATAAATTCGTCAGAGCTTAGAGAAACTTTTAAATTAAGACTTCAAACTTGAGAAAAAGTGCCGTCAAAATAAAAACTGGTTCAGATTGCCACAATTTTTGCCGAAGGCCTTCCTGCACATGTAAACAAACTAACTAAAGGCACACAATGGCGGTGTTTATGTCCGCAGTAATTATACGTATACCGCTGTGCATTTTGAGCGACTGTGAAGGCCAGATATCTTTCTCAAACAGGTGTAAATTAATTACTATCAAGTTTATAATTCCAAATTTAAACTCTTACATTAAACTGGTTTTACTCAGTACTTGAAATTTCTCTCGATTTCGTTTCTCTTGTCAGAGATATTATGAAAACAAAATGAAAAAATTAATGTTTCTCATAATTAGCTTAGATTTCTCATATATATCGAAAGTTTCTATAACATTTTCCGGGATTTCTTTCTAAATGGGAGAAAGTTTACTAAACAAACAAATATATCTTAAAACTCCTTTTAATTTTTCCATTTTCCATATTAAAATGTTATCTATGTGGAATCAGTCCGAAGATCAGACTTTTTTCCAAAAAGTGCATACCGTAAAGCAGGCTATATTCAAAAATTTTAGAATATTTTGTGCAATATCTCTTCAAGTGCAATAGACATTCAAAAGAACGTATTTATAAAAAAACGCATACTATTTTATGTGCAATATATATGTATATTATTTAACCTAATATCCTGACAAACTAGCCCCGTTGTTTACAGCTACTTTATTAGTCACTTGAAAGAGGGAGAGAGAGGGCGCACTGTTGAATGACTCTTTTACAGCAGCAGGCGCCTTTTTCAAATCGTTTTCTGTGAAGTTTGCATAGGATTCAGAACCTGACCTTTTCTCAGTTTCGTAACATATTGCTTTTTGATATTTTTTCATTTCTCAATTAAAAAAAAAATACTAGATGAAAACCTACCCGACTTCCGGATTTCAAATGCGGCCCACATGAGGAAAACCGTATCCGGCCCTCATTGTAAAAATTATCTGTGGTCCTTATATTAAAAATTTTATACGGCCCTTATTTTAAAGACATTTTTTATGGTACTCATAGGTTTTAAATAAATTGATATTTTTTAGTTTTATTATACAAAATTATTTTATATTTGATATTTTTTAGTTCTATTATACAAAATAATTTTATAATACATTTTTATTTATTAATTTTAATATAGAATGCAGTTTTACTTTACTTTAATATATCATTTTATCGGTGTCGTTACCGTCGATAAAAAACAAGCGAATATTTCATTGACTTTTCTATTATTGAAAGTTCACTTATATTTACTACGATAGTCGTTACACGCAACAGATAAAATCTTTTCACCTTCCACAAATATAATTATTTCAAATTAATGATGTACACACATTCAAAAAAGTCTCCGTACACCCCCAATGGAGAAAACTAAATAAAAGTATTTTATATTATATAGTGAGAACAGAGTAAATAATAATAAAACAGAGTGAGAACAGAGTAAATAATAATAAAAAACACAATATTTGAGGTGTAAAGAATAATGTATTATAAATAAAACAAAAAAATTCATAATATTAAAGAAATAATAGAATAAAATCCAATTCAATCTAAAAAACAAGAACAAAAAAGGAAGGAAGGAAACATATGTCTGAGCAAACTCTAAGCGCTTGGTTCAATTCTTTTCAGAAATAAATGGTTTTCGTCTGGCAATACGGCAGTTATAGCCTGCTCTTCGCAAAACATTCCTCACCGTTTTGGTGTTCGGAGACTTTTTTGAGTGTGTGTATATATAAATTTTCTTAAATTTAATTGAATTTTTCAAATGTAAAATAAGAAACAATACTTAGATGCGTTTCGGGAACAAATACCCATATAATGTTTGTTATATTAAATTTTGCATTTTAGACATTACAAATATTATTTTTACGTTTACATAAATATAGCGTTATATAATTCCAAAATCTTTAAGGGGGGTTTCTTCCTTCAAGTTTTCAAAAAATCTAAAAATTTTATATTTCTTATCTCGAAAGTAAATATCATCAAAAATATGTTCTCACTGTGCTTGGAGCGAAATTCAAGTTCAAAAGTTATTTTTATAGGTGTAATACCAAGTCACCTAGAGAGGTCATTTTTGGCATTTCAAAACTTTAAAGGCGTTTTTCTTAAACCCACGTTTTTTGACTGGTTGAAACGATTTGAAAAATGCTACTGGACCGATTGCTTCGATTTTTGGATATGTTGACCTTAGAATAAAGAAGTACAGGAAGAGCTGAAACCCGATTTCAGTGAAGCAAATTTCTTTTGTAGTAACTAAGTCAGATTTAAAGTGGGGCCAAAAGTACATTTAAAATTTTGATAATTCATTAAAGAATAATTTTATTTTAAGATAAGATATTTAATCTGCATATTAATTTTGATGTTATATTATAGGTCAAGCGAACCATCTATATTGGTTTTAATTGATTAAATCTTATTTAAGATTTTCTATATAAAAATGTTGTGAAGACTAAAGAGTGTTCATAAAAAAATGTAATTTGAGAAAATTAAGATTTTGTAAATACTATATTTAATATTTTGTTTTTAAATGGTAACATTCAAAACATTTCCCAACATGTTTGGTTTGGGCAAGTCCTGCATATCTAGTTCTGATTTTCTAGATCTGTTCTAGATAAGGAAACGAGGATTTATGGTTTTCGAGTGTTTGATCAGAATTGCAGTATTTCTGGTTTGCAATACGTTTTCCTAGGGATTTAGTTTGCGATACATGCCTGTCTTCCGAATTTCTCTTGCTTAATTATACACCATTTTTTTAACTTTTATCCAAATGTGGTAGGGTACCCATACAATCTTGATTCTTCCTTTTTTTATTAATAGGCTAAGGAAGGATAGCTTCTAGCCCAGAAGATAAAATATAAATTTTTTCCGCACATCACGAATGTTTCACCGTAACTAAACCAAACACTTTAAATAAATTCGAACTGATCCCACCACTGAATTCAGAATTATTCTCTTCTCTGCTTAGCATTTACGAGTATTTAGATATAAGGTTGATCGCGTCACTATAAAACGCTGTACGCAACTAATACTTTTGTCATTTCTCGAATAAATATGAACATATCGACGCTGAAAAGCAATCTTCGTCGTTTCTTGAAAATGGAGGTTTACAGTAGAGCTCATTACTCTTTAACTGGAGAAGATAGGAAGATAATTCTTGAAGTAAAAGTTTTGAAATAATGGTCATTAGACAAAAAAGATGAAATTATCCTAAAGTTAGTGTAACATGGATTTAATACTAGATAAATTGAATTTTTTGAGATACGACAAGATTGCTTTTCAGCGTCGATATGTATATACTACGCATTACGATATGACCATCGATGCTGTTTTCCAGAGATACTTAGAAAATATGCGATTAACGGTGTAAATCTTATATTTAATAAGCCTTTTTTCGTCGATATATGAACAATTTAATTCGTGGAAATTTTTGTATATGGGAGTTACACAATCAAAATAAGGAGTTTGCAACATCAAATTGTATGATGCAACAAGAAAAATTCATTTAATTTGAGTTCCCGTATCCTTCATTTGGTGTCATTTACATTCTTAGATTGGAAAAAATATAAGAAAAATTCGTATTTTCCATAACAAATTAAGAATTAAAAATATGTAATTGAATAAGAGAAACATATGTCACTATTGTTTATATGCGGTGTTCAAATTAGTTCCAGATCAGGCAAAATGTCAACAGCCGCTGTACGGTTTATATCTTCGGCGACCAAAGCAGGCCTGGATTAGCTAAAATATGGATATGCAAGGTGTTTCGTAGGTCGGGTGCAGAAATGAAGGAACTGGTAGACCTAGCCGAGAGATGAAAAAAGATGTATGGGAGGGGGTCTGACTCAACCTCCCTCTTAGCTATAGGAGTTTGCTGACTTGGTAATTTGTTTTGTTACGGCTAATGGATTTAAAATTAAAATAGATTTTAAAATTTAAATGCTGTGAAAAAAATCTATTTTTTCATTTCAAACGAAGATATTTTGTAAATTTCTCCTATATGATTTTTTATTTTCGAATTTAAAATAGAATATAGTGCTTTTTCAAAAGAAATTTAAGGCACACAAATATTTTTTACCTTTCTCAGCTCATACCTGCCCTTCTAAGAAAAAATTTTACCTGCCTCCAAATTGTTTTGTAATAATAGCACTAATTTGAGCGGAGTAATGGATGTGTGGCAAGAAAGTGTTTACTGCAGGCCATAAAATTGTTGAAAACATTCCTGCCTCTTAAATAATTGATCCTTTTACTCTGTGTTTAAATGTGTGAGTTCTTGATAGGGTTTTTAATTGTGCTGAAAAAATAAGTCAAATTAATTAGTTAAAATATTTTCAAAATATCCTCCGTCATTTTGAATGCAAAGAACTCTTTTTCTCTTGGACTTTTAAAGTAAATTGTTGCTGGATGTTCTGTTATCTCTTGTTGCAATATACCATTTCTGTCACAAATAAAAATCAAGTGGGGTTAGGTCGGGAGAACGCCGTCCTTGTAATTTCTATTCAACCACTCTTTGCATTGTTAAGGGTATATCCTCCATTAAATTAATTAGATCGCCTTGTCATTGCTTTAACGATCCGGGAAAATGTGTGGACCTATAAGATTAACTACAATTCCTTCCTACAGGTTTACGAAAAGTTTGCTTTGTGAAGATAGATCGCCTTGTTGCTGTTTGACCGATCCGGTAAATTGTGTGGACCTATAAGACGATTACCTACAATTCCTGCACACAGGACTGAACTGCAAAGTGAGTATTATAAAAATTCACTATGCCGCATTGTGAATTGTGATTCATCCGTCCAAGAATGTTGAGTCTTCAAAGTAATTTTCAAGTAACCAATTACAGAATTCTCTACGGACTTATTTTTGCCAGAGGCTGAAGTTCCTGTACATATGTCACATTTTATATCTACAGAGCATAGAACTCGATTCCAAGTATAACAAATGATTACAATCTTCCTGTGTGAATATTTACAAAACAATTATTTTATATTATTATTTAGAGTAAGCGTTTGACTACTAGATCGACTACTCCAGTCATATTAGAGTTATTATCGACTACTCCAGTCATATTAGAGTTATTAAACAGGGAGGGAGTTAGACCCCCCCCCCCCCTTTCATTACATCTTCTCTCGCGTAGATCTACCAGTTCTTTCGTTTTGCACACGACACGGAATAATATTTTAGATTATTGGTTTGATAATTTACTTTCGTTATAAAATCGTGGGCGGTTGCATTGTAAGCAAGAAATCTGAATTGCATTAATTTCATTTTTAGGCATTAAATAGTGCCCACGGAAGGTTATAATATCCAAAACAATTTCTTGATTTCCCAGGGCGACAAGTTGAAATTATAATAAAATTTTCAAGTGGTAGCAATACGTTGTCCAGCGACTGTAAATACCGAGCTCCCCTTTTGTACTCCTTAGATCTTAACATCGCTTTAAATGGTTTGTTACAGCATTTATGTATCTTGCTATTGAAAGACGACTGCTTTATCCAAAGTAATGCAAAAGTGCACATAACTTTTTTATTAGCTGTCGTTGAAATTGTTTATGATCTCATTCGCTTCAACCACTTTCAGCAAATCAGAACAGATTTCCACCTTTCTGCCTTTCTCTTCATCAAAGCGGTTATCAACTGCCGAGATATTAATTTGTTTTTGTCGTGAACAGCAGATTTCCACCTTTGTCTCTGTCAGTAGTGGGTGTCCACTGCCGAGATATCCATCCAACTCGTACTTTGGGATACCTTAGGTTAGGTAAGTGTAGCGGCCATCGGTCGACGCCATTCAGCTTCACTCAGAAAATGTTCAGTTGTAATTTGTGATACCCTAATGATCCTAACATATGCAATTTGAACGACGTATTTCAATGCGTCTAGAACGAAAATGAGAGTCGCCATTCCTGACAAAAAGAGATACAAATGGTAATTGCCCCCTTCACCAATCCCCCTCCGTGAATGCTGCCTGACTTAAATTCCTAATGGGAACATTTGCATGAGCGGGCCTTAGGTACGATTAAACGAGTACCTGTTTTTCTTTCGGCCTTCTGCAGCCGGTAATAGCAGTAGAAATACGCAAATTGGAGTGTATAATACAGAAATCATGAGGAACAAAAGCCGCTAAGAACTAATTTTATATGTTGATTATAAACCAAAATATTTAACTCTAAATGTAAATAAAAAAGGCGTATATTAACCGTTGTCATTTTTAGGTACCATTATCTCTATTTCTAATCAACACAACTGCTCTAATTTTTTACTCCACCTTCAACAAGGATAACAAAATACTGTATACTAGAGATGTTTGAGGTTTTTTTGACAAGAAAAAAACGGGCATTGTTTTTCTAACAAAGGTCATCCCAAGGACGATTATGTAGATTACATAATACTTTACATACGTGCCAAGATTCATTGGGATCTGATCATTAGGTTTTTTTTTTTTATTGGTATCTAAAATCTCAAAAATGTAAATTACGGGGAAATTGATTTAAAATTAAAGAAGAGATATTTACCATTTTAAAATTGTCCTGTACCATAAGATCTGCATCTGCTTCTGCCTCCACTTTTTGTTTTTTTTTCCTATTTCTAGCAACTATTCTACTATTCCTAAACTATTCAATACTACAACACCTAAAATTTTGCGTAAAAACATTTCAAATTTGAAAACAAAAGCGTTACGGGTGTTGCGCATTGTTGGCCAAGCAGACGATGCGCCGCCATATTTAAAAGGCCGAATTCGGACTATAGAGCAGGCCATACACGATCAAGTCTGCAGCGGATTTGACGCGGCGTCCAGTAAACTTGACGGTGTATGGCTATCATTGTGCATGACAAGTCTACTTGAAGCAAAAATCGAATTTCGATTCTGCCGACTTGATCAAGCCTGTAGCGTCATGCAAACTTGAACTTGTGTATGAACGGTCAAGTATGCATGACGTTAGTCGGCATCTGCAGGCGAACGATTTTTTCTTTTTGGTTCTTAATTGCGAGCAATAAGCCTAGGATGGCTAACGCATCGTCGTCCGCCACTGGGGACGCCATGGTTTCAACTGGTGCGGCATCATGCACACTGGACAATAAACTTAATCGTAAGTGGTCTATATGGATGCGCTGCAAACTGGAAGCCGCGTCAAGTCCGCTGCAGACTTGAATGACTAGAATTGATCGTGTATGGCCTGCTTAGGGGTTTGAAATTTATAAACGACTAAAGAAAATCAAGTTTTACAATTTAATGTATATCTTCTTACGTTTTAGTGCTAGAGACGTTATTATTATCTCAGTTGACAGGTAACACAATGGTGCTGGGACTGTATTTTTTTTTTACTGATAATAGTTTTAAAAAAATTTATTTTCAAAATTGAATTTTCGGAAAAAAATAAGGTTTTTCATTTCAAAGGGAAATATCTTAAAAAAATGCCATATTTTTTTTGGGTTTAAAATAGTGGCTAATGTGTTGCCTTTAATGGATACTTGAAGCGCACAAAAATCTTTTACCATTCTCAAGTTACATCACCAAACGTACAGCTTATAACTGCCTCCTAAATTGTTGATCTTTTTACTCTTTGTGTTGAAATTTGGGAATCCTGAAAAGGCCAGTTGGTTAATAGTACTGAAAAAAGGAAGTAAAATTAATAATAATTTAACATATTTTCAAAATGTCCTCCGTCACGTCCAATACACAGGAGACTCTTTTTCGCATGGCCCTTTTCAAGTCAATTTTTGTTAGATTTTTTTTAATTTTATTTCCGGCTTCTAAAATTCTTGTTACGAGTTCATCCCTTCTAAATGAATGTTGAATCTGGAGCATCAACGGACTGTCGGTTGTCTCTTACTCTATTATCGCTATTTCGACGGCTATTATAGGCAAATCACAACGCGCAATAAAAGAGGTTCAAGTCTCTCCAACACTATATTCTCCAGGTCGAATTTGAATGTATGGTCAATTTCGTGAAACTTTCCGAAGCAGAACAACACGAATGTGGAAAAGTTTACCATTTATGTTTGTCACTCATCATTGTCAATTTTCATTCAACTTATTAACCCATTTCCTCGCATACAATTTTTTTCGTTTCTCATCTAGATCTACCAGCTCCTTCATTTTTGCATACGCGCTGTGAAACACCCTGTATATTCGGAATCGGAAAGACGCGGGCATTCGGGAATGGTTTTTTACCCAATTCCTGCAGATTTACCTTAAGGTGAGGTATTTTTCTTAGACGGTGAATGCATCCCGTGCAACAAGTATTGTTAAAGGGAAACTTCACAGTAAAATCGATTTTTTTTTAATTTTTACCCACACTTAAAAATTTCTTTGGACTTTCTTTCCTCTTTCAAACCTGCAGCGCTATATTCAAAAAATTCCCGCCGCGTCATGCAATTGTTTTGTCACCTGCGTCGTCGTCTGCTAGGCATCTGCTGCTTTTTCACAAAAAAAATAATCACTTTTTTTATCTGGACTTTGCCGCAAAGTCAAAAATTAGAATGGCAACTTCATTTTTGGAATAGTTGAGCCTAAGGAAATGCCCTTTCCGATAACTCTATTTAAGTCGCCTATTCCTGTCTTATGTAGGTTCAAAACATTTTTTTTTTTTAAATTGTACCTCAAACATTAATTAGTTCAAGTAATTTACTCACGATATTGTAAAATAACGCAAACTGTATAAAAACAAACTTAATTCATAGAAGAGCATCTACTAAAAAACTTTATTTAATAAACATAAAAGAAAAATCTTCACTTATCTGTAAAAGTATGTTAATCGCACGGTACGATAAATGGCGATTTTACTTTATCTTTGCATTAACGAGAAAATGTCGATTATAAAAGTGTAACAATGTATTAAATATCTATAGTGAGATCGCTGAAAATAAACCACTAAGCGTAAAACTATAATATGCTAGAAAACAACATTCACCAAATGTGAACAAAAATCCCTCAAATTCGAGTAAATATCTAAAGCCTCCATTACGTAAACACTTTATCAATGGCCCTCGATATGACATTGGAAAGTGCTTTTTTACTACAATTGAACTGTTTCGTCTTTTCTATTTGCACCTACAACAAATAATTTTATTGTCAAAAGTTCCTCAAGAGTAAAAAGCTAATTTAGAGTACCTATACTCGCTCAAGATGCAAGGCCATCAGTTACTAATGGCTTGACACACGACTAGTTTGCTTGCTTCTTTTGGCTTATGAAGCTAAACCAGCCGGCGCACTTTTCGGGAGAAAGTAAAGTAGTCAGTGAATGAGATAGAAATCCGCGAATATGTTCAGAATCTTAATTGTAACATTTGCAAATTATATACAGTTGCTGTCAGAAACGTAGTTTTAAACATAAATTGAAAATTTGCCGCAAGGTAATTTGCATTGAAGAAAGTTAATGAACTTGATTTTGCTATCAGGAGCATTTAAGCAAATCGATGATTTTCTTGATTTCGTGATTTTAGTTTTCGCTTTTACAAGATTACTTTGTCGGACTGCATACGATTTCGCAATATCTCAACATTGTGTACCACAGAGTTTTAAATCAAAAAGTTTATTGCAAATGTTATTTTGATTTTACTGTTTGTAGTCACTTTTTCAGTGCTGATATAACTAAATATATTTTTAATGAAGTAGTTTCTTCGTTGTTCTCTAAGCATCTTTCTTAGGAATCCTGAATGATTTTTTTTAGAATATCCGATTTTTTTCAAAAATTATTAAAAGATTCGGACAGAAGCGTGAACCTTATTAACAAACATTGACCCAAGCGGACTTCATATATATACCTTGGTGGAAAGCTAAATAACACAATTTGTAATTCTTCTCTAATCAGTGAAAAGTGAACTCGTTCTACACAACACAACCTGTAACTCTTTTTATGGGATTTAAGGGGTTATATACAAAGTTGAGGGGAAAAAGTGAGCTAAGTTGGTGATTTTTGTTAAGGGTTTTATGCAAATTTTATTAGAAAAAGCGAAAGACAATTTGTTGGTAGTACTATCGAAGAAAAAAAAACAAGTTGAATTATAAAAAAATATTAAAAATTGTCGGAGTTATGGCCCCTCCCCCAAAGCGCGTTTTTTTTGCAGAGGCTTGCGGTGAACACTCTCCAAGGCGAACCGCTTAACTGAAATCAAAAGAGTAAAAAAATTATTGAAGAAAAATGTTATGTGGTGTACTTTCCAATAAAAAAACCATGTTGACAAAAAAATCGATTTTTGAGGTATTCAAAATTCTAAACAAAAATTCATTGCAAACAATCGACAATTTTTAGATGAAAAAGGAACCGTTCAAGTACACGAAATTGTAAATATGACCAATTTAAAAAAAAAATGAAAATCGGTTGAAAAGTTTTTGAGATATCACGTTCACCGCAACGGTATTTTTCAAAAAACTCTATTCCGAGATCATCGCGTTTAAAGTTTTTGGACGCCGCTTGCCAAGTGCTTATGGATGGTGAAGTGGTTAGGCGAATAGAGCTCCTTTTTTATATGGGGCGTAGTACCAGAGCCCTAAACCCTAAAACTTCCTTTTGTATCTGAAATCTATTATATTTGTTATAAAAAAAATTTTTTAATTTTATTTTATTTAAACTTTTATTTTATTTTAGTTGTTTTTAGATCGGCAGATCTGGTTATACTAAAAATCTATTTACAATTTTTTGTATCCTACTTTACAATTAATACATAGACAGTTTGTTAAATATTTTTTCTGTATTGAGTACAGTATTTTATTGTCAATGAATAAATGATTATGATATTTTTCAAAGTGTTTGTGTTTCACACTATTCAAAAATATAATAATCAAAAATATATATGTACTTTCAGAATATGCAATCAAAAAATTTTCGATTTTTTGAGCACCAACTTTGTATATAACCCCTTAAGAGACAATATATCGAAATTGGCTAAAAAATTATATAACACAAAAACACATTACTTTAAAAAATTGTGGTATTGCTCTTTCAAATTTATGCAATTTTATCTTTGCATTGTCTATTTCCTTAAAAAGCATAATATCATTTGGAATAATGTATATTATTCTGATTGGGCAAACCCCATTTTTACGTAGATCTCGATATACAGAAGGTCCTCTAGGAATAAGTGTGGGATTTGTATACAAGAAATAACTCCCTGTTTAGTGCGAACGACTTTATGTCTGGTAAAAGTTTAGTGCGAACGGACTTATGTCTAGTAAAAATTGTGTAAAAGTATTTATACAATCAAGGAAATTTTAATATCATTTATAATACTTTTTTCTTTGCATTTTAAAGTGATTTTTATGTTGAGTTATTTGTTAAAGAAATTAGAAACATTTGTAATTGTTCCAGAAATGATGTGCGAGTTGTGAAATAAAACAAGCATTTTGAATGTAAACAAAATAATAGAGCGACCCAAAGACAATAAAACCATTTGATCGAGTGATACTTTTATCTTCTTAAAAAATACTTTCTCCGCGTTTTTGTGGCATAGTGTGGGGCAAAATGAATCATTACATTTACATTACATTACATTGATACCTTACATTTCACATCCCAGAAACTTGTCTTCAACCTGCTTAAAAGACTTACTTAAAGTCGAACATTTAGAAAACATGGTACTAAATTTTAGTTAATCGATATCATAAGCTGTGCAATAAAATTTCATGCAGTTATTAAAAAAAATCATCCCACGAATTATTACATGAAATCTATAAAAAAGCAGGTAAAACAGTAAATCCTTTAACCTTAATGGTTAATTGCATAGGATATGCACTATTTATTTTTCAAACCATTATGTTACACTGAAAACCAAGTTAATATTTTGTTATTTTGAAAATACACCAAAACGTTTGTATTAATTAATATGTGTAATAAAACTATATAATAACTGTAATAAAAAAAATTCAAAATACTGAAAGTTTTTTTTTCAATTTTTTTCCAGGTAAGGCTTAAAACTTTCTTTCCATTTTATATAGACTGTTTATCTTTCTATTATTATACATAGGCAACAAAATAAATTCTAAACTTTATTTAATTTTATTTCAGAAGTAAAGATTAGGGAATTAGCTCAATTTCTTAGCTGCTCTTAGCTCGTGCTCCCACGCCTCTATTACCTGTTGTCTAGGATATGTAGGTGGCTGACAACCGGGTTCCCTCAGGTTGTGGTATCAAAACGGCGCTGACGCGGTAATTGGAGTGCTTACCTTGCTGGATAGCATTCGCCACATAACCAAAACATTTGCGTCGAAAACATTTGGGGAATATTATAAAAATTTGCAGTTTAAAGCAGAGTTCCGTGAGCCAAAAAATTTGGCTCACTCATGAGCGAATCGAATTTAAGTGAGCTAACTTTTCGGCTCGCACGTGAGTTTTTTTTTAAACTCTTTTTTCTTATTTGCTTCAGCTCATGAGTGAGCCAAAATGCTTACGAACTAAAAAATTTAGCTCGCTCGTGAACTGAGCTAAAAAGAGCAGCTCGGAGTCAAATTTAAAGCAAAATCAATGAGTTGAACTCAGATTTTGTTTAGACAAAAACTTTATTATTGGTTCATATACTACTTTCTTTGACTACTTTTATACACACAAATCTTATATTTACTAAATAATTCACATTGCGCCCGTCGCACTAACACGTCTAAATTACATCAAGAGCTAAAAGTGAATGATTCTTTTCGGCTCTTGCTCACTCCTGAACCACGAATACCGAGAGCTAAATATTTTGTCTCCTTCATGAGCGAACTAGTAAAAGATTAAAAATTTAGCTCTCGCTCTGAAGCTGAACCAAATCTAAAAAATCCTGAGCTGAACATTTGCTCATTAGTTGAAAGAAATTTGGTTCGCTCACGAGCCAAAAAATGTACCTGAGCTAGGTTTTTTTAGCTCGTGAGCCGAAAAAATCGGTACTCTGGTTTAAAGCAATTAAACTCATACTAACTCTAAAACTCTTTTAACTTCAATTCGTATGTTTTTTAAGGGGTGGGGGGGGGGGGGGGGGGGGGGGGGGGGGGGTGGTAAGGGCTTACACTTTCGAAAAATCGAACTTTTTTTGTCTTATCTTATTGTTAAACATTTCAAGAATATATTCTCAAAATTTCAAGTCGATCTGAGCAAAACTCTTGAAGTTATGGTCTATAGTTAGTCCCCTGTCCTTTAGTGCAGCTGTCGAGCAGGTATACAGCTTATTCACTTCTATTGTTCTGGACAACTATCCTGTTTCGTGAATATTCTATTTAGTTTCGAGAATATTCTATTTAGTATAGCCAAAAGCTGCTGCAGGAAGTCTACTCTATGGAGCTGGAATCGATGATTCCAATCGATGATAGCTCATAAACTTTAAACGCGTTTTTCTCAAAATTACTTTTTCAAAGTCCGTGTTCACTGCCATTTAAAAACTACTAGACCGATTCATTTGAAACTTGGTACACATTTTCTACATATAAAATACCTCCCCCCAACGTTTAGTTAAAATTATTTTTTTTACATTAAGGGGGTTTCCCACCCACAAAATGGCGGAATTTTTCGTGGAAAATAGCAGTTTACACTTTAGATGGCCACCAAAAATTTTTTAATGAAAAAAAAAAATCGGAGAACGTTTAATAAAATTTGACTAAATTTTAATGGTTTTTGATTTCAGATAATTTCCGACCAAGATACAGTGAACACCGCAAATTGTATTTTTTCAAAGACGTTCTGGGGCAAGCTCTGTCACCGGCTTGTTTTGCAATATTTCTGCATGAAAAAATTACAGAATATTGTTAATGCTATCTTTAATGCTAACATTCCACAAGGAGTGTTGCAACTCTCAGCTTCCTTAATTTTACGGAACAGTATCGTAAAATATCCTGAATCCCCGAGTATAAACAAGGAGTACTGGTGGAGAATCGTTAAGCCGATTATGGTGTATTAGGTGGTATATTTTTCCTAAATCACAGAGTAAATTTTATGTGTCACAACAAATTAACGGTGTAGAATTTGTTACTTGCACACGATTACGGTGAGTGGAATCGTAATTTTTACTAGAATTTTTGCTCCGTGCATGAGCTTCTTATTTGTGGTTTTAATTTTTTATTCATTTGAAATTAATGGCCTTTGAAAAAACGTAAACTGTAATATTTTTAAAAGATTTTCCTCTTGTTAGCTAGCAAAGGATTTTAATATTTCCCTGGGAAAGAGATAATGTTAATATTAAGCAGGGCAGTGCCTTCTAAAATAAAATTTGCCTTTGAATCATAGAAACTTCTAAGATTTTCGATTTTACATTCGATTCCACATTAACAGTGTGTTTCTTAAGTCTCGGTTCCATTCATATACATTTTTAAGGCCAACAAGTTGCGCAAAAATTTTTTGTAGTTTGGAGTCTTTTAATTTTTGGAACTTTTCGAACGAAAACCTGTAACGTACATATGTAAAATATTTTTTTTTAAATTAACTTTATTATGCTGAAAAAATTCTTGTTGATAAAATTTTTGATAATAAGAGATTGGTTTGGTTCATTTTTTCCATTAAGACAATGTCATTTGATTCTTATCGAAATATTGAAGAAGCATAAACCTCGAATCAATGGAGAACCTTAGAGTTAAGCGAAAAGTTTTGTTTTTTGAATGTACCTCAATTTAAAATGGTTAAGGGATCAAAATAGGGAAAAACACCCCGTAGATATGGAAGAAATGTTTACTTTCCAGAAACGTTTATTATGAATCTCAATCCTTTGAGTCACACATTATTGATAGACTTCAGTTGTTATGAAAATATATCGTCTCAGAAAATCTGCATACAAAATTTCTAGCCTTCTGCGAAGTACCAGACCCTTGGGAGTAGTGAATCTCTCTAATTTTCCAAAAATTGTAAACATGTTTTTCCGAAAGTGCACTGTTTCAAATCGGATCGCAATATATCGAAAAAAAGAACTATAAAGACTATCAAATCCGGATAAAGTGTATTGGATTCTTTGAAGGCAAAGGCAGTTGTTAATAAACTGAAAAACTTTAACAATTTTTTATTTGACCCGGATAAATTGCTAACAAATGAAGCCGAAAACCCCGCAAAAATAACTCCCTTTGGAAAGTTGAATAAAAAACGTTGACATTTTTTTCCCAATAATTTTTTAGTTCACTTTCTTCAAAATTGTATAACAAATTAAAACCTGTTCGATTTTTTTGTTTCAGATGAACATAGTGAGACGTCCTACCGTCGAAAATAAATTTTTTTTTTCAAATTACAAAAAAAAACTATTCTTAAAAGTTGATTTTTTAATGAATCCGCTATTTTTGTTTAGTTTAGGGATGTAATAAAATTATGGAGGTAACAAGTCCGAAAGCAATGCGTTGAATTCATCCTGTTTAATTGGCATTCATGCGCCGAGGCACTAGAGTCCCCTATTCTATTTTCTATTGATTTGCAAAATACTAGTACTTTGAATTGTGAAGATTTCGGATTATAAAATTACATGAATTGAAAAATTCTAACATACATATGTATAAACAAAAATATAAGATATTTCATTTTATTTCCTTTTTTTCAGGTAAGCTTATATCTTGAACAATTCTACTACCTCCTGAAACAGTAAGTAATTAGTTTTTTCTCAAACATGAATAGACAATAGTATTTGCCTGAATAACGCTGGCAATTTTTATCGAAATGTAACAATATGATGGGAATATTTCATATATAATATAAGGTTTTTTTACTCTAAGATTAATTACTACAACACTCACTCTAACACTAATACTACTAATTTGCGAAAGTTCCTATATAGAAGAGGGTGCCCAAAAATAACTGACGGAGAAACAAAAGTGGAAATTTTGCTTATAAAACGAAAATCGAGATTTTTTATTTTATTATAATTATTTATTACACTTAAATATTTTAAATTTAATCACTTAATTCTTATTCTTCACGGCTTTCAACCTCTTCAGAAATGCTTCACAGCACGTGTTCAATGGGTATTTCCTCACAGAATTTTGATAATGTTTCTTTGAATTTTTTCACATTCATATTCTAGAATTGCTCGATTTATTGGCCATTATTCCCCATACACTCAAGTCCAAAGGATTCAAATCGGGGTTAGAAGAAGGCCATTCCGTTGCTGATATGAAACCCAGCAAATTTTCTTTGCACCACTCCTGCACAGCATAACTTTGTGCGCTGATGCCGAGTCCTGCTGGAAAACGTAATGGTCGTCTCGAAATAAGTTCTCAGCCTCTTTCAGCAAATGACCTTTCAAAACGTGTTCCAAATAGTACTGTAATAAATTTTCACTCCTTCTTCGATAATTAACAATGGTAATTTGCCTCTTTTGCAAATTGCACCCCAGACCATAACAGAACTCACATTTTGAAATCTTTGAACTTTTTGAATCTTTGAAATCTTCTTTATTCACTAAACGAGCCATATTTTTTGATAAATCCATTTCACGAGATATTTTCCTTGCAAATCGGGCTGGAGTTCTTCGAATTTGTTTCTTAATTGAGCTGTCCTTTCCTACCTCGATAATGAGAACCCATTTCTCTAAACCGTTTCATGGTCCGTTCAATAAACCTTTAGTCAAATTCATTGATTCAAGTTTTCGAAAAATTTCACAATTTCTTTTGCCTTGAAGATGGCAGTTTACAACTAATTTACTTTTTGCATCCATCGCAAATGTACACTTATTATCAACTAGAATGGATTCATGTTGTTCTCGTTCTTTTAAGGGGTTATATACAAAGTTGGGGCTTAAAAAATTTTTATTGCATATTAAGTACATACTTTCGAAAATATCTGTGTGAAATTTCATACAGATCGGAGCACTAGATTTCAAATGACAGCCGTTCGCAGCGCGCTAGTTCCATCCATAAGCACTTGGCGAGCGGCGTCCAAAAACTTTAAACGCGATGATCTCGGACTAGAGTTTCTCAAAAACTTTTCAACCGATTTTCATAATTTTTTTTTTAAATTGTTCATATTTACAATCTCGTGTACTTGAACGGTTCCTTTTTCATTTAAAAATTTTCGATTGCTTGCAATGAATTTTTGTTTAGAATTTTGAATACCTCAAAAATCGATTTTTTTGTCAACATGGTTTTTTTATTAGAAAAAAAAATTTTTTTCGGAAACCTAACCGTTCAAGTACACCACATTACATTTTTCTTCAATATTTTTTTTCTACTTTTGATTTCAGTTTTCTGCAAAAAAACGCGCTTCGGGGGAGGGCCATAACTCCGACAATTTTTAATATTTTTTTATAATTCAACTTGTTTTTTTTCTTCGATAATACTACCAACAAATTGTCTTTCGCTTTTTCTAATAAAATTTGCATAAAACCCTTAACAAAAATCACCAACTTAGCTCACTTTTCCCCCTCAACTTTGTATATAACCCCTTAAGTACATTGGGTCCTTTTAATTTCACCAGGTATTAAGCCCCCTCTTAAAAAATTTTACAAGATAACTTTCAAATAAATTTGCCGTGAGTTATTTTTGGGCACACTGTATATATGGGGCAAAATTCCTCAAGTGTACCTGGTGAAAAAATTCGGATGTCTCCGATTTTGTTCAAACTTCACCAAAAAAACGCGCTTCGGGGGAGGGCCATAACTCCGACAATTTTTAATATTTTTTTATAATTCAACTTGTTTTTTTTTCTTCGATAATACTACCAACAAATTGTCTTTCGCTTTTTCTAATAAAATTTGCATAAAACCCTTAACAAAAATCACCAACTTAGCTCACTTTTCCCCCTCAACTTTGTATATAACCCCTTAAGTACATTGGGTCCTTTTAATTTCACCAGGTATTAAGCCCCCTCTTAAAAAATTTTACAAGATAACTTTCAAATAAATTTGCCGTGAGTTATTTTTGGGCACACTGTATATATGGGGCAAAATTCCTCAAGTGTACCTGGTGAAAAAATTCGGATGTCTCCGATTTTGTTCAAACTTCACCAAATTATTGTTAGTGATATAAGTAATTATGGTGCTAAAGGATTTAAAAAAAAATTTGTTCGGGAGTTACAGGATTGTAAACTTTTGCTTTTTTGCACTTTTTCTCGTGATCGTACCTTTTTTGAAAATTCGTAACTATCGTCACCATTGCCGTAGGCCGTTGATCTTAGTGATTTGTATGGCCTTCTGAATAAAAATATAATTTTCGAAAAAAAAATTTAAAAAAAACAAATTTTTGACTTTGAAAAATATTTTTTGGTTTTAAAAAAAATACTTGATCATGAATTTTTTTCATATTTTTTCAAATGAAAGTGTCATCCCTTAGCTTTACAATCATGTATAATTTAGAGTGGCAAGGCAATGTTTAGTGTAAATTTTTGATTTTTGAAAGTACGCGCACCCCTTTTTTGCTTGTTTGTTGCTTATAACAGATGAACATAACATAACATAAGAAATTGTAGTTGGCGCGTTAAAGAGTATTCTTACAGTCAGTCAGTATCACAGTCAGTATACAGTCAGATATCGCTACAAATAGTCAAAATTCCAGACAAGTTGAAAGATATAAAGTATTGTTGCAATCCTTTGAAGGAGAAGAATCATACGTAGAAAAATAAAGGTCTGAGAAAAGTGACTTCACAAATTCGTAAAAAGTTTTCGACCCTTCCTGTCAACGCAAAAGTGTGTGGATCATGCAGAAACAAAGTGAAAGTGATTTCTGAAGAAGAATGTGCAATTTCATCCGGAGA
This sequence comes from Leptarthrus brevirostris, assembly GCA_964036015.1. Lineage (NCBI taxonomy): Eukaryota > Metazoa > Arthropoda > Insecta > Diptera > Asilidae > Leptarthrus > Leptarthrus brevirostris. The sequence continues at coordinate 154,613,564 of OZ038371.1, forward strand.
TGATGACACGAGTGCCCGATGTACATACGTTTGACTTAATTTTGTATGAGAAATTGACTTCCGCCTCTAAAAACTTTTTTTTGAAAATCCTTTAGCACGATAATTACTTATATCAGTAACAATAATTTAATGAAGTTTGAATAAAAAAGGAGACATCGAATTTTTTCACCTGGTACACTTGAGGAATTTTGCCCCATATATGAATCTAAGGTAGTTTCCAAAACGGTGTAATTGACGTCTTCCAAAACGGTGTGATCGATGTCTTTGACTCTAATAGATCAAATTGAAATTTAAAATTCATTTTGTGAAAATTAATAATTATTTTCTGAGTTTTTTGAAATTTTTTCGTTTGCCAAATATTAATAACAATTCTGCAAATTTGAAAAATAAGTAGTAAAAAGGTTGAAGAATATTATTTTTCATAAATGATCAAGATTTAAAAAATTGCTCAGTTAATTTATGAATTAATTTTACATTTTACATTTAGCATTTCGCTGTAAGAGTTATCTTCATCTGCCATTGCAGTGCTAAGAAATTGTAGAAGTAAGAGATATATACATAATATGTAAGTTCGTTTTATATATTGTTATCATGTTGCCCAAGTGTGTATGTGATCTGTTTTAAAAGTGCTTCATTTATTTAATTGAAAGAAGGTGGGTAAAGATCGGCCGTTTTTGGCCCATTAGCCTACTCTGTGAAATATAAAATACTAAGATTTATGATATTTTTTTATAAAACAAAAATTACGATTCGAAGGCCAACGCAAGTTAAACACGTTACCGAATGCACGCGATAACTCAGTCCCTGGTTTACGCACAAAGGTTTACGTTTCTTATCATATAGATGCGATGTTTGTGTTTCAACTCTAGTCATCAATGAAAACGGAAATATTTTGATTCATGCGGCGCTACATAAGAATAAAGCCACTAAAACTTCGAAAATCTATCAAAAATGGTGAAAAATCTACAAATAGTAAACAAATTGTTTTCAACAAATAGAGTTATGGATTTAGCTGTTCTAACAGAGAAGGCTCACTTCTTGGTATGAGACAAGAATCAACTGACCATCAATTCCATCAAAAGGGTGAAATGAGGCCCCCACACCAAGAGGAAAGAAAAAACAAGCAAAAGGAAAAATCAGTAAGAAAACAAGTAAGGGAACCCAGCACATAACAGAAAACAGAAAATAATTAAGTTCCTCCTTGCTAAAAGTTAATCGAAATTAGGATATGCATTAACAGCCCTACATAAACGGTTAATTGGTTCATGCATGTCATAATTTGATCTGGATGGGTCAACATGAAGATTATGTTGCGACTGCCTGATGGAAACCTTTCTAACAAGAGTACCCGAGTCTATATTATATTTCCAGAGTTGGTGAATAAAGACCAAGTCAGTGACTTTGCGCCTTTTCTTTAGTAAGGACAAACCGAGCAAACGGAAGCAGCCGGTGTAGGGAGGGAGTCTAAGCGGATCATCCCAAGGGCGCCCTCTTAGCTAAAATCTGACGAAATTACGTTGGATCGTTTCACCCGCTTGGAATGAATAGCGTAATAGGGCGACCAGACCTGGGATGCATATTCTAGAATAGGTCTGACTAAGGAGCAGTACAAATGAATCAAAGTTGGTAAATTCGAGAATTCTCTACACCAACGCTTTACAAAGCCTAAGATTAAACTGCCTCTAGACACAATATAATTAATATGCAGAGTTAAGTCAAGTTTCCTATCAAGTTTTACGCCAAGGTCAGTTACGGACAGCAACTGACGAAGGTCATTCCCCACAAAGCTGTAGTCAAAAACTTGTGGAATACCTAAGCCTCCTGGCGAAGGATATAGCCTCACATTTCTCAATGTTGAGATCTAAGCCATTGTGCTCGTACTACTCTAGTAACTGTTGTAGGGGTTGTTTATGTAACTTACTGCAATAAATTTTATAGGTATGTTAAGTTCTATTCTTCACGCGAGGAGACTGGGTATCCTCTCAAACGACTTCTGCAGAAGCTGCATGGACGAGGAAGAGGAGGAAACTATTTTCCACTACCTCTGCCGGTGCCCTGCACTGGCACGCAGGCGAAAGTCCTTCTTGGGAAACTATTCCTTTGATAGTCTGCGATCTGGCGGCGATTGACGTTGCAGATCTTTGGCGCTTCATTGACAGCTCCGGATGGTTCCAATGAGGATGTGGAGGGAATTCTTGGAAGGCAGCCACACGAACCTAACCTAACCTAAGTTCTATTCTTGAACTGTAATTAGATACTAAATAAATGCTTAAATAAAAACTTTTAATTGTCACGACTATCATAGGCGAAAAAAGGGCGCTGAACATTATGAATTGCCGAAACAACAATTTGTTGTTGCCTGAATTGTGGATAATCATGATCTCTATCATGAAAACTGAAACTATTAACAAAGTGCGCAGGCTTTCAGCATAAATAAGAAAATCAACAAATGATGATATGAAAAAAGGCTAGCTAGGCATTTACAGAATAGTTATAACTTATTATTATAGTTATGTCTTTTCATTACTATAGTACAAATTGTAAATGGCTAAAATTCTTGATTTTTAACCCTTTCACTTGCTTACGTGATAAAATTGAGGTAGAATTCCGTTTATAGCCATTTAAACTAAAACTTCTAATTTAATCACTTTGAACAATTATTTATTCGAGATTTCCTCTTAAGGCAGTTGTGGCTTGTTACTTCCCATGAGATGTGAGGTGAAAATTGATAAAATACGTCAAACCAATTACTGAGCGAACTTGAAGTATTCGCATGCAACAAAATTCGTGCCATGCATGGGGTATTGAATTGTCCAGATGTTTTCTTAAGTTTAAAAAAAAAAGAAAATATTCATGTGAATTACGTGAACATATCTAAGAAACAAAGTCTTAAGCCGATAGCATGTATGTCCAATTTATAACTATAGGAGCAAAGCTGCAATTGCTTGTTTCGTAAACTCTACGCTGCGGGAATGTTTGGTCCAAGTCTTAATGCAGCGAATGGCCTATCGTGTCCCCTTCTGAATGCTAAGTCATGACAGTACATACATGAAGTTGATATCGATATTTTATACTCCAACGATATCATAATGGTCGGGATATCATGAGCCATTACGAAACAAGTTCTTCTATATTTTCACGACTAATTTCCTTAACTGGAAATTCTCGTTGAAATTAATTCTATAGTGTCATACGTGGCGACGCTTATTAAAAGAAAGAAACGAAATTAAAAAACGCTAGCCTACGTGTAAATCCGAAAATTACGTGTCTTATTGTATTCTTAGATGTGTAGGGTTTGTACATGGTCCACTCGTATAATTACAATTGAAATCTTTGCTACAAGAAATCCTACTTGTCTAATTGGATTTCTTCGCAACAACTCCAGTTTGCTTCCTTCGTTTTGCCATTCCAAATAACATCGTAAAGTGGAAATAAGTATGCAAACCCAAGAGAAAATGATGAAACTTGTCAGTTTGAAAACGTCCGCTCATTTTGCTAATGACACGTGTTTGTTATCGCTATCAATCAAGTAAAGTGGAAGTAGTAACCAAAGGGGAACTGTACAGTTTAAATGTACCATTTACCTTCTCAAGTCTTAAATTTATGGCGTTTATTGTAAGCTGCTACCTTTTGCCCTGAAATTGCTAACATTGCTTGACTTGCAAACGTGTTTATAATTTTAATCTTTTACGAAAGTATTTTGAAAGCAGTTACTTTGAATTATAATTTCAAACATGGATTATGTATTTTTGATTGACTCAAAACTAAGTGTACAAAAGAAGAGTCCTTGTTCTGTGTAATATGTTCATAAGTTGTAGATTATAATTTTAATCAATCCTTTAAATACTATAGTGTCTATCGGACACATTTTCAATTTTAGAATGTACAACATTTTAAAACTTTTAAAACTTTCGACTTGTTTATGTGCTACAATAAAAAAAATGGTAAAAAACCATAAAATAATTTTTTTATTTTAAAATTGTTACAATTGTATTGCCTTCCAGCGAGGTCTCCAGACCGACTGCGTCTACACCGACTTCATTTAGCAAGGCGTTTGATAAGCTTCCTCACTCTGTAATTATGCGTAAATTGGAAAAGCTGGGTTTTCCGCCTTTATTAATCGACTGGATCCGATCTTAAAAGATAGGTCATACCGAGTATCTTTTCGTAACACTTTCTCTAGATTTATTAGAGCTTCATCTGGTGTACCGCAGGGTAGCCATTTGGGGCCGTTGCTCTTCAGTCTTGCCATTGATGGCATTGCCCCTCTGATAAGGCACTCCAAAGTCTTAATCTATGCAGATGATATGAAGATCTTCTCATGTGTTAGAAACAGTTATGATTCTTCTTGCATTCAGGATGATTTGAATATGTACCTTCAAGGTTTGGTGTGCTTAAACGATCTCTGTTATCTGTGCACGCCTGACTGTAGTGTTTGGACGTGTTTCACTTTTTTGTTGAGTATTAAAGTTTATTTTTAATATTACGCTTCAATAGAGCTGAGAGAATCGCCGTAAAGTCGTCGGTCAAATAACATGTCTGCCTACCATTCGGATTTTAATCCCACTGGCGGCGACCCATGGACCCAGATTATGATTAAATGGCCACGAGAATTGCAGAGAAAATGTTCGGAATCCACTTTAAATTGTAGATCCACTTGCAATCGTTGTCTCGAATCGGGCGAAGTTCTTTCCCCGCCCCATGCCCCCCACAAGGGGTTACGGGAACTAGAGAGGGAGACAGAGAATCGTCATACACAATGTGTAAATCCTCGACCTTAAGACGAAAATCGATTTTAAAATTATAAAAAACAAATAAGGGGAAAAATTAATTTTAAAAATGCTTAGGATAGTTGGAAAGAGCTTTCCAGCAGAGCACAAATATACATATTTTTAAAAATTTTTTTTTCTTTGACTTATGGAGCATTTCACGCGAAGCGGACAGCGAAAAAAATGTCAGGTTCTGGATTTTGTTCATATTTGGTTTAATTGTACTTCTATATGTCCTGAATGAATGTGCATTTTTATTTTTTTTCTATGAAGCCTAGTTGCCTTTTCTAAGCCTTTAAAGAATTGACAAAATTTGAGGAGCGGGTTTTTTGAAAAAAAAATTTGCTATTATTCAAAGTGATATAAAAAAAGTAAATAGTGTTATTTTAAAGACAAATAAATGTTTTTCTTGGCTGTTATTACAGAGTTGAAAACAAATTTTTTTTTCGTGTATAAAGCCGGAAGTAAACATATCAAATCGGATTTTACTTAACTTCGACATGTTTAAAAATTTGTGTTTTTATTTCAAAATGTAGCTTATAGTTCATAAATAATATGTGTAAAATTTTAGAACGTGATCTGCATTCGTATCGGAGATAGAGAATTTAAACTTAAATTTTTTCATGTTTCCATACAAAACTATCGCACTGGCCAAACGCCGACTACGCGCTGCACTGTGTTCGAATGCAGATCACATTATGAAACTGAACAGGCATTTACTATACATTTTAAGTTATTTTTTGAGCTATTTAAAAAAAATTAAACATGTCGAAGTTTGTCAAAATTTAATTTTAAATATTAATTTTGGTTTTTTTACATGAAAAAAAAATCCAATTTCGAATTTGATACCACGACTGTGAAGAGCATGAAATTTCCTATAAGAATCACTATTTTAATTATTTTTATATAAGTTTCTTAATATGATTAATTGCCTTTGAAACAGGTCATACATAACTTCTTCGAAATTGTTGGTTGTCCGCTTCGCGTGAAATGCCCCTTATATTAACACTTTGTGCATCAAGGTTTTTACACATATTTGGTCGGTACATAAGAAGTTTTAACTTGTGTACAACGTTTGATTTCTGGGAATATTAATTGACTGAATTGAACTTTATTGTGAAAAATGATAGTCCATTAAAATAGTTTTTGTTTTTCGAAAAATCCAAGATGGCGGCGGTAGCCAAAAATTCCGGTAGACTTCAAATCGTAGGAGAATCCATTTATTGATCTTAACTATAACGTTGAAAAAAAAAAGTTTAAATTAGCGAATTGAAGTAGCTTCTAATCGGACTAAAGTGTTTTGAATTATAGTATAATAATTCGGAAAACGACAATTAAAAATCATTAAAATTTTTGTTTGCATTTGAGTAAAACTGCCGGAGATACAGTGCCACGGGTCTCCCTCCATTCGATACATTGAATAGATACAAAAGAGCAGTGTTAAAACTTTAAACGCGTTTTTCTCAGATTTAGTTTTTCAAAGTCGCTGATCACTGTAACTCAAAAACTATTTATCCCATCCTTCTCAAATTTTGCATACTTCTTTTATATTTTTATAATTAATTTTACAACAACAAATTCGACGATTTTTATCAATACATTTTCATTAATTCCAAAAATTCGTCTTTTTTTACTTCTAAAAATTGAAAAATCTATAAAATAAACCAAATTCCGACGTTGTTACCTCGAGAAACTAATAAACTAACGAAATCTTTTTGGTTTTTTGTCAACATATTTTCCAGTAATGAGTTATGATGATCACCGCAAAGTATCTTTTTTTTTCAAAGTATCTTTTTATTTCTTGTCAGTTGCTCAATTCACAATATTTTTACCGAAAAATTTAACAGAAGATTCTTGAAATGTTGTACTATTATGTTCGTAACTTAACTTAAAAATAAATTTATATTTACCATATTTTTTGTTTTTTCATTGAAAAATTTCTTTAAAATATTGAAAATTAACCCTAAAAATTGGAAATTGGTTTTTCTTGCACGACAATGCACCAACACATCAACTGTTGTTTGTCACTTTTTAATAAAAAAATGTGATAGACTTATATTTCACATTTCAAAACTTTTTGTAGTCCTGGAATAATCGGTCATTATTTTGATAGGCATAAATGGTGGTTTGGCCTTCATACTATAGGTAAAGTAAATTTGGTTGAGATAATAGGTTTTTTTTGTAATGATACCTTAACATATGTATGAACCGTTCAGAAGCCAAAGTAGTTACCATAAGTGCATTCTTGCATTTTCTTTTACTTTCAGAATAAAAGAACTTATCTGGGCAAATTCTTTCGAAAACAAAACAACTCTAAATATCGTACTCAGCTGTGGACTGAACGATAAATTAATTTCCTCCTTTTAATTTCTGAAAGAATTTCATAATATTAGTGTTATTATTCTAAAAATAAGAGAAAAGTCACAAATGGATCACTCAGTCAGGCGGTGATCAAAGCAATCAGCTGCCGTATAACCTCATTAAATTTAGTCAGGGAATGCTAAGAAACTGTGGATGTCCCAAAAGGAACAAATCAAATAAACTTGGTTTGGATACCAAGACATCAAAGAACTTGTGGTAACGAAAAGATTGACGAACTTGGCCAGACGGGAGTCTGCCATGACACTCCGTATGCGGGATTTCGACATGCATTGCTAAAAGGGTAGTACGCAATTTGACATTCGAGAAGCACAAATACTTTAGATCGTGCGTAAAAGAAAAAATAGCAACTGGTGAGATCTGGTCTTGAACCGAGGATAATGCGCATGATACTCCATGACCCTTGGAACTGTTCTACGAGCGCTGTTCCCCGTTCCAAAATTGATTGGAGAAGCCTCGATCCCACATTTTTATATTAAACTTGATTATAATAAACAATAATAAAATATTTCTTCCAATATATTAAACATTCATACGTAGTATCAAATTAAGAGCTTGGACTAGTTTGAGTTAAAACGTGGATCAGGTTAGAATGATAGCAGGATAATTGGAATTTAAACGAACTCAATTGAAATGCGATCAACATGATCGTTGTTGTATGTATTTATTCATATTTTTATTTTAAGGTGTACGATTTTTTTTAATTCATTGAAATAAAACGAAATGAAAGCTTACGAGACTAATTAATAAAACTTTTCCGTTCATCATACATTTCGATAAAGGCCATAAACAAAAAACGCAAGTCAGAATGTGTCTATTTAAAATAATTACTTACATCGATAAGCCGTTTCCCATTCATCTATCCTTTAGTCAACTCTGTATCTACTTTATCTCTTAATTTGCATAAATCATTGCAGTCCACGTGCAAATAGCATTAATGTAAAAGTAAAATTTAAACTCCATTCTCCACTTGCATAAGGTCAATTTCTAATTTCAGTGAAAATTGACTTTGAATTTCTAACTACGTGGAGCAAGTTTTCACTTCTTAGATTGAATGTTGCATTTTCTTTTTTACACATCCAACCAGTTTCCTTGCGTGCCGTGTCGAGCATTTTACGAACCGCTTCTCTTTGTATAAATTGTCCAGATAACCTTGTTTTCGCACAGTCTACCTAGTGAAAAGAACTGCTAAGAAAGTTATGATTCTTCTTAGGCCGCGACATTAGCAAAATTTATCACTCTCATAAAACTTCCGTCATTGTTTTAAAAATAATTCACTCAAATAAATTTCATGAATTTCATTTTTTCCATCTCCGGTGGTTCCTTTATAATTTAGACATCATGCAATTTCCATGAATAAATTATTTTAACTTCTTACAATTCCATTTTCCCGTCGAAGTAAAGATTAATGATCTCATTCAAGCTGCATCTATCGTTTCTTTCAATTGCCCAATTATTTATAATTACATATTTGCATATAACTATTGAAACTGTTGATATCATTTTAATGTTCCTAAAAGTATATCCTCTTTATATTTGTAACTCTGGCAATAAATTTTTATACAAACACAGTAAAAAATCATTTAGACGATTTCAATCGTCTTGTGGGTATCGATTTAATGGATTTAATGGATTTTCACCTTTACGAGTATAAGCTTTCTTAGTTTGATTTATGAATAGAAATCGATTTCTTTTTAAAACTCATATCACTTTTAATTCAATTCCATTTTAACTAGTTCCTAATTGCTTGAGTTTAGAGTCAATCAACTTAATGGGAAGTATTAGTGCTCTGACGATTCTAGAAGGCTTTCATAAAGGTTATATTGTTAATACATAATGGAGTATTTTTATTGACGAAATAAGAGGCTTTATTGGAAGCAGATATACAGAGAATGAGAATATCATTTTCAAGTTAAAAATGGGGGCTGAATTGAAAACCTTTCTGTTTTTCTTTTTTGGGAAGTCGGTGAATAGTCCAGAGAAATTAGACATTGCCCTTCGGAACAATTTCTGAACTATCCGCGAATTCGGAATTATCCGTAAATCCGCAAAATTTGGATTTCAGTTAATTCGATACAAACGAAGACTATCCTATTTTATCGTTTATTCGTGTAATATAGACGCGTCTGACACATATATGCATTTTACCAGTATCGTAGCAATAACATTTTTCGAAAATCTCAGCTAAACTAGACGCTATTATTTTTATATCTTTTTAAACGTGACACCTTCAGCTAATTAACAGTATATGTTGCATGTGGAAGTAGTAAGAGCGTTTCATTTTACAGATAATTAGGTACAGAAGCAGACATCAAACTTAAAATGGCTGTGCCCAATTTATTTTTTATTTATTTTGAACATTAAGTAACTGAACGATGATTTTGAAAAGCGTTTTTCTTAAAATAATATTTTCAAAGTTGGTGCAAATGATTTAGAAAAAAATATAAGTCCAATATAGAATATTGCAGCTAAACAGGAATGGCGACGGCTGAAATTAAGCGACCACCATCCAAGTTGGGTTGGAGATCATTTACGTTTCTGTACGAAGTTCAGTACAAATGTAATTATACTAGTTTGCAAAATTTTGAAAATTTTGTGCTCCTGGACAATGAATAGTTGTTTCCAAATAATTTTTCCCGCTGAAACCGAATCCGAATTGCGAATTGCTCTATCACGTAAGGTTTTTGAGATATTCTGACCTAAAAGTGCAAACAGTACTGAGGCTATGTAGCACCACGATTTTTATTTTTAAAATTTATGTGTGGGATTTTATAGTACAAGTCTTCTCGTCTTTCAACTGGCGTAATGCAAAATTTTATAATGTTTTAAATAAATTGAAATTGACGGAGTTGGATCAATGCGTTGAGCTGCACGACCACCATGCCATGGGCCCCGGGTTCGAGACCAGATCTCCCCGTGAGCTTTTATTAAGAAATTAAAAATAATCCACTCTGTCTCTGGGCGGTTGTCTAGCTCGCAGCAATTCAAAAACAAGACTCAAGCTTCCTCACTCCCCTTACCCTATAATTCCCTTCCGGCCAACACCATGCTAACGCATCAAAGGGTTGTCCCCTAGGATTTGGCCACATCGTATAAAACAAAAAACAAAACAAAAAAAGTAAGCGCCCACAGGTAATGTTTTCTCGAACCGTCTGTGAATATAAGGTATCCTACTTTTTGACATTTGCAATCTCGTAAATAAACAAATCCGTATCTTGATTTTACAAACACAACAACTATTTATTTTCAGTTGATATTTTCGTTAACGGTTTAACTAATCGCTGCAAACTATCAACTAACTTTATAATGAAGTGTTTAAACTAGTTTACTATTCTGGAAAAATATCTTGCTCTTGGAAATTTATAGTTATTTGTACAAGAAAGCACACTCTACTTCATTGTCTAATTTTATAAATATCTAAAATTCTTCTAAATATCTTAAATTGAAATATTGGCATGACCAAAAAAAACTAGCCAAGGAATGGGTCGATACTCTGGGTGTCGCATGACAAAAATTAATTATCAACAATATTTAAGTTATTATCAATATTTAATTGTTACTAAAAATATTTATTTGTTAATACAATATTTAATTGTTATTAACAATATTCATTTGTTATTAACAATATTCAATTCGTATCAACCATATACCACTGTTATAAACAATATTTAATTGTTAATAATGATACGTCTCGTAAGTGAAACCTCAATAAAATGCAAATTATTCAATTCATTGTTTCATTGATCATTAGTATTGACTATTTATTGTTTTTTTTCACCATTTATTTTCACTATTACAAATAACTATGAAAAGTTCTTTGATAACCACTTAGATCAGATGAAACTTTTTCCAGAAATTCCAGACTCTACTTATTTTTAATCTTTTTTGTTTAAACAGAAAAACGACCCGACCGAATATTACGAATTTTTTTTAGATTATATTGTCGTTAATATGCTCCGATTAGCACCTCAACGAAGTTGATATTATTTTTTGTCCGCGCGATATGATGACGACGAACATACTTCTGCTACAAATTATGTTGCAAAGCTATTGAGACCTTCAAATTTCAAAATACCCATTTACAGAGACCCGTCACAATAACTTTCCTATCAACTGGGAAATTTAAAACATGGTGTAGTATTTTTATAAACAATCAAAATTTTTAAAAAATAAAAATTGACTCGTTTTTTTGACAAAATTAAAACACCCTCCTCTCTTCCTAATATAAAATTTGGAAATGAAAAAATAGTCCTTTTATTATTAGTTGTCCTTTCTTCTCCATTTCATGCCTCAGCCCATTTGATTCTTCATCTATCCACACCTTACAATTCCTCACCTTAATTGTTGAAAATTAAAAGTTTTTCTCATAAGGTTTTCTAAACTGATACCCGTGCTGCGGGCTTTTCATCCCCACCACTTTTCTTTCTATTCACCTCTTATAATATTCAATATGTGGTGGTAGGAAACTTTTGTTTATTTATTATTTACCCTAGTACAATTTGTTTGAAGATGTGTAAGTCTGATGTTTATATATTAAATTTTTATGTATTTGCTAAATCCAGAAATTGGCGCAAAATCCGAACTATCCGTAAATCCGCAAAATCCGAATTTGCAGAATTCAAGGTGATATTAATCCAGATTTAGGGATTTCAAATCCGAAAATCTGGAATTCGGATCTGCTAGAATCCGGATGTAACTTCCATCTCTAGTATCAACCAAACCATGATAAAATGTCTATGAGGTGTTCAGATCTATGTACATCGTCTATGGAAAAATATTGGAAGACTCGTTGTCGGCTTCATATAAATAATTTCTGACGTAGTGCTGCCATAATAGCACGACTGATACCGGTTCATTTTATTTTTAGTCGTTCCTGTTTGTAGCTCCTACCCATTTTTTTAAATTATATTTCTTTTGGGAAAAAGTAATTGGAATTTTGTCGATGAACATCTTGCTTGAAAGAGGATAATTTCCATTATTTACTGGATAATATTAAGGGGTGTCTTCTGGTCAGAACTCTAAAATTGTATTCTAGTTTTCAAAAAAGTATTGTGTATAATACATATAAACTCGAAATTTAAAGTAGATATAATCTGGACTTTCTAAATTAAGGATAACGCTTCGACTATAGTATACACTATTTGAAATTCTAAAAAGCGAAAATCGTCTCTTTTTAAATTTTCGACCAGGAGACACCTCTTAATATCTTCCAGAGCTGCAGCTGCTTTTTTAAATTTCCACGAAGTTCTTCTGCTTCATAAAGTGTGTCAGTGAAACATATAATTGTTAAACTTTTACTTTTATTAGCCATAATTATTTGTTTACCATATTTTTGAACTAGTATTTTCATTTGGAACGAAATGCTTGCAAACGCCTTTTAACTGATTTAAAGTGAACTGACACTAATAATTACAATATAATAAATATAAGGCTTCATGTCAGACTTGTAATAGTTAGAATGAGATCGAGCCTCTATGGCGACCAGTAATGCTCTTAAATAATTCCTCGGCACATCAAGAACAAAGTCCTTAAAGGATAGCGTCAAAACTTGATAAATTTTACGTTGAATATATTTTGTTCTTTTTTTATTCACTTGCTTCTTCATCACAAAAAATGCAAACTTGTATAAAAGCGAAAAGTGGTTCACTCGAACGAATTCTTCTCTGAAGTTGACTTTTACTACATGTCACCATCAGACAGATTTTCTGGTTTACCAGATGTTCTGTCTACAAAATATCAAGGAGATCGCTTAAGGTATACCAGTTCTTCTAGTATACCAGAACTGATAAGCCTGATTCGTTGCCATATTGATAAACATATGACATTTTGGATGTTCAAAATTTTCTATATGAAAAATTATTTAGTAAATGTGATTTAACGTTATATTTACTTCTCTTCATTAATAAAGGATTCACCTAATATTGAGATTTTAATTTCCTTGAAGCTTTCTTAAAAGCCGTCTTAGACGTACTGCCATCTTTTTGATTCTTAACTACCAAGTGTATTCTTTACCGCATTGTACAAATTGTCACAGAATTAAGACTTTGTGAATATTCATTTTCCCGTGGTTTCTTTGAACGCTCGACTCTTTCAAAGTATCAATTGCACGTCCGTTCACAAGGAAGGATGGCCAAAATCTAATTTTGGATCGTTTCCTTACTCAAAATAGTTAGCCCAAGACAAAAAATGGAACTTTTTATAGTACATTCCGTCTTTATCAATACTACAGTGTAGTATATACCGGGTGTCCAAAAAGTCTGAAAACGGTAAAAAATGAAACACACGTGTCAAATATTTAAAAAAAAAACTATTTATTGACACCACTTTTGGTCCTCCACCCAGTGGATGGGGCGGGGGCAACTTTGAAATTTGAAATGGAAACTCCTATTTTTTATTACGGAGTGATTCTACGGCAAAAAATACATCAAGTTTGTGTGGAACATTTTTTTCGATTTTGGCAAGATGTTGCTGTAATAGCGAAAATGTCCCAGAAAAAAGTCTTAAATGGAAAAACTGGAACATAAGCATACAATTTTCTCTCCAGATCACAAGCCATTTTACCCCCACCTGCCCCCAGTGGGTGGAAAACTGAAAAACATGCATTAAATATTTTAAAGAAATCTATTCAATGAAACCACAGCTGATACCTCTTTAATCTCCTTAATTGTTAAGAAGAACCTTAGTGTGACAACAACATTTGTGTGGTAACAACAATAATATTTGTTCCAATTTAAGAGTTAGTGACAATTACCGTCAACTCTTACTGTTATTTAGCATAATGAATTTGCCAGAGAAAGGACGAATATACATCCTCATACTACGAAGGTATGGTGATAAAACAAGGTCATACGAAGAAACTGATTTATTTAATGGTACTCATCCGGATCGTCCACTAATTGCCAAATCAACTGTTTGTAAAACAGTGAGTCGATATCAAGAAACTGGTTCTGTAAAACATCGACCAAGATCCGGAAGGCCAAAAGAAGCCACAAACGATGATAAGAGTTTGGAAGTTTGTGCAAGCGTTGTTGAAAACGTCCATACATCTCTTAGAAAGTTTGCCAAACAAACAAAACAAGTGTGCATAATGTATTGATGGTAAATTGATTTCATCCCTATAAGATCGAATTAACGCAAGAGCTTCTAGGCGACGACTTCGATCGTTGAATAGAATTTTGCTAAGAAATGATGAGACGATGTGATGAAAATGGACGATTTCTTTTCTGGGCATGCTTTTCTGCTGAAGCCACATTTCAATTGAGTGGAGAGGTCAATAGACACAATATGTGATATTGGTCCGATGAGAATCCTCATTGGATGAGAGATTTTCATACACAATATCCACAATAAGTGAATGTTTGGGCTGGAATATTGTGCAACCAAATTGTTGGGCCGTTTTTCATTGATAGGAATTTGACAGGCGAAACGTACGTCGATTTATTCAACAACCAGATAATACTATAAATAAATGTCTGACTTGTCCTGGGCGCTGGATTGGTAGAAGGGGTACGATTGAATGGCCACCAAGATCACTTGATCTAGCTCCTCTAGATGTTTACTTATGGGACCATTTGAAAAACAATGTATACACAACAAAACCAGCAAACATCGATGAACTAAGGGAAAGAATAATACAATGTTGTAGTACGATAACAACCTAAATTTTAGAAAAAGTAATTGATAAAATGTACACACGATTGGTACACTGTCAAATAGCTGAAGGATATCAATTTGTACATCTTATTAAGTAGACCAACTGGTTCCAATTTAAAGTTTATTTATTTATTTATTTACAATATTTCATCAAGGTTCTGATTACTACAAAAAAAACTTAATAAAAACAGTATAATAAACTATATAAGGTCAAAGAATAAGGAGAGAATTCGCAAAATATAAATACAGAAAATTAAAGTGCTAAAGTGTACATAAAAAGCAAATAGTACATAAAGTTAAAAGTAACCTCAACAAAGATGACTCCTCACATGATTTCGCGATAGATGAAAATCAATGCAATCAAAAGAGGAATTAAAAAATCGCGACATCGATGTGATAGGCTCATTTAATCCATAATTAGTGCGATGAAAAGGTAACTGAAGAAATTCGTGATTCCTCAGGGAGCGAACCGGAACCGATAAGCTAAAAACAAGCCAAGAGAACAGAAGAGTCTATGGACCCCCGGATGCAGTCGAAAGCAAAAAGGATCCTGGCGTTGCGGCGTCTCTCTTCAAGTGTATCCATGTGCAAGAGTTCAAGTCTATCAACATAAGCTGGTAATATAAGGGAGTTATTTCAAAGAAGGCCTCGAAGAGCGAACCTCCGTTGAACAGCTTCAATGCGATTGATATGTGTCACATAGAGCGGTGACCTGACTGGAGATGTTTCTGGGGAAATACCACAATCTAAAAAATGTCATGTTTCATTTTATTTTTCGCCATTACAGCGACATCTGAAATCGAAAAACTGTTTCTGATATACTTTATTTAGAAACCGGTTCTGAAATAGAAAATAGGGGTTTCCATTTAAATTTAAAAGAAAACATTTGTTCAAGTTAACTAGTGCCAAGACGCCATTTTGTATTGTGAATTTAAATAAAAATTATTTTTGTATACCTAAATATATGTATAATAAAGTCTAAAAATTTCATTTTTATCCATTGATTAGTAATCGAGAAAAAAAATTCTGTAATGCGTTTGGTTGTCCCACGTGTGCCGCAATGCAACTTGTAATGTCGGTATTATATATTTCATAATTTCTATGCATTATTAGAACTTAAAACTATACAGAAAAAATAAACTCAAACTGTTACTAAAATCACTAGAACTGTGCATATACATATGTTAGCTCTGCGAAAGTACAAAGAAGACTGAATGACGACGTTACTCCAATTTAATTTGCTTTATACATCAATCCCTACAAAAAGTAGTCATTACAACTATTTTTGAGAATTACGAAATAATTGTATAGAAAATAAAAATTTTGAATTACAAATAATTGTAACTCAAAAATTTATAATTATCATTACTTCTAATTGAGTTGAGTACCTCCTAAGAAGAAACATTACTTACCAAATTTGATATTCCATTTGATAACTAAGGCAATTGATAAGTTAGCTCTCATTTGCAACCAGTCTACACGAAAACCCATTTAAGCGATCGGAACGAATACATTTCCGATTCCAGCCAGGTATCCGGTTCCAAATAGGAATCTATTTAATTGAGAAAACCGGTACCACTGAGAATACAATCCATCACAGGGTATCGATCCCATGGTCTAAAGTATACACTATTAATTCAGATGGGAGGGATAGACTGGTGTATATCTGATGTGTAAATTGAATACGAGAACATGACCTTACTCATTCATAACAAATAGTGGAGATCTTTCCAAAATCCATAGTATTTGTTATAAGTACAAGATCCGTATATTGACGTGATAAAAAAATAAATATTTTGTCAACTTAGCTTTTGTACACAATATTATGTAAATTAATATTTTTAAATATTGGGGACTTTGCTAATATGGCATGTGTGTATAATTAAATTTCACGAGCAACGAGCAAGTACGATGAAGCCCATTGAAATGACAATCTTTTATGGAGACCTCTACCTTGGAGCACCATTTATAGGGGTTTTTTTTTTTTTTTAAAGAAGAAGAAATAATTTTTTGAATGAGAAAGCCCCAATATGGCGCTTTAAATCAGACCTTCAAACGGTGACCACGATCGGGCCCCCATAAATGACTAAAACAAACATGTAACATTATTCGGAATCCCATCGTCCAAGGTGGCCCTTTTTTAAACTATAAAATTGAAAAAATGGCAGCACTATAAAAAAAACTTCGATGTAGTCGGTTTTGTTTGGATAAAGCATTTTTAAGAAATGCTAAAATTAAGTTATTGAAAAAATGCTCCCTCAGACGAATAAAGTGTTTATAATTACCATTAATCTGCAATGTCAGGTCCGTAGAGGCATCCCCTTTCTTTTTGGAACTGCTCGGGGTGAGCCGATTGTCTCTCCCTCTGCTCACTTCCGAAGTTCCCAGGGAGATCAGATCTCAGACTCAAGACTATTGAAAATGATTGAATTTGAAAAAATCCTTCGACAAGTCAAATTGTGCTTACATAAAGATTAAGAATATGCAAAAAAAAAATTGATTTTTTCAAACTGACAAAAGTGGTGGTCTTCCTAAGCCCTTTTTTTCATAAATTCTTTTATTAAATCTAAGGAAATTTGAATTATATTAATTTATTACACTTATGTCTTGAGTCCAGAAGTAAAAATTGATTCAGTCACAATTATTCAACTTAGCTCACCTGTATTACAACATATTAGGTAGCAGGTTTTTTTTTTGTTTTAACTGAAACTTGAAAACGAAATATAACGCGTCTAACGCAATTCAGGGAGAGAACACTATATAATATTCTAAAAATAAATGAATTGTACACACTGATTAGCATACAAAAATCCAAAATACGTGCACCTGCCGTGCAGAAATATTTTACCACAGGAACAAAACAATATGAACGTGGATACGGGGATCTACTTTTGTACACGTAATTGGCCTTCATGAATATCCATGGAGCACATTCATCATCACGAATTGGCAATAAGTGGACAAATCTAGTTGTACAAGCCCACGACATGTACTATGCGAACGAGATAATTTGTTAAAAGAAGGGAATCTGTTGACGGTTTTAGGAGCTTGTGCTGCTTGTGTACATTCGGCTTAGATTCAATTCACATTCAAAGGCATCTGAAAAAGGAAATAACTGAGTTCTCCTGGAGCTATTATGATCAACCAACAAAGGATTCAAAATTTCATTCGGTGTACAGTAGAACAGGGATACAAACGAGCATAGAATGTTTCATGAAGTCAAGTGAGGAAATAAGTGAATCTGAGATAGGCTACATGTTACGCTAACTTAAGAAGCTTAACGATTTTGGTTTCAAAATTACAATCTGTACCACAATTTTATTAAAGGTAAAGAATAAATTTCCACTGAATATATGTCAAGAAAGTTTAAGGAATAAAATATACCTTCAAATATCAACTTAAGGGATACATTTTGGATCTACGTATTACTTGGTAGAAAATTGCACAGATAATTAAAATTTTTATTAATTAACTTAAACTGAATTCAAAAAGAACTTAAATTTACTTCATAAATTGTAAATTGGGGCAACTGATTTTTTCTTCTAGCATATTGTTTTTTCTTGTAGCAGATCCAAAATGTTTCCTTACCTTATAATAATAGGTTCAGAGCGATAGTAAGTAAAACTATTTGTTAAAGTTTTGAGACAAATTTGAATAAAGTCAAATTTACATCTTAAATACGCGATCGTAATCTTAGTGATTTTTGTTAGTTAAAATATATGTGGTCACAGGGAATAAGTTGGTAAGTCGAAATTGCTGATAACTCGGATAAATGTAGTACCCGACCTAACTGAGAACAATCACAAATTAACCACTTACCAAGAAACCCCCACCTTCACAAATCGGAAAGTATTAGGTCATGAGTTATCAACTTCTTAAAAGTGCGTATAAGATAAAAATTTCCCTTTATTCAAAAGTATTGGAACTGTCTTTGTTATTCAATTCTTTTCACTTTATACCGATTAAAACGAGTGGAATGTCCAATATTTACAATAGAACAAGTCCCCCTCCAAAAATATACTTATCGTAAATGCTTAGGCAGTATAGTACCTACAATTGTTCACTCATGACAAATTACGTACGTAGGTGTTTCAAGTATGCCCGAAATATTTACATACGTTGCTAAAAAAAACTGATTAAGAACATTTTGGGGAAATTTTTCATAAACTATTATTGCTACATTGTTCGGTATAATTTTCATTGAAAGTACTAATTACATTCAGGAATTTGATCAGATAGGGTAGCAATTAGAGGAGGACAGTTTGATAACGTCCTAAAATATTTTATTTTTGGATTTTTTATACAAATAAATATATATATATAAATCCTGACCTGATCTTTATATATAAATCCTGACCCCTTCTAATTATTTTTTTAAAAATTCGATATGGTATTATATGCCAAAAAATAGAAAATACGTTTTTATTTTATTTTTTTATTTATATATTCTAATTTATTTCAATTTTTAGCTTAAAGTTTTTCTGACAGTAGCAAACGTGTTTTGTGAGAGCTGTATTGACCGACCTAAAACAAAAAATGTAAAAAACATGTTATAGCAAATAGCAAGAGCTAATGAATAACCAACTAGTTTTCAAATATTTAGAAAATTTTTGAAAATTAAATAATTACAGCCGTTAAATAAAAATGAAGAAAATTTTAAACTTTAATTGTTCATAACAAAAACTGTAAAAAGATATCAAAATTGTTTTATAGATAATATATCAAAGGATATTGTGTAATTCGTTGCTGAGATATCTTGCCCACATAGTGGGAAAACCAAAACATAGTTTCAAGAAAAACAAGATTGAAAAAATGATATATTTGTTTTCATTACAAAACTTTGTTCTACATACTAAACTACTCAAAACAATTAAGGGAACAAAAAAAAATCTAAATTTTTTAGTGATTTTTGACGGGCTGTATTTAAGCGAGAAATAATCGTATCGAGGAGCTGAAAAAAACATCTTAAAGCTCCAGAACTCTAGTTTTTGAAACTTTTAGCCAAAAAATTTTTTTGGTCAAAGTTTTGGAAAAAATTAAAGGAACAAGAATTGTGATCTCAAACATCGTGTAATCTTCATAAAAATGGAAAAATCATTTTTTTCCTTTAATTTTTTGGCTGAAAGTTTCAAAAACTAGAGTTCTGGAGCTTTAAGATGTTTTTTTCAGCTCCTCGATACGATTATTTCTCGCTTAAATACAGCCCGTCAAAAATCACTAAAAAATTTAGATATTTTTTTTGTTCCCTTAATTGTTTTGAGTAGTGTATTTGAAAATGCAAAAAACGAAAATCGCATTTTTTTAATTTTTCGACTAGGTTTAATCTGATTCCTTGAACCCCTTGTGGGGCATAGGGCATTCCACCTGGTCCGGTTCTGCGCAAATACATTCAACTGTCGCCATAATTTGTTGATCTGGGTTGATTACTTCTCTACGGATCTTCTCCATGTGTTGCGCGGTCGTCGAATTCGGCGTCTTCCTTGGGTCTCGTGCGGTTCCAATCTAGCACCTGCGATATTTCGCTCATTTCTTATTTTTGGCCTATCCATTGCCACTTTAGCCTGCAAATACTAGTGTCTGTCCTGTTTTGGTCTGGAAGGCTATGTAGGTGTTCGTTAATAACGATCTCCGGCCAATGGATGTTAAGGATGCGCCGGAGACACCGATTGACAAAGGCTTGTAGACTTGATAGGTTACTTTCCATGTTAAACAGCCGTACAACAGAACAGATTTTACGTTCCAACTCGATGCGTACCGAGATAGCAAAATCTATCCGCTTCTTCTATTTGCTGCTCTTTAAGATAAATTTCATTTTACGATCTGGAGTTCAAGTTGATAAGTTTGGTTTTAGCAGCATTGATCTTAAGCCCTGCTCTGCGACTGTCTCTACTCAGAGTTTCGGACTGGATTGTTTACTTGATTCGCATTAAGATGATTCATGCCATTAATTTGGCGACTACAGTTAAAAGAGAAATATCGCGCAAATTGCTACAACTCCTTAGGTCGCCTTTTTTGGGAATCTTCACAATTACACCTGCTTTCCATTCAGTGGGATAGCTCGTTTCCCAACATTTCTGTATTACGGGGAGAAGTATTCCATCAAAACCCTACGGCCTTTCCGAGGTCCATCGACTTAATTGCATCTGCCAACTCCAATCTTGTTGCAGTTCGATGTTAATGTTGCTCGCAGCCGGCGGGTGTTCAGGCTCGTCTGAAGAGGTATTCGACGATCCAAAGGACCGAAGTTTCAGACTTCAACAAAATATTCTCTCCAGCTCCGCAGTTGATGTTCCTCCGTGACAAGGAGTGATCCATTAGTATCGCTTACAGGATGTTCAGTTGTAAGAGTATTTCCTGCCAGTTTTTTTGTCATCTTGTATAGATCTCCGTTGTCATCGTGGCAGGCCGCTTCTTCTACCTTTTCTGATAGCACGTTGATGTAGTTGAGCTTGTCACGTCTTACAATTCTTTAGACGCCTTTATGTAGAGATCGGTATGCAATTCTGACATGTTTTTTAACTGCAAGGTCGGTAGCGAAATTGATGCTGTCTTTAATCTGCTTTTATTTTTGTTTTTTGGATCATGTGATCCATGGTCGTCTTCCGCTCTCTAATCGTCCCAGCTGTTCTTTACCGCAGCTCACTGCATCAGCTTTTTGTTGCAATGCAGCGGTATATTCAGTGTTTTAAGCCTCAGCACATTGAGCCGTGACATATTAGATGTTGTGTTAAGTGGGCGTACTGCTGTGTGCATCAGCGAAGTTTGACTGTTACAAGATTGTGATCGCTGCCAATGTTAGCACTGCGCTTAGACCTTACGTCGAGAAGACTCCAACTTTTCTAAACATCAACATGGTTAATCGATTCTCAGTTCTGCATCCTGGGGAAATCTAGGATGTTAAATAGAATTGTTTATGTTTAAATGTGTTTTTGTATTTAAATGATGACATTTTGCCGGGAGTTACAAAATTCAACAAACAGCTCTCCATTTATCTTAAAAATGATAATGAATTTATCCAGATACTTTCCAACAACAAGGCTTCGTTCCAAAGCTAACACAGCTTTGCGAATTCAATTTTAATTTCTCCTTTTATTAATAATGTGTTTTAGGTGACAAAGTGCTGCTTTCACAAATAATGTTGGTTTTTTTCCATCACATCATATTTTTCTGACCATTATTTGATAACACAGGCCTGCGAAATTTTGAAAATTTCTTCCCCCTGGACAATGAATACAAAGTAATTTCTCCCGCTGAAACCGAATCCGGGCTTAGAAATACTTTATCACGTCAGGTTTTTGAGATATTCTAATCTAAAAGTGCAAAAACACTGTTTTTTTTCTCATATTTGAGGTTATGTAGCACCGGGATGTTTTTTTTCAAAAAACTATTTGTTGGATCTTATGGTACAAGTCTTCTTCTTTCAAATACCATTTAGTTTGCTCAAATATCTTTTTTTGCCAAGATATAATTTGAAATTTGTATGTTCATGAATTTCTCGGTATACGAAAACTTTATGGTAACTTGAATAAGGTGACCATAAACTCAGGCCTGTGAATTTATATTTTCAAATACTTAAATTGGCACATAAACATCCTCCTCTTCGGGATAGTGCGAACTTTTTTTTCCGAGTGTATAGTATCCTATAGGTTTTGATGATCAGTCAGTAAGTCAGTCTGTCGCAGAGCCGTATCGTTTTATTGCATTGAGTTAGAATATTTTTCAGGACAATGAGGCTGGTGACCTTAGTATTTGATATTAATTTCAACTTGATACCTCTAGCCGTTCCTCAGAAACTTGGCTTGACGGACAGACAGTCGGACAACAAAGTAATCCTATAAGGTTTCGGTTTTTTTCCTTTATTTTTTTTCAGGGTACGGAACCCTAAAAGTATTATAATTCAAATCGCTTGCAATAGGTGCAAAATTTGTCTCTTAGTACAATGGAATATATACAATCTACATTGGTCTATGCGTGACGAAGTTAGATTTGACCCCACCCACATATTACTGCACCGATTTTGATAACATAATCAAAACTTTTAATATGGTATTATTGTAATATAGCCCTATTTGAAACCATCTTAAATAAAGAGCGATTGAATTGAATTACTAATTTAAAACACCTTTTAAAGAAAATATTTTTCGATTCCCTGTATGTGGTAAGCTAATGATTTATAATGGTTAGAAAATCCAAGTTCGCTATTTGTTGAAATAACAGTCGAGAAAATAAAAATATAACCACAATATTGATATTTTATTAAATCTTTGCTACAAATTAACAATACTTAAAAGGAAATAAATTGACACATTTTTAAAATTTCCTCGCCCCTGGCTGAATCTCTACGCAAACTTCACCTGTCATATTTCACAGGAGTGTTTCCGGATCTTTCTTAAGCAGAACAACAGGAATGAGGAAAAATTGACCGTCTTATGGGCCCGAAATTTTCAAGCCGTATATCGTCAACTTCTTCACTTAACCCTTTAACGCATTTCTCTTAATTCCTTACCTACTAAATCTGTGCTCTAGTATCATAGAGCACCCCTGAGCTTTGGCATTATCATAAAAAAAACCGCCGTCGTGAGTTTCGAACTTAAGACCCTTAGGATAGAAGGGCAACACGTTATTACTTTCTCGACGATATGTTTATGTTTAGCAGAAACTGTATATAATTTGCATTAATTAGGAAAAAGTTCGAGTTCACTATCTTAAAAGTGAATGATTCAATCAAAAGATTAAAATTATGCATTCCACTTTATTTACTTTACGTAAAGCACACAGATGAATGGAGTATCATTATTTTGGGTAAGGTTTCCTTAAAATAAAAAAATTAAACATTTTAGTTACCGCAGGTGCTCATAGGATGGCTAAGAAGGATGTTGCTGTTCAGACCAGTTATCGCTTCTCAAATGATGCCAAATTTAATATTATAGAATTTGATTTGGTTGAATTGCTATTGCTGCTATGTTCAATATTACAATACTTTTATTATGATAATGAATAATTCCGTTCTGGATGCGTTGACAAACAAAGCGAATTTAAAGTACCTACTTAAATGGACTTAGAAAAGTACGTAAGTGAACATTTTAAGCACTATAGTACTTAAGACCAAGTCCCGATAGTAATACCTTAAATTTCCACGTACAAGTAATACAGATTTTACTTGTACTTTAATAATTAAAAAAATAAGATATTCCTTATAATTAAGTTCATTTTACAAGTCCGGTACTATCTAATACTTCAAACTACATATGCCCAAAACAATTTCATAAAACAACTCCTCTTTCTTCATCTACAAACAGCATCGTTATAGAGTACAAATTGATTCTTTATTACCATTATTAACTTAAAGTATTTTCTGAGAATTTTGCTCTCTTTTTAAAAATTCAAATATTAACTGAAGTAATTAGCAAGTGTAGTGTTCCTTCAAATCCATTTTAATATTTTTCTACTCATTTTATCCGCAGAACAAGCTAATATAATATAATTCTTTTCCTTTTTCCAAATCAATGTTGACTTACCAAAAAGAGCCCAAACTACTGTAACCATAAATAACATTTCTGCGGTCGTTTTCATTTTCAACCTCGAGTTATTGATTTTTAAATATTTGTTTTCGTTCACCCTTCACTATGGCACGTTCACTAATCTTTATATCTTCAAATGCACAAAAACAAGTAATATTTGCACTTAACCACACCGTATTATGTGATCTGATCAGAACAGGTTGGTTTAAATTTCATTTCCATGTGGCACTCCAAGAATTTATTCTAGAATCCTTGATAAAGCACATTAAACCCGATTTCTTAACGAATTATTTACGCTTAATTGAAAAGTTTGGAACAAACACGAGTTAACCGGCGTATCGTAAATATCATTCTGGCTGAAGCGGTTTGCATTTTCTACCTGAAACTGTAGTTTTTCGGTATAGTCCAGGTAGTACAGATGATTATTCCGCCTCCAGGTCGAACTGTGCTCAACAGACCGTTAAGTCTTCAAGACATTCAATTTCTTATATTGACTGCAGGTAAGATAGGCTTAAGTCAAAACTGCTCTGGTAAGCTCAGATCATGGTGGACTTCTCCTGCAAACGTTATTGTACTGCTGCTGCCTCTGACTCCACTTCTTCTATTTGATTGTTTAATAAACCCCCCTTTTCATATTCAGCTCAAAGAGATACTTCAAAGAGTTTCTTTCATCGCAGTGACTGAGAGTTTTAAGTCTCGACTGGACTTCTTGAGGTAGGTCATGATTTGAAAACATTTTCATTACGTCTTGGCGCGCTGCTTCACTTTTACTTTGGTTGACGATTGATGGTTTAACCGCGGCGTTTGTAGCACATCAGATTCATCCATTGCCGTACCATCCAATTCTCTTATGAAGACATTAAACCTTTTCACATTTCTCCTAGTTTTTGCACTCTTCACTGAATGCAGTTGTTTACCTTTTTCGCCCAGATTCAAGGTAAGCATAATGTGCACGGTAAGATCGCGCACCTGCTCGAGATATCGATGTAACTATCTGAAGTTAACAAGCCCAGCAAAATTCCTATTTCACAGTTTAAACTCGATGCACTTTGGATTCTATAATTAATGCACTATTGAATAAACAGGTATCCTGATTAACCGATTTTTTGCTCAACTAATAATTATCGTAGCGGCAAGTATAGTGTCGTATAAGACAAGTTTTTGTTCAATGGCAGTGAATGGAAATATGTAGAGTTTCAGCGGGTACCTAATAATTAACGAAGGTATGCTTTTCAATTTTGCGGAAGGTGACAACCAGTCACCGGTACATGTGTTTCATAATGACGTTCAGGAAGCGCTCATACCAATGGGTTACATTTTTTCTTTTCTTAACTTCAGAAACTTGTACCCCCTGCAGCGGATTAGCTGTCATTCTGTACTACTTGTATTGTAGTTGGTTTGTTTACATCTTATCTTTACACCTTTGACGTTTGACAGTATTTAAAGAAAAAAATGTATCTCGTTACGAATTTAACAACAGAAAATTACAAATAATAATTGATTGTTAATTTATGAATTATTGTTTTTCGTTTCGTGTGAACAATCATTATTGTATTTTTCATTAAATACCCTCTTTTATTTCTAGATTATTGCTTAAAATTTTACTTATCAGGACAGTCATCAATGAAAATATGACAATTTAGGAAATATTATCCAGTCAGTAAAATCGTCGGTGGAGTAAATGTTAACGTGTCGGCCTAACAATTCGGAGGTCCCAGGTACGAATCCCACCAGAGAAAATGTCAGTGGTTCAGAATCCACTTTTAATTGTAGGTCCACTTGCAATCGTTGTTTCGAATCGAATAAAGTAGTTCTCCCGCCCCATGCCCCACAAGGGGTTACGGGAACTAGAGAAAGGGCGACAGATTAAAACGAGGGAACGAAAATATTATAAGACTTTTAAAAAAGAAACTCAAATATTTAAAAAACAATTAAGTAACAATTTTAATCTAAAAATAAATTATTCATTAACGTTGTGCAGTCATAACTGTTTTCGAAGGCTTTTATTTGATTCATTTAAACAGTAATAGTTTCAAAAGGCTTTAATTTTTTTAGGCTCATAATCGCAGTCTTAGTCGGTTTGTATATTTTTCACTCAATTAAAATTATTACTGGCTTTTATTCCTTTAAGTCTTATCATTTAACTCCCAGAAGTCTTTTTTTCGGACTTTATCTTTTAGAGTTAATTCTAACAGTTATTAAAGCCATTTATTTAGCTTTTCTTATTAAAACTTCTTTTATTCTAATAACCTCAGATTTCCGGGATTATTAAAGATGGAAATTTGTGAATGTCATGGCAGCGATAAATGGTGGATCGTAGGTGGGTAATAGGTGGAGGTAGTGACGTGATCATCCCTCACACCTCTCCCACAAATCACCCACTCCCACACATCTCCTACTCCCACATATCACACATCCCCACACATCACCCACTCCACATATCACCCACCCCCACACATCACCCACCCCCACATATCACCCACCCTCACACATCACCCACCCGCACGTATCACCCACCTCCACACATCTCCTATTCCCACATATCTCCCAAACCCAAACATTACCCAAACCCACACGTCATCCAAACCCACACATTACCCAAACCCACACGTCATCCAAACCCACACATCACCAACCTCACACGCCATCGATCCATTACCCCGTTTTGGTAATTGGGAAACTTATTTTCATAAAAATAAGTCAGAGTTTAAGTAAGCGATAAGGGGGCGTAGAGGCCGCTTTTGTTTAACTAATATCGAAGTAGGATTTGAAGAAAGAAATCAAATGTGAGAAGGCTTAAGACGAGTTCTTTCCAAAATCTTAACTGATGCCTGAGGACTGATATAGTGAATAATTCGTCCAAAATCGTACAATAACATTATATAAAATACTATAGTATAGAGATAAAATTCCTTAAAAGGATCGCAAATTTACCAAACTTTGAATTTATCAACAAAAATTAAGGATTCCGCTGTCTTAACGAACAAAAAAGGGCCCCATATTTAAAAAATTAATTATTTTTCATAATGTTATAAACAAATTAATTGTATCGATTATTTTTTTAAATATTCAAATCTTTTGACCGAATCAACGGATTTCAATTTTTCCGCGGCGAAAATACTTGGGGAGATTTATATTTTTATAAAATGTTATTCCAACTGAAAAAATAATAGATTTGTTTATAAAAATTACAACTATTAATAAACAAATTAAGAATTTGGTGACATCGCCATGTCGTTTAGTATTTTTAATTAGCACTGCTTAAATATCAGTGCGATAATTCGTAAACTTAATTCAATCTCAAAGAGTTTAATTAAAACTTTTGTGTAGGCGCGTGTTCTATAATGTGGTCCCTAGAAAAAGTTTATGATTTCTTTTGTCGTTTTTAGTGTGTATTTTTTGATCCACTGAACTTTTATGGGAATAATTTTAGAATGTTATAAATAACACCCTTAGTAAAGAGTTGAAAGAATTATTAAAATCTGTTGCAAATTAACATATATATTTTTTTTCATTTTTAAAGCTGGTTGGTTTTCATACCAATCGTACATTTTCTTTTACTTTTTCCAATTACAATGTCTCCCATCTTTAGTATCAATCAAGTGTTGTATTTTTATAGGGAATGTTCAACACGTTAACTTAAACCCCCTAATATATTTTAAAACTTATATTATTAATAAAATCATATTTATTCTTACACTCATTTAAATTATTAAATATATAAAACAAACGTTTGGTTGTCGCAACGTAAGGAAAATAATTTGCATAATTTTATTAATTTACTATATCTTTTACCTATCTACTATAACTTTATAATATGTTAGCATGTTGAACACGCCCTATAAAAATCCTTAATTGACAGACTACTCTAGATTCAAGAATGGAAGCAAATCTAACAACTGTGCATTGTTGGTGTGAATAAACCGCACTTCCCGTAGTAAACCACAGTTTCCTCAGTTGCTCTCAGTTTCCAAATCTTTCAAAATTGCAGAAACGATATACAGATTTGCTTGCTCATAGTAAACGGTTAACGTTTTTTCATTCTGACCTCACCCGAAGATTTGAAGACATTCTTCACTTGGTTACCCCCGATTTGTATTGGACCCTTTTGGAAGTACCCCACAAACTCAGATGAATCCATACTTATACAGGAGCAACTTATTGAATTATCCACAAATGAGGAAACCAATATTTGAAGAAAGATACCACAAATTCTGGTTACAAAAACAGATACCAGTTTTAAATCCTGAATTATGGGTCACTGTACAGAAGCTGTTGATTGCTTTGTCGTTTACCTATTTAGTAGAACGTGAATTTAGTGCAGTTATGAGTCTCATAAAAAAAAATCAACTGGAAGTTAGTGCTCGTGGAGACTTACGAATGTTACTCACAAACATAAATAATCTCATATCATCCCATCAGGTTCTCCCATCTCATTGAAAAAAAATGTGTTTTTGTATTTTAAAACAAAAGTTATAATTTCAATAAATACTACATACTTTAAATATCAAAATCTTTTATTTTTACGTCACTATTTACCATTCAAGACATCAAAGTTAAATTTGTAATTTTTCTATTATGCTTTTATATAGACTTATTTCAGGGGGTCAGGTTTTTGCTATAAAAAGGGGTCCATGGGCATAGTAAGTTTGGGAATCACTGGTTTAAGGGGATGTTCTAGTTCTTTTGGTAAAAGAAGGTCAAATTGAAATTGATATTCTGACTAAGGGTTTATAACTTCGACTTTGCGAATTTCGCGGCTTCATTCCTTGTTCATTTGTTAACAAAATTTACTACTTTAAGGGGGTATTCCGTAGTGACGCCTGTTTTTCGCCTGCTAGATTTTCAAGAATTTTTTTCTCGAAAAATATAAAAGATATTCAAGTTTTTTTTCTACATATTTATACATATTTAGGTATACAAAAATAATTTTTACTTCATGTATACACAAAAATTACTGCTTCCAGCATCAAAGACGACGAAAGACTGAGCTTTCCGCTTCGAAATGCACTGACCACTTGAAAAATTATCTTAAAGTAGCCAAAAATCGCCTTATGAAAGGCGAAAAGTAGCCAAAAATCGCCTTTGAGTCTCCGCAGGGTTCCGGGCGCACCGAGATTAACGCGGTCGGCGCTCCGACTTTGACGTCCCATAACTTTCTAAATTTTCGAGATATTGGAAAAATTCTTTCACAGTTATAATTGTAAATACGTTGAGATTATAAAACTAAAATAAAAAAAATTTCGAATTTTTGAAGCCATCACTACGGAATACCCCCTTAAATTGAAAAAATGATTTTTTCTGATCTGAAAATTTAGGTTGAACGTAAGGCCTCTGCTGGAACATCGTCGATTGGCGACCATTCTCCAAGTTCAGCATCTTATCTAAAATCAAATCGGAAAAAAACTTTGAAAAAAAAATTAAATTTGGGCTACCATAAATCTATGTTACGTTAGGTCGAAAACGATTTTTTTGACTATTTTATGCGCGCTTGAAAAAGAAAAGTTTGTTTTTCACTCCTTTTTTTCATGTTCATCCGCACAAACAAATGATTTGTTTATAACTTTTTAAATGTTTTATAGGTACAAGGTACCCTAAAAACAGTCCACTTTTTTTTAGAGTTGATTGTGAATTAATCGGTTTGAGAGCTAGGGTGGTTGCCAGTTTATAAAATATAGCTTCGAAAAAAAACGCGATTTAGTTGGTTTGTTTTCTTTTTTTATGATATTGGAGTCAAAACATGCTTTCCGCAAAACGTATTTTTATGTGACAAGCAATTCGAATTCGATAATACCGATTTAGGGGAATATTATAGACACCTCAGAGATGCCAAAAATGCAACAAGAAAAAATCGATTTTTTTCAACAAAAGACCTAGATTGCTAGAGGTTACTGTTCGTGACGTTCAAAAATCGATTTTTTATTTTTTACATAATTTGCATCCTTATGGTGATTAGTATATGTAGTTAAAAGGATTTTGTAAAATCTGATATAGTGTAGAAGTTACGCGCGCCAGCTGGAAAACAGGTAGCTGAGGCACTCTTGCGCCTTGCGAGACGACCTTTTTCCGCTACCTTATCAATTAATATGATCAACCTGCAGATCCAGCAAAACGAATACTTTGGGGAAGCCGAAGGCTGCCTCTATGGTGCCTATAGGTGAATAGATGTAATTTGTTAAAAACAAACATTAAAAACGATTTCTTATAACTTAAAACTGGTGTTTCGAGAAAAATGCATTTTTCTCGAAACAGCATTTTTCAATGCGCGAGGCGCTCTACAGCTTCAACGGATGACTCGATTGACTTGCAATTTGTTCAACCGTAAAGAAAATTTAATTTCGGTGGCCTTATCGAGGCGATTTTTTTTTTGACTTAAACTTTTTTTTTGCGTCCATTGAAGCCAAAAAAAAAAACAGTGAAAATATGACGTCTTTTTTCAAAGGGCCGCCATTTTGATATCCGGGGGTTTTCAGAAAATTTAAAAACGATAAGGCCCCTAAATTGCATGTAGATTAATAATTTTTTACCCGTTTTTGTTTCGGATTAACTGACAAGGGAGACCAATGCACGCAGTGCATGGCTTCAGTTTATAGGACCTACAGCCGCCATTTTGGATTTTTTTTTTATAAAAAAATTTGAAAGTATTCTTTATCTATGAGGAAATAAATTATATTAACTGCCGTTTCAATAAATATTCATTATATACTCGAAAAAAAATCCCAAAGTTGACGCATTTTTCATGCCTATGAACGGTAACCTCCCGTTAAGGTAAACCTACAAATGTTCTAAATACGTGTAACGATAACAGTTTTCTTACGTATCTCAACTTACCCAAACACATTGCTCGAATCAAAAAGCTAACCCTCTCATAATATGTTGCTAATTAGTTGTAGAAAAAAATAATTTATATACAATTTTCATTCAAGGTGCGCTGTTTTGTGTTTTTTTTAGAATACTCTCCGTGTTCTGTTGAAGTATTGTTATCAACATTTCGCTTTGATTTTGGTTACTCTTTTAACCAGCTTTAATTACAAGGATTAGTTAATCTGGGGTATAAAAAAAACCGAAAAAAATGAATTAGTGACGACATGCTTAGTGGTAAACAATTTCCAAGTTTTAGTCGGGCGGTATGTTCCTCTTTTAATTCGCTGGTTAACTAATTTGTATCCAAAATTAAATTATTTTGCGAAGCTACAGTCAAATTATGATGCGCTTTTGACTCGTACTGTTTACAGGACTGGCCAAAAGGTCCTTATCTTCTCGTTCATGTTTAATTGTTAAATTCAAATGCCATTTGTCTTTCAGGAAATAGTTGTTTTGCATAAAATTAAGTAAAACTAACATTTTTTCAATCAACGAACTGCACGATTACATGGTTTTTTTTTGTTTCTCAAGGAAACCAAGCTGCATGCAGGTTTAATTAATGCAAGGTCAGAAGATCATTTCACGTTCACTAAGCGGAAAAAATTACCGCAAATGATACAAAATGCCGGTCAATGGCTGTTGTGCACACCCACGCTTTGGTTCGCTCGAGTTAAAGTAATTACACAAGCTTTTATCAGTTCAGCAGTTGGTTCAAAACGACTAGCCTAAGATTGAGCACGTCCCATCGATTTCTATTACTTAAATTGAGTTGACATTAAAAACACAAAAAGCGGATATTTGCGGACGAGGTCAGATATTGAAGTCTTAAAATTGATTTAAGAACTAACTGCCTAATAATTGTCGTTCGTGTTTCAGAAATAAACGAAAGGGGCCCGGATGGATATATTTTGTGCCAACCTTTTGGAATACTCCTTTCCAAACGATTAATATCGGCTTCACCTGGAGATCAACTTGGCTAATATGCAAATATTATTTCGGTCAATTTGTCCGTTTTATTTTGCAATCACTCTTAAGTTCATCCAGTGCACCTTGACTTAGTAGGTTTAATTACTAGTCTAAAACCGCAATCCTCTTAAAGTTGTCAATTTTAGAGGTTTTCGGTTTCTTTTTACAGTTTAAGCTTATTTTGTCTCTTCTGGCTGTTCAAAGATTTATTCGTTTTCATTAAGGAAGCCGAAAATTGGATGTGATTATTTTCGGCACTACGTATATGTTTTTTGACCGTTTCATGGACACAAAGAATTCACTTAATCGGTGCTAATGTTACGTTGCATTGTTTCAGGTTTTCCCATACTATACTATTAATAGTCAAATCTTAAAGTGGTCGACATTGCACGAGTCACTATGACGTAAGATTGAAACGATCGGACGGGAGTTTATTTTTCCGTTCTACACATTTGAATGAGTGAGTACTTTCGCAATAAATAGCGAATTTTTTGGTTTTTTTGTTGTTAGGTAAATAGATTAATTGGAAACTGATTTAAGATATTTTAAACTAAAACCAGTCAGAGAAAATAGTATTGAAATTGTCTGTGTTGAATATAAACGTAGTTGAAATACTTTTAGGTATTATTCTGTTAGTTATTTGTTATCGATTATAATATTGTGAGAATTTCGTTACCAAACTGTCAAGTGGTATTCACTATTTTAAAACTGTTTCAAAAGTACACAATATTGTGAAATTTATAGTCGAAAGCATGTCTTCAATCGAGCAATGCATAAATCTTATGTAAAAACATGTTCTCTATTCATATACATACTTTTATACATTTTAAGTAGACTTGTATAAAAAAATTTATTGAAGAGGATGTTAATGAAAACAGTAACTAGATTTCATAAAAATGTAATAGAGAAGACAAAACCATTTTCGTTTGATAATTAAAATATGTCAGTAAGTACAGAAATAAAAAGGGGGGGGGGGGGCAAACAAAATTTTTTTAATTAATAATAATGATGAAAATTATTGTGTATGCGTGTATTTGTACACCAAAGTTATAATTTTCCGTTTACAACATATTTCAAAAAGAAAAAAATCGTTTACATACTATTTTAATTATATTTATCATCCAAAAAAATCTGGGACGCCTGGACACCAGTTGTTCCAATTGTAAACTATTACCGGACAAATTTTTTAATACAAAAATTTGTGAATTTTTATCATTTATGATTATAATTGTGAACTTTATTGAGAAAGCATATTATAGTAATTTATACAGTGATGTCATAGATGTAGTGTCTACTTTTTCTCTCACTTTTTTGATTACAACAGGAGGTAGGTGAAATAATTTCGGTTCTAATTTCTTATCGTACGAGGACTGTATGATAAGTACCCGTGTTAGGCAAGAAAACGCATAATTTTTTTTAATTCATTTCTCAATATAGTCTCCATCCAAAAAATATGATTTGTCGAACTCCGCAAAATAGGCCTCTGTTTCGGTGATGATTTCCTCGTTTGACGAGAATCGCTTCCCGCCAAGCCATTTTTTCATGTTTGGAAACAAAAAGAAATCGCAGGGGGCCAAATCTGTACAATAGGGTGGGTGAGGCAGCAATTCGTAGCGTAATTCGACCAGTTTTGCTGTGGCGATTGCGGACGAGTGAGTAGGTGCGTTGTCATGGTGAAAAAGAATTTTTTTTCGCCAAGTGGGGCCGTTTTTTTATCAATTCAGCATTGAATCGGTCCAATAAATCAGCATAGTACTGTCCCGTGATTGTTTATAAGGACAACTTCACTTTGATTTCCTCACAAGTCTTTCCATCCAAAAAAAAAGAAATCGAATCACTGATCGATATTGCTCTTTCTCCATGATTGCAAATAAACACGAAGTTGATGACTTTCAACAGCTGTCAAAACAAAACTTATCACGGGTACTTATCATACAGCCCTCGTATTGTTCTCTACCTCTGATATTCAAATGTTAAATGTGAAGACCAAAAGGGTGCTAATTTGGAGTTCGTTCTTAAAAGGAGAGTTAAGGAGTTATACGTAGTCAGAAGGCCGAAAATAGCGATTTTTCAAGAATTTTTTGTTGACAGACATTTTAATTTATTAACTTGAAATTTTGTATGCATATAATGCATAATTTCACAATAATGTCATATTTTTTATTTGTAAAACTAATGATTTTCAAGGTCACAGCAGACGATCCCCGAAACCTCCTTGAAAAATTATTAAAATTTTTTTTGCATTTTCTTATTTAATAGTACAAGCCTTCAAGAGTATTTAGTTAAAATTTGAGATCGATTGAAGCAAAACTGCCGGAGATACAGTGCCTCGGGTCTCCCTCCATTCGATCCATTCCATATACAAAAGAACAGTGTTAAAACTTTAAACGGGTTTTTCTCAGATTTAGTTTTTTCAAAGTCAGTGATCACTGTAACTTAAAAACTACTCATCCGATCCTTCTCAAATTTTGCACACTTCTTTTATACATAACTTACGAGGTAACAACGTCGAGATTTTGTATTTTTTATTATTATATAGTTTTCAAAAAATTCGTCTTTTTTTACTTCTAAAAATGAAGAAAAAAAAAAATAAAAAAAAATCTCGACGTTGTTACCTCGAGAAACGCATAAACTAACGAAATCTTTTTTGTTTTTTGTCAACAGATGATCCAGTAACGAGTTTCTTTTTATGTATACGAAGATTTCCTCAATTCAATGTCCGTCGCTCAATTCACAATATTTTTACCCAAAAATTTAACAGAAGACTCTTGAAATGTTGTACTATTATGTTCTTAACTTACAAAAATTTATATTTACTATATATTTTTGTTTCTTTATTGAAAATTTGTTTAAAATATTGAAAATAAAGGAGTTAGTTTAGTCGAATCAGCATGGCTTACTGCCTGGTAGGTAGATGACAACTAATTTGCTTGAATTTACCTCCCACATAATCTCTACCGTCCAACTAAGTCTCCAGGCCCTGTCTCTACACCGACTTCACCGACTTTTTTGATTATATTTATATGAAGATTTTCTCATGCGTTAGAAACAGTCATGATTCTTTCTGCATTTAGGATGATTTAAATACCTTCAAGAACTGGTGTGGATTGAATGGCCCGCAGCTTAACTTGGATAAATGTGAAGTTATGTTGCTCTCTAGAAACCTCAATCAGCTCGTCTTTTATTATATCTTTGGGGAAACTAATATCCGTCGCGTGCAGACCGATACTGACGTAGGTCTAAAGCTTGACGAAAAAACTCGATTTCATTCTGCACATAAACTATATTTTTTCTAGGAGTAATTCAGTTCTGGGTTAGGTAAAGCGGCGGTCGAGAGAGTTTTCTGATCGGAAGACCTTAATTCACTTATTCTTTTCTTTGGTTAGTTGGTTTGACCAATTCTCGAGTATGCACTTAAGGTTTGTCTCTCCATAAATTTATATGTACCATCATTTTTATATTATTTAATAAAAATGTTTCTTGGCTTTTAGAACTAACTACGGTGTGCTGTGTAGAAAACTCTTTCAAAATACGAAAAAGCAAAATTGAAAAATAAATAAAGAAAGGGGTTTCCCATAGAAAGATTGCTATAGAAAATTATGAAAATTTGAGTGTTGTAATCTTCTACTTCTATCTACTCATTATAAATATAAGATCATAGGTGACCAGTCCCACAATACTTAATTCGTCCCAAAGAAGTTGGTAAATCCACAAGATTCAAATTACGCGTGCATTGAACAAAATTAAGAGAAATTAAGTTCAATACATAAACGTCTTTGTCTACTTGTCTTTGAAGACGAATTAATGGCGTAATGTAGATTTTCATGTGCGTAGATGAGAAACTTTCAAATTTTTGATAACTTTTATGGTAACTTAAAATTATATCCACCACTATATGTATTTAATTTTAGCGAAAGAAATTTAAGTACTACAAAAAATAAAAGAGCATCATTATCGCGATCAAAGTCAGCTGTTTATTTATTGTTTACGCAACAGAAATGATCTTTAAAACCTAAGAAGGGAACACATACCTCGTTGGTATTTAAACATTTACTCAAAGCGAAGATACTGAAATCGTCTAATTAGCAAAAAGTTGTGTCATAATGAACTGGAAATTTAAATAAAAAGCGTTTAATGTTCTTTAAAATAAATAAATCTCTTAAGTTATCAGATGAAAAAAACAAGAGTGATTACATGAATTTTCTTTACCTCGCTCGATAAAGATTTTTTAGTGCAGACAATTATTTCTGTACGTAAGGGCGTCGTTTTCTTGATCAAGAAAATTAATTTGTATAAAGATTAATAAGCTTAAAACGAGTATTTTATAAATTATCTCAATACTTTTGATTTTTACAATTATAAAATACTATTTCTAGTTAAATAACAACCCATTAACTCAGATCTTCTCAGGAAAAAAAAAGAAACGATCCGTACTTGTAATCTATAATCTTTGTTCTGAACAAATAATATATATTTGACATCTGCCAAATATTGATGGCCTGGTTTTGTTTTATATTTGTAATTGATTTAAATATTGTTATATTGTATTGTAGACGTTATAAGTGTTGAAACAATTTTTTTTTCAGGTAAGCCTAACAGTATAATGTACAACAAACTGACTTCATTGCTCTGTATGATGTAATCCCAAGTACGTAGTTTATGCTAATTGTTTGTGTTAATACAAAAAATATAAAATTATAAATACTAACGTAGGTATATAATTAATATTAGTTTTAAAACAATATTCACATTTTAATTACACTACGGACGCTCTTTAATCTTAACTTATGTGTAAATTACTATTAATTAGGTTAGGAAAGCCGATCAGCCTCACATAGACTTAAGAACGGTCCGTTGTGTTCCCACATCCGCGGATCTCATCTGAATGTCAATATAGGGTTTATTTAGAACCAGCCACAACTGTTAATAAACCGGAGAAGCTGCTTCAGCCATATGTAAGAAACCTCGTCCAGTCCACCGAAGAAGCACGCGCCTAACGCTTTGTATCTTCTCCTGGCCAGGCCCAGGCAATCGCAGAGTAAACACTGAACGCTTTCCACTTCTTCCTCGTCCATACAACTTCTACAAAAGTCGTTGGTGGGGATGCGTAGGCGTTCAACGTGTCTACCGAAGAGACAGTGGCTGCGATAATACTTCAGCTTCTCTTTCGCAGGAAAGCTGTTTTCTTAATGTCTCAAACTGGTCACAGCTGCATTGACATACCGCATGTAGTCAAATTGCTCCATCTTTCATTAGCAAGCTGAATAGCCTTAAGGTCAACTTTTCCTTATACTGACTCTAGAGGCCGGCTGATCGACCTGTCGTTCAGTTGAGAACCTTCCTTAGAAAGCGTATCAGCCACCTCATTGCCCTGTATCACACTATGACCAGGGATCCAGTAGAGAGTTGTGCCTTGCTCCTAAGTTATAACACCTACGTACCAGCTGTGACCTTATTACGTTAAAGTCCAACGCCTTTACTGCCACTTGCCTGTCTATATAAATTCCTATGTCGCTATCATTTGGTAAATTTCGGCGTGTAACATTCTTGCCGCTCTTTCTATGGCCAAGATTTCTGCACACACTGCAGCAGACCGGCAATCAATACTGCTTACGTCTGTTTACGCAATCTGAGTACATCCCAGCTCCCACCCCACCACTATCAATCCATTAATGAAGACCGCTATATTTGCCATGGTGACACTACCATCCCCCCCCCCCCCCCCCCCCCTCCGCTCTGTCTGGAATTTCGGTCAAGGTACCATTCAATAACTAGATTAATCTTTTATCTTCATACTGTGTTCTCGCACAAAGTGATATATTTACGGAAGGGGTAATTTTGAAAGAAATAGGTTTTTCTGTTCTTATCTAAGGGCTTTTTGATTTTTAACATCTTCAAGCATTTGGTTTTAATAGTATTATATATATTAATGCAACGGATTGAACGCTTTTGATCTCATCGTTCTATTCAGGTAATATTGGGCACAATTCTAATTGCTACTAAGGTAACACTGGTGGACTGCAAGGTTTTGTTCTAACACCTACTCTACTTCTGTTAATTAATGGCCTCTTATTATCCATTTTCAATCCTCCACATAGTTTGGCTAATGACAGCAAAATTGATTTCGCCTACTCCTAAAATTATAATGATGATGCAAGGAATTAAGGGTAAGGGAATCTGTTAAGAGGTTGAGTGAAAAGATGACGGTATGTGCCTCGCTTAATCCTAGATAACTAAACTTAAATTAGTATTACTCTGTAACTAATCATTCGACTTAAGAACTTACAAATTAAAAACATGCATATTTTTATACGTCCTTTATGTATTTTCAAAAAATTACCATAATTTAAAAGAATCAATATAATATTCTAATTAAAAATAGATATGTGGTAAAAATTAGCTTTTGCAAACTTGGGAGATGTTTAAAGTGCTTATGTATTATGTCATTCTGCATTTTTTATTTGCACAGAAAGAAGACAATTGCAGCAAAACTCTAAAAGTGACAAGTGTACAACCGCCCTTATCACCTTCGGGTGACTAATTTTACTAGTTATGAAGGTACTGTGAGTGAGGTGGTGTGGGCGCTACGGGAACATCTCGAATTCGCAAAACTGACAGTGATCGGTAGTCTTTTAAAAGAATGTTAAGTTATCTAGGGTTAAAAGTCCTGGGCTCATAAGACGAGGGAAAGTCAGAGGATGATGTTGTTCCATATTCGTTTTGTTCTGCTAAGGAAGTATTCCCAAAATTTAGCGGTACGTTTAAATTTTACATGGAGAGTGTAAGTCTGGCTGTGGGTGTAAGCTCTTATATCGCGCGTTGTGATATATACAAGGCTTGCAATTTCGTTCAAACAGTGGTCGTAGTGATAAGAAAATGAGAGACAACCGACATTTCGTTGATACTACAGAGAGTCAATGCTCTCAGATATTGCGTAATCGCCAATCAGTTTGATAGCCCTTTTTTGAACTTTTAAGCATAATATAGTCGGCGAAACTATGAATACGATTGAAAGTGAGAGATAAGGTCATTAATAAAAAGAAAAAGTAAGACTGGTGAAAGAACTGAACCCTGAGATACACTGATATTTATACGCTAGAAATCAAATATAACTAACAAGCAACGCGTTACATAACATAAATTTTTTATTGAAATTAAAAGTCCTAACTCTTAACTCCTGCCTCACGGCTAACTAAACTGAACTGAACTTACGAATTTCACGCACACACATTAGGGCCAAAGTGGCTGAAATTTCGTTTAATTTACATTGCTTCTTATTCCGGTATTTTGCGCAACATAATTGACATTTTTAGGTAAAAATAATCATCTGAGTGTTCAGTAACGTTGGGGGGGGGGGGGATTGAACGTCTAGTTTTGCATTGTGTGAGCTGGCTTACAGCCCAGACTGAGTGGATTTTTCCTTTATTACAAATGAAAGAAATGCTCCTAGGCTGGCAGAGGTTCGAACCTGCATCCATGGCGTGGTAATCGTGTCACTCAACCATTGAGCCAACTCAATCTGAACTGATCAAATCCAGCAGCCTTTATCATCCTCTTGGCTAGCAAATACCTTTCGTCTAACGTCCTGGTTGAAATTGAACAAAGCTCGACTAATCACTTGAATATTATATTCCGCGAATTTCTGCAGATATCTCTCAATTATTCCGCTGAGCCAAATTTGTATACCGAGAAGGCTGTTCTTTTGTTTACTTCTTGCTTCTATTAGCTTGAAAAATAAATTAAGTGAAGAATTTTACAAGGTTTTCTACTGCTGCTCTAGAAATTAGAAATTTATGTTCCTTTTCGCCGATTTCAAATTTAATCCTCTCTTTAAACAATTTTATAGAGATCGTAATTTCACTTTCCTATCTTGGAATTACTATACAAGAACCACAGTCTTTTTTTTCCTACATCTTGAATTAAATATTAAAATGCTCAAATGGTAGATACTACTTTTGCTATGACAAGTAGCTAACAATTCAAAATAATTAGAAATTTACTGGTTGGTCAATAAGTTCAATTAATATTTTATCACGCTTTCTGTTTACAGTTACAGTGCAAGTGAGTAAAGTGAGCATAAAAACAAACAACAAACAAAAAGTGATATCTTAAAAACTTGTCTAGCTTCTTGTACTATGAAGTAACAATTGCTCGTACTTATGGGAATTGCTATGTGTTATACTGTCCAGGTTTTTTCTATTACCGAATTATGTATAAATTACGCTTAATTTCACTTAATCTTGAAATGATCACTGACTCATAAAATACGAAATGAACTTACTTCAAGCCAATTGTTAAAATCTTATGATGTTTTTTAAACACTAAAACAAATTCTGTTTGTAAATTTTATTGATGATTTAGTACTTATGGAAATCTTATGACCTTTTACCATTGGTAATAGATTGACCATCGCAGTTTTCAGAAATAACGAAACTTGTTCAAACAAATTACGATAATAAATTTTTAGTACTTCAGTACTTTAGTACTACGATAACCGAATTTTTAGTATTTCAGATTAATGTGCCGCAATATTCTATTTTAAGAATAATTTTCGGAAAAGCGATAGTTAATCGGTTTTATATGTAGTTTACTTTGTGATAACTTAAATACACATAATTATTTTCCTAACTTGAAGTGACCATGCACAAATGTCGCTAAAAGATTTTCAAAGTTCTTTCCTATTTTTCACCCCATATTCTGAAAAATCAAGAATTTTTATATTCAGATATTTTTTAAATATATTAGATTATTTTTTAAGATCGATTTTCAAAGTTAGTCAGAGGTGAAGCTTAAGTAAAGTAGTCACCGATTTTTTAGGAATGACCTCTAATCGAAAAAAATACCAATACAAAAGTTGTACGTTTTTAAGATACGAACTTGACTCAAACTTAACTCCGCTTTTGGAGGTACTTTTTTTAAGTTGACCTTCAAATTGCCTTAAAAATTGAGGTCAAGTTCAAGTTTAAGGTCATCATCAAGTTCGTCTCCCAAAATCACCCAGTGTTATATTAATTTTGGTCGATTGTTTCAGTATACGAGTAGATAGGAATTGAAATATCAAGCAACCTCAGCTGTATCGATCTATCGTCTAAACTTCTTCTTATAAAGATGTAGTAGTAAGAAATACTTCACCCTATCAGGCTTAGCGCTAATCTACAAGGCATATACAGGGTGTTTCAGATCGGACATGCCAAAATGAGTAGGATAATAGATCTCAACTAGACAAACAAAAAATTGTATGGAAGGGGGCAATCTCGAGCGTTTGGGTGTTACAGGGTGAATCATAAATTTCAGTTTTTCATGGTATGCACATTACTCTTTTAATTTTATCTTTTGATCTACCCAACATATAGACATCAAACAAACGCTAAAAAACTACTATCCCAATGGCCTTTCCAAAATTGTCAACTCCTACCATTACAGGTACAGTTACATCCCAAAGTGAAAAAAATGGTTTGCGATTACCTAAAGTTCAGCATTTTCCCAAATTGTCTCCGAAATTCATGTAATTAGTATACCCCTATTTTATTTTTATTAGATTGCCCATCTTATTACCTTTCCAAAAAGGTGCAACATGTCCACGTAGAGAAAATATATAGAAATTTATAGTTGGAGTTGGGCCTTCAGCTGCTGCCTAGAACGTCCGAACTCGATGTGGGTGGAAGTTAATTAAACAGTTGGGACATAGAGGCGATGGGCTCGCGCATTCCATACAAGGTTCGGCGGTGAGGCTCTTGGAAGAAGTCGTGATTGCTCAAGGTCCGGGCCGGGACGTTATCTCACGTCGTTGAGTATTTGGGTAGAGTTAATCGACCCCTGCAACAAATCAAAAAAAAAAAAAACAACTTTAGAGACCTTGCGTGTGCCGAGAAAAATTAGACTAAGTCTGGCAGGATAATGAGTAAGGTGAATAGGTTCACGCCAGGGGAGGCCACGAAGAGCGATCCTTAAAAATCTGCGCTGGACTAATTCAATTCGGTTAATATGGACGTAATAATAAGGATAGTAAGGGTTCCAAACCGGATAGGTCTGACGAAAGTGCATAAAAGAGGCCTCGTAAAGTATGGATCATCAAGCTCCCGAAACCACCTCTTTACAAAGCCAAGCGTGGAATTGGCTCTGCCAACCAGGAAGTTCACGTGGTCCTCAAAGAAGAGACGGGAGTTAAGAATCACGCCCAGGTCAAGACCAAGTCGAGGCTGTAAAGGCGTGACCGCCCATGGAGTAGGTGAAGGAAATAGGACGACTCCTACGTGAAAAGGACATAACGGTGTATTTGCTGGCGTTCAGTGGAAGGCGATTAATGATGCGCAAATCGGAGCTCAACAGAGGACAGTCGTAGTTACAGGAGATCGCTCGAAACATTTTAGCATCGTCAGCGTAACACAAGTGAACAAGTGTGTTTTTCTTATGGAGAGGTGGGTAACTTACACTTCCTTATCTGTTAGTGTAGTTCAGCTTAGTTTGACATATGCCGGCGTTCTCAGCACAATCTAATGGAACTCAACTAAAGTGGATATTATCATGCTCGTCCTAAATCAACGCCCAACTTTAACCCTCCTAAAACCTGTATAACGTGTTTTTCTTATGGAGAGGTGGGTAACTTACACCTCCTTATCTGTTAGTGTAGTTCAGCTTAGTTTGACCTATGCCGGCGTTCTCAGCACAATCTAATGGAACTCAACTAAAGTGGAAGTTATCATGCTCGTCCTAAATCAACGCCCAACTCTAACCCTC
The DNA here is from genome assembly GCA_964036015.1 of Leptarthrus brevirostris. NCBI lineage: Eukaryota > Metazoa > Arthropoda > Insecta > Diptera > Asilidae > Leptarthrus > Leptarthrus brevirostris. The sequence goes on from OZ038371.1 coordinate 154,656,453, forward strand.
CTAAAACCTGTATAACATAAAAGGCTTTAAAATATGGTATATCAGCTTACAAGTATTAAAAGGGTAAACCACTCATTCAATGAAAAGCTGCAGGAAGCCATAGAAATTTGAGTTTACCAAACTCATTCCACAAATCAACGATTCGATTAACAATTGAGCAAACAAAAATATATATTTCTTCACTTTAGGAGGTAGTAGGGTATGATTTGGGTTAATTTGAATAACTTTTTTGCGTAGTAAAACTAATTTTCACATTTCGGGATTTTGATACATGAAAGTAGAGGTTTTAAATTTACATAAAAATATTTTTATTTTTATTATTCAAGGGTTTAATGTGATAATTTGGCTGCCTGAAGTAAACCCCTTTTGTCGCCCGCCCACATGATATCTCGACTTTAAACCATTTAAAAACAGAAAATCAAAATTTTTCTCATAAAGTAGGACTTTAATTTTCGTCCGTACCATACGTTACCTACAACTTAAGTGATAAAATCAATAAAATCGCACCCAAGTTTCATCACAATCGGATGGATGAATAAGCGATAAGTTGATTTGAGCGCGATCATTTACATATCTGTTCTTTGGATAGTCTTTATTGCATTAATTAAAAATCCAGTGCGTTTAATTTACCAAAGATTGTACAATCCTGCCCTGCAAACGAATTTTTTACTTTATCCTTTTTTTCAATATTCGCCCCTGTGTTAATTGAATTCTGAAATCAAAGAAGAAAAAAAGAGTAAACTTGCGTACTTCTACAATTTTAACTGGAGATTATCGTAGTTGTGCACTAACTATGTGAAACACTGAAATTTGTTCGTGTCTTCTATTCATATCTGAACGCTTTCATCCAACCAACCCAATTTAGGCGTTATGACAAACAAATCAAGTTAATTACTGAAGCGAAATGAATTACACCTAGCTATCGAAAATTTACAGATAGCTTTCACAAACACGTGTTTCTCTATAATTACGAATATGTCATAACATCCTTACGAAGAAATTCCAGTTGAACGAAAATCGTGCTATTTGGTCTTATTTGTTTGCGCTTAAAGATAATTCTCACTTTAAACAATGCTTTCAGTGCAACAGGTGCACCATCTTTACTGATGTTTTTGTTTCATTACGTGTTAGCTGCTATCATTTCTATTGTAATAGAATTCACGCTTCAAGACGACTGATTATGTATACATACCGTTTCAAATTTCCCTTACTATTTACTTTAGGAAATCTGACAATATTATATAATTGTGTAATTTCTTACTTTCATTATATAAAAAAATGTCATCATATGCGCTTTAAATTAGGTTTACGTTCATTAATTGTACTTACCTTGAATCGTTACAAGCGTATTCATCTCACTTAATTAATAATTTTAATTACCAAGTCTTGAACTGTGATGGGATAAAATGAATGGGGATTTCAAACTTGTTAGATGCTGTGATTTCATCAGTCTAATTTCCAATCGAACCCCAGTGATTTACCTTTGTTTAATTAAACGAGGATTAACTGTTTAGTAATAGGACACCTCTTTGGCAGGTCAAGTTGCATTAGGCTTTGTGCAATTATTTCGACGTGTGCTAAAAAAAGAATAGTTCGCAGAAGATTTTAAACCTATTACACGATACAAATCTGTCATAGGTTATGGGCTAAAGCAACAGTATGATTTCGACCAGTAACGGTAGAAGATTTGCAGTGAGTGATGGGCACCTTTCTTCTACTTTATTACTTTTTTTTTGCAACTAACTCCAGTTCTATGAGCTTTACTACTGAATAGTAATATGTATAGTTAAAAAATCTAGATTTTTTCTAATATACATATTTTATTGTTATTATCTCCCACATGAAAAATAACATTAGAAAAAGAATCGTAAATTAGATATCCGAGTTATAATTAGATCTCTCTCTCCTAGTAGAGGTTCCCTGTAGTTAATACCCTATGCTTCACATACCCCCTGTGAAGCATAAAGTATTTACTACAGCGCCCCATACCTGATCTGGTGCTGCGCTAACGCCTTTAAAACCGGCCAAGATTTTTTGATATGGGAACTTTCCTGCTCTACGGATCTTCTCCTCGGGTTGCGCGGTCGTCTGGTTTGGCGTTTTCTTTGGGTCCTGTGCGGTTTCTAATCTAGAGCCTGATGAGCGATCCGTTCCGCCATCTGCTGTTACTATTCTTCCGAAATAACAACATTTATACACACGTTCCTGAGTCGAACATCATAAGTTTGATTTTAGGAACCTTGCTCTTAATCCGCAACTTTCTGTACTGAGAGCTTCGGGCATTTGACCTGTTTGTGTTGGATAGAAAACATAGGTCCACCGTCTGCGTAGTCCAGGGTCGTAAGAAGTGTAACCAGTTTCCATTTAATCCAATACGTCAAGAATAGCAAAGGTAAAAATATAATTCCTTGTCCTTTTTTTCTTTTTTTTTGCGGGAGAGGTGAAAATCTTCCAAAAGACACCAGACAGCCCGTGCCCTCCGGTAGTGTTAGATTCTTACTCACTAAAAACACCTCTCTGGGGATTAGCCGAAACAGACCACATAACCGGGTCCCTTTTCGTCCCCTCCCAGTCTCCCTTAGTGGGGGCAACTGAGTATCCAGTTATCCCACTGTCGCCACTAACCTCGGTTTCCTGGGTCACTGCTAGAATCCTAGCCTATCTGCATAAATCCATGTTTTCCTGCCGTCTCCAGTGTTCCCTCTTGGTCCATGCGTTAGTTACATCACTTACCCCTGCAATGTCGTAGACAGTTCCAGGCCGTAGACGTTCCAGGCCGTAACGCTTTAGTCCTGAGCCAGGACAAGGAACCCCTTCCGGATTAACCGGAGCTAACCCTACGGAAGGCAGATCTGCAAAAATCCATGTTTTCCACCGTTTCCAGTGTTCCTTCTTGGTCCATGCGTTAATTACAACCTTCATCCCTTCTATGCCTACGGCATAACGCTTTAGTCCTGAGCCAGGACAAGGAACCCAGTAGTATGAATATGGGGGTTCTGGGACAGAAGAAAATCGAGCCCAAAATGTGCTATGGGGGTTCTGGGACAGAAGAAAATCGAGCCCAAAATGTGCTATGGGGATTCTGGGACATAAGAAAATCTAGCCGAAAATGTGCTTTGCCGATTCTGACGCAATCTTGGATTTAGGGTATTCGGTCTTGTAGGCTACAATTGAGAGATAAGGAAAAGAGATAAGGATTGTCGGCCATCTTGGATTTTCGGTATTCGGTCTTGGAGGCTACAATTGATCTTCTTCTTCTTTGATTTACACCTGGATTTAGGGTATTCGGTCTTGTAGGCTACAATTGAGAGATAAGGAATGTCGGCCATCTTGGATTTTTGGTATTCGGTCTTGGAAGGCTACAATTGGTCTTCTTCTTCTTTGGGGATAAGGGAAAGGGGTTTCGAAGGTCAAAGGTCAAGGTCGGTGATTGTTTAGTAAGATAAGGCACCTGTCGGCCATCTTGGATTTTGGGTTTTCGGTCTTGAAGGCTACAATTGATTTTGTTCTTCTTTGATTTGCACCTGGACTTAGATCTGGACTTGGACTTGGATCTGAACCTGGACTTGGGTATTCGGTCTTGGAGGTTACAATTGGTCTTCTTCTTCTAAAAAATTGCTATGGCGGTTCTGGCTCATGAGAAAAATTGCTATGGGGGTTCTGGCCCATGAGAAAAAATCGAATCTTGGATTTTGAGTATTCGGTCTTGGAGACTACAATTGGTCTTCTTCTTCTTTGGGTTGTTGATGGAAAGATAAGGATTGTCGGCCATCTTGGATTTTCGGTATGGAAAAAAAAGTATGAAAAAGTAAGAAGAAGATGCGAAATTGGGAAGTGCGGACCTTGGTTCGTGCTGAAGATAAGAGTTTGTTGTTTTGAGTTTTTAATTACGAAGTACACCTTTATCAGCTAAATGAAATAACATGATGCGAATTTAATAGGAAGACAGAATATTGCGTAATAAAGATTTCACCACATTGAGTAAATAGATGAAGATTATTTTTTATTTCTTTTGCAAATTCTTATTTCTATGATATCATTTGGGGTCCAAGCAAGTTTTAGCATGTTTTTCTGCTCGAGCTGTGATTGATAAGCGAGCTAGTGACTGCGTAGAAATTAATAATTTGGTGGCAATGTTGAGATCGTTGGGTGATAAGGTTTTGTAGATGAACCTGACCTCGTGCTGAAAATAAGAGTTTGTTGTTTTGAGTTTTTAATTACGAAGTACTCCTTTATCAGCTAAATGAAATAACATGATGCGACTTTAATTGGAAGCAGAATATTGTACCCTCGAACTTTAAAAGATTATTATGCAATTTCTTTTCCAGATCTAAATATAGCCATTAATTTGAGGTCATATTATTAAATAATTTCGTGTTTTATACAACTAGCAAGTAAGCCATTCCACCGATTACGTCATCAGGACCTTGATTACTAGTTAAAATAACAGAATTTCTGTAAATAAGAGAAAAAACCTGATGTTTAAAAATAACATGCATCGCTTTGCATAAATCCGTTAATAAGTAATAAACGTCTAGTCAAGATAGCTAGAATGGCTTCTTTCGGTACTTTGGAGAGGTTTATCATGTGAAGAACTTGCAAAGAAAATAAATATCTTTTCATAGCCTTAAACTTCGTTTCTTTATGATTCAGCCGTGATAATCTTAATAAGGGAAACCATTGGTTCGTAATTATGCTTTGAATTTATATCAAACTAGCAGCTACCAAACCCATATAACAACCTTGAACTGCAGAAGAAATGAACAAGATCATTGGCGTTGTTGTAGCACTTTCTAAAAATTGCCTCAAAACTGTGAATTTAGACTAGAACAAACAAAATCGAAGTAGCTGAAATGTCTTCTTTCGATACTTTAAAGAGATTTATCATGTGAAGAACATAAGAAAATAAATTTTTTATATGCTTCATGTAACAATAGACTCAAATTGTGATTTCACCGAGTTCAGTTAACTTTGAGTTTGTTATGTAATTTTGGCAAATGTCAGCTTCCGGGTTTGTTGCCGTTGCAGCACTTTATAAAAATAGACTCAAAAACTTTGAATTGGACCGATAGAACAAAAAAAATCGAGGTAGCTGGAATGGCTTTCTTTTGGTAATTTAGAGAGATTTATCATGTCAAGAACTTAAGAAAATAAAAATCTTTTCATAGCCTTAAACTTCGTTTCTTCTTTTTTCAGTCGTAATAATCTTAATAAGGGAAACCATATTTTTTCTTGAATCGTAATTATGGTTTAAATTTATACCAAACTGCCAGCTAACAACCCTATATGACATTTAAAATTTAATTTTTGTATGCGTCATGTAACAATAGACCCAAATTGTGAAACTACTATCCCAATGACCTTTTCAAAATTTGTAGAGAAATACAGCTGAACCAATGAAAGAAATTTAAAGCGCATTAAACAGGGCTTTAATAATCGTATTGAAAGCTTTCTATTGGAAAATGATGATGAAGGAATATTGGATCCAAAACAATTTTTCTACAAAATCGAACCTCAAGTTATAAATCTTCTTGAAGCAAGTTTACAGAAACACAATGCTATAAAGTTCAATATTGAATTATTTTGCAAATTTATGAAATATGCTAAAACTGATGATGTAGATGAAAACGAAGTAGCTTTAGTTATAAAATCTTCTCAGGCAAAGATGAACATAGCATCCGATAATTTTCAATTTCCAGACATACTCGATAGAATGATGAAACAAATTATTGCAAAATCTGAAGAATTTCAAGAAATTTATAGCGGTTGGGCTCTTCTAAGAATCATCCACATTGAAGTGGAAGTATGATTGTCGTTTATTTATTAAAGCCTTAGATATAGTTAAAGATGCAATAAATATTATACCATTAAATAAGGAGCGATATGTGTCAATCGCGAAAAGAATTTATGATGCAAGAAATCAAAGTATAGAAATTATATATTTTTAGATTCATATAGAGTTATGTCCTCTAGCGTAGAAAAATTAGATAATAATTTATCTGATGAAAACTTAATATTAACCTGATCCTTTTATAAAAATCACGATTTATTTAATTTAAGTTTGTAAAGCATTCGAATGCAAAATATTTGTAGACTATTTATATTGTCATTATTATATAGCATCAGGATTATTTTGGGATGCTATGCTTAAGCATACAAAGATTCAATTACAATAATTATTAACTGACGTTAATGTGTATAACTTTATATGTTCTCGCAGGCATTCTACTGCTAATAATAAGTATATGGAAAATGTTACCCCATCACAAAGCTCAACATATTTAATTTATCTCGATACCAAAAATTTATATGGGTGTGACATGTCTGAATTCTTACCATATGAAGAATTTCAATGCGATAGAAAATACGGATATCGATATAATGAGCATTCCTCAAAGTTCAGAAATTAAATATATATATTTTGAAGTAGATTTAACTTATCTAGAATCACTTCATGACATACACAATGATCTACCATTTTGCGCAAATAATATAAAAATCCTCTGAATTAGGCTCAAGGAAATTGATATGTGACTTAGAAGATACATTTCATTATATAATCCATCATAGAAATCTCCAAAAAGTAGTTTAAAGTATGAATTGAAGTTTTCATGCATTCATAGAGCTCTTTGATTTAGACAATCGAATTGATTAAAACAATATATTGATCTTAGTACTTTGCATAGATCAAAAGCTGTTAACACTTTCCGATCTTAAGCTCTTATGATGGAATTTGTATTTATCACGATGAATGACACTAATTTTGTGTTCTTAAGTATATTCAAATGTTCAACAGGTGTTTACTATTGTCAAGACTTATTCTAATATTACCATTAAATCTTTTGGTGGGAGCACAGTTCGGTTTACTAAAATTATCACAGTTTAAAAAATTATTAGCTTTATTTTTGGTTTGTCTTTTACTTTGTGGGCATTAGCAAGTATAAACATGTATTTGAAAATGGGTATACCCCCAAACAAAATGTGTTTACAAAATACTAAATTTCTTCGAAATAAAAACACTCGTAATTCACTTAATCAATTTTTATTTAAAATCGGCAGAATTCTATTAACTCTTCCTGACATATCATTATTTTATATTATTAATTTACATATTTCTAAATCCTGGTATTTCGTCCATTTTGTTTTCGATAAATTTTAAATTGCAATCTTCATCCATCTCATACACAGTGTTGTTGATCTCCACTGTTTGAATCTCTGACTGCGGTTCCACTGATTGATGATTTTCGAAAATGAATTTTACAAAGCATATTGTCAATACAAGAACATCTTTTTGTCTCTGAAATCCCTCCATTTTCTGAATTATAGGCTGTGTTACTTTATTTAGATATTCCTGTTTAATATCACCATCCTTGAGATTTGTATTAAGTTCGATGTTTTCAAATTTGTATTCATTACATCGATTGATGTATTTGAATCGTGTTATAACCCGAACAGGTTCATATGCACCATTTTTTAGATATTTTTGAATGCGTTCTTGAAATTTGTTTAAGTAATGTTCTTCCAGTAAATACTTCAGCGCATTTATTCCGAAAGCCAGTTGATTATTCACCGCTAATATCATTTCATCCCATACTGGGGTGAATTGTATCTTAAAAGTAGATTGCTCGCGAGGAGTCTTTACGACAGCTTTTCCTTCCATTTTATTTCTGTAATAACATTTTTTTGTTTACGTATTTATTAATTACTCTGCAACATACCTGATCTTCCTTCCTTTCCTGAATCTGGTCTATCTAAATATTTGCCTCAGCTTTTATAGCAAGTATTTTACCCCCACTGGAAATTTTTAAAACTTGAACTGCTTAAAATTAAATTAAATTGAAGATTTCATTAACGTTATTCCCTTAAATAAAGTGTTATATATCAATGTCAAAGACAATTTTTTTTCATCTGAGAATAAAACGATTGAATTACAATGTTTAGATTCCATTCGCTTTATGCCTGCGAGTTTAGATACTGTGAAAAAAAAATCTGAATGATGAAGACTTTAGAATAATCCATAATGAATTTAAAGATGATGAGTATTTTAATTTAATAAGAAGAAAGGGGGTTTTCATATGATTACTTAAATTCTTTTGATAAATTTAAAATGAAGCACAGGATTTTTTAATAAATTTAGCAATAAGAAGAAGAATATCTGCTAGCAGACATTTTTGAGAATTTTAGAATAGTATACATAAATATCTATGAGTTTAACCCGAATCATTATTACACAACACCAGAATTGTCATGGGAATGCTATGTTAAAACACATCCAAATTAAATTAGAATTATAGAAACACAATGTTCCTTACGATATTCTCTATCTAATGAGAGATTTTGATTTTTTTAAAAGGTTTCAAATATTTAGTTTAGATTGATGTTAATAATTTATATAGATGAGTTATTTCGGAGTCACTTCCATAAGATTGATGTTAATAATTTATATAGATGAGTTAATTCGGAGTCACTTCCATATGCAGATTTTGTTTGGATAGATAATTGTGATATTGAAGATTAGGATTGAGAAATTTTCTAAACATCTCAATAATATAAATTCAATATTTTTTTTTATTTCCAAGCATGTTTTAACATGTCAAACAGCTTACATTTAAAGGAAATTGCGGTTATAACAATTTTGTTTATTAGGGTCTTATCTTTGATTAAATATCAGTTCGAGTATAAAAGCCAAGTATTTTTAGTTAAACTTTTAGTTTTCAATGTAAAGTCAATCAGTGAAACTGAAAATACATGAAATTCGTGTTCCTAGTGAAATTAAAATAATCTAACATGCCTCAGCTACCAATAATCAATGAAGCAGTCATCGAAGACTTTGAAGTGCTCGAAGAACTGAACTCTGCAAATTTTAAACCTACGATTGCAGTTAAAGACATGGAAGAGTTGTTAGAGTATAAAATCATAGGATGCAGCAATGTAACAACGAAGTATGGGCCCAGGATCCTTTTAGAACTAGAGTATTACCAAGTTTTTCTGCCGCCGAGATACAGCGCTAAAATTACTCACCGCACAATCGAGAAACTTAACGATGGAGGCTTCTATGTTGTTAGGAAACTAGCAAATGGGAACTATTTTAATTTAATATTTACAAAAATAACACCTAGTAATGGATATTACTTAAATTTGTAAATAAATGGAGAAAAGTTCTATTAAATATATATATAACACCTAGTAATGGATATTACTTAAATTTGTAAATAAATGGAAAAAAGTTCTATTAAATATATGTTTATTTTAACTTCACCTCTCCCAATTCTCTATATGGATCCTAATGATATTTTAGAGACATACATGACTCTAGAAGATGGCAACAGGAGTCTAATATTACATTTGATATCTGATGAGCCGATTTCTTCTACATTTCATTTTGATTTCAATTTTATACCCTGAATGTACTTGGTGTATGCAATTAGTGGATCCTAACTTCGCTAGGAGATAAAGTAATAGGTCGATTTCTGACAATAACAGATAGCATGTAAGAAAAACAAAATCGCCACTAATCATATTATGATTCCCATGACTTTTAATTAAAACAATTTAATTAATTTTTATATCCCGTGTCTCCAGGGAGCCGGCTTTGTCTAACTCTTTTGATTTAGTTGATAAGCAACATAATTTGCAGTGTTTGCTGGAAAGACAATTATGGCTTTTTAGTAATCGATAAAGATAGTTTGTTGAAGAAAGGACGTTATCGAAAAGGAAACGATCCATACATTTCGCTATAAATTTAGAAGATGTAGTAAAACAAATCAGTTAAAGCTGTTCATGACCTGCTAAAGCTGGTAATAGACCTGTTAAAGCTGTTAGTAGACCTGATATAGCTGTTCATAGACCTGCTAAAGCTGGTAATAGACCTGTTAAAGCTGATAGTAGACCTGATATAGCTGTTCATAGACCTGCTAAAGCTGGTAATAGACCTGTTAAAGCTGATAGTAGACCTGATATAGCTGTTCATAGACCTGCTAAAGCTGGTAATAGACCTGTTAAAGCTGGTAGTAGACCTGCTAAAGCTGGTAATAGACCTGTTAAAGCTGGTAGTAGACCTGATATAGCTGTTCATAGACCTGATATAGCTATTCATAGAGCTGATAAAAGCTCTTCATAGAACTGTTCGAGTTGTCTTATAGAGCTGGTAAAGCTGTTCAAGGAGCTGAACAAAAAAACTACTATCCCAAGGACCTTTGACCAGAATTTGTAGAGAAATGCATCTGAACCAATTGAAAGAAATTTAAAGCGTATTAGAAATTTAAATCGTATTGAAAAAATGACCTGTTGAAATCGATATTTATAACCTACCAATTGAAAGAAATTTAAAGCACTAGAAATTGTGAAAATTAGAATCATTAATAAATTTATAAAGAAGGAAAAATAAATAACTAAATTAATAAAATGCTATTTTAACATTAACAGAAAGACTTTTATTAGTATAAAATAGACATTTAATTCTTATTTATAACTATTGCTAAAATAAATATGAGAAAAATAAAAATTAAGTGAAGCGTATCTTTGGAAAAAATATTTGCATGTGATCACGATCTTAAACATATCTTATGATCATGTGTGTGCAGATATGAGGTTTTGAAAATTTTCGCAATACGTGTGCTGAATGTTGGAAGCATAAATATGGATTTTTGGTGATTTATAAAGACAGCGCAATGTCTAAGGAGTGCTACGGAAAGGGACTTGATATCTTCATAATACTCTAAAAGGAAAGGGATGAACAATGATTTAATAGCTAATACCAACACTTTGGTGGAACCGCTTATCTCTTTTCATTTTTCCCATTTTTTTTCTCATCTATAAAACTTATTTGTTGATTCCCCATGAAACTCTCATAAAACTTATTTTTTGTTCCATAAAACTTCCTTCAAATTTAATTAAACGATCCCCGCTTATCTCTATATAATTTCGGTAGCAGCTAACTATCGATAAGCATTTTTCATATTTTTTGGTCACCACAATTCCTTTCAAATCATATGTAAAGAATTTAAATTTAAATTTAGAATTCTATAAAGATAAGCGGGGGTCATTTAATTAACTTTGAAGGAAGCTTTGCGGTAATAAAAATAAGTTTAATGAGAGTTTCATGGTTAATCAACAAATAAGTTTTATAGGCGAGCAAAAAAATGTGAAAAATGAATAGAGATAAGCGGATACTATTTAAGCAATGAACCACTTAAGAGTTTTAACATTCACCAAAATGGAGAGTATTATAACAGAATTTCTTAAGGTGTTGGATACCCCAGATGATTACGAGGATCCTCATGAGCGGCTGCAGGAGCTGGTAAATTCTCCGCTAACCCCGATAAACCTGGTCTATAGGTTAGGATGGAAGTCTGAGTGGTGCGAGGTGGCCACTCCATATTCGGAGAATTTGACGGGGTTGCGGACGGTTAGTTTTTAAAATTATTCAACATGTTATTTTTATTATTTTCTTCTTTATAGATTAACCACTCAGTTAGCGGAAGGAGGTGTATTGTAACAGTTTTCAGCGTTGAAGCGATGGCCCTCGAGATGAGGGCCCGGCTCGATGCTAGCTGTCATATAGAGGAGGACTGGGATAGCCCGGATGAAGAGACATATGTGTGATTAAAGTTAAATTCTAAAACATCTCCCCATATGAAGACTTTGATCGGAGAGAGATATTATGCTTTGTTAATTTGTAAGAACACTGTAATAGAATACAATTTTTAAATAAAACAATAATAAATTATTTTTAGTCATTTATTTAAATTATCCTAAAATTACCCCAAGTGTGAAACCTCCCCGAATACCGCTTTTCATGAAATTATATAATACATTTCTATAATTCTAATTTAATTTGGATGTGTTTTAACATAGCATCCCATGACAATCCTGATGTTGTGTAATAATGATTCGGGCCAATATTGTAAATTTTCTCAGATATTTCTAGAATTAAATTTGTTCCATACATTAACGACATGCTGATATTCTTCTTCTTATTGCTAAGTTTATTAAAAAATTATCAGGTCTATTATCAGCTTTAACAGGTCTATTACCAGCTTAAGCAGGTCTATGAACAGCTATATCAGGTCTACTACCAGCTTTAACAGGTCTATTACCAGTTTTAGCACTTTAACTGATTTGCTTTACTAGATCTTCTAAATTTATAGCGAAATGTATGTATTGATTTCTTTGACACATAGCGCTCCTTATTTAAAGTTTTAATATTTATTGCACCTTTAATTACATCTAAGGCTTTAATAAATAAACGACAATCATACTTCCACTTCAATGTAGATGATTCTTAGAAGAGTCCAACCGCATTTCTTTCATTGGTTCAGCTGCATTTCTCTATAAATTTTGAAAAGGTTATTGAGATAGTTGTTTTTCTGAGCATCAACAATTCATTCATTTGAATACAAATCGTATGCTATTTTCAGTTTTCCTTGTAGAACCGCAATTGATTCATTTCTAAGTAGATCAATTCAATAGCATACAGATAGATCCACTGATCAAGAACTCCTCAAAAAATCATCCAAATTTGTCAACACTGTATGATTAGAGGGTTAAAAGCTATATTGAGATATTTATACTATAATGTCAGCTTCTCTCAGTTTTTAATTATTAACATTATTAACATTATGACTGTTATTACCGTTTATTAAAAAATCCTGAGGGGGCACACATGCTTCATTTTAAATTTATCAAAAGGATTTAAGTAATCATATGAAAACCCCCTTTCTCCTTATTAAATTAAAATACTCATCATCTTTAAATTCATTATGGATTATTCTAAAGTCTTCATCATTCAGATTTTTTTTTTAGAGTATCTAAACTCTCAGGCATAAAGCGAATGGAATCTAAACATTGTAATTCAATCGTTTTATTCTCAGATGAAAAAAAATTGTCTTTGACATTAATATATAACACTTTATTTAAGGGAATAACGTTAATGAAATATTCAATTTAATTTAATTTTAAGCAGTTCAAGTTTTAAAAATTTCCAGTGGGGGGTAAAATACTTGCTATAAAAGCTGAGGCAAATATTTAGATAGACCAGATTCAGGAAAGGAAGGAAGATCAGGTATGTTGCAGAGTAATTAATATATGCGTAAACAAAAAAATTTTATTACAGAAATAAAATGGAAGGAAAAGCTGTCGTAAAGACTCCTCGCGAGCAATATACTTTTAAGATACAATTCACCCCAGTATGGGATGAAATGATATTAGCGGTGAATAATCAACCGGCTTTCGGAATAAATGCGCTGAAGTATTTACTGGAAGAACAAATTTCTATAACGCATTCAAAAATAAAAAAAATATCTAAAAATGGTGCATATGAACCTGTTCGGGTTATAACACGATTCAAATACATCAATCGATGTAATGAATACAAATTTGAAATCATCGAACTTAATACAAATATTAAGGATGGTGATATTAAACAGGAATATCCAAATAAAATAACACAGCCTATAATTCAGAAAATGGAGGAATTTCAGAGACAAAAAGATGTTCTTGTATTGACAATATGCTTTGTAAAATTCATTTTCGAAAATCATCAATCAGTGGAACCGCAGTCAGAGATTCAAACAGTGGAGATCAACAACACTGTGTATGAGATGGATGAAGATTGCAATTTAAAATTTATCGAAAACAAAATGGACGAAATACCAGGATTTAGAAATATGTAAATTAATAATATAAAATAATGATATGTCAGGAAGAGTTAATAGAATTCTGCCGATTTTAAATAAAAATTGATTAAGTGAATTACGAGTGTTTTTATTTCGAAGAAATTTAGTATTTTGTAAACACATTTTGTTTGGGGGTATACCCATTTTCAAATACATGTTTATACTTGCTAATGCCCACAAAGTAAAAGACAAACCAAAAATAAAGCTAATAATTTTTTAAACTGTGATAATTTTAGTAAACCGAACTGTGCTCCCACCAAAATATTTAATAGTAATATTAGAATAAGTCTTGACAATAGTAAACACCTGTTGAACATTTGAATATACTTAAGAACACAAAATTAGTGTCATTCATCGTGATAAATACAAATTCCATCATAAGAGCTTAAGATCGGAAAGTGTTAACAGCTTTTGATCTATGCAAAGTACTAAGATCAATATATTGTTTTAATCAATTCGATTGTCTAAATCAAAGAGCTCTATGAATGCATGAAAACTTCAATTCATACTTTAAACTACTTTTTGGAGATTTCTATGAGATTTATATAATGAAATGTATCTTCTAAGTCACATATCAATTTCCTTGAGCCTAATTCAGAGGATTTTTATATTATTTGCGCAAAATGGTAGATCATTGTGTATGTCATGAAGTGATTCTAGATAAGTTAAATCTACTTCAAAATATATATATTTAATTTCTGAACTTTGAGGAATGCTCATTATATCGATATCCGTATTTTCTATCGCATTGAAATTCTTCATATGGTAAGAATTCAGACATGTCACACCCATATAAATTATTGGTATCGAGATAAATTAAATATGTTGAGCTTTGTGATGGGGTAACATTTTCCATATACTTATTATTAGCAGTAGAATGCCTGCGAGATCATATAAAGTTATACACATTAACGTCAGTTAATAATTATTGTAATTGAATCTTTGTATGCTTAAGCATAGCATCCCAAAATAATCCTGATGCTATATAATAATGACAATATAAATAGTCTACAAATAATTTGCATTCGAATGCTTTACAAACGTTTGTTGTATGCGCATAATCATTATCAGAACACTTCGTATCTGTAAATTTATTATCAAAATACTTTTGCATAGACAATGAATTTTCACTAAATTATTCAAAGCAATTAAGATATTCATAGGGGAAAACCCCTTTTCCCAACATTAAATTAAATAAATCGTGATTTTTATAAAAGGATCAGGTTAATATTAAGTTTTCATCAGATAAATTATTATCTAATTTTTCTACGCTAGAGGACATAACTCTATATGAATCTAAAAATATATAATTTCTATACTTTGATTTCTTGCATCATAAATTCTTTTCGCGATTGACACATATCGCTCCTTATTTAATGGTATAATATTTATTGCATCTTTAACTATATCTAAGGCTTTAATAAATAAACGACAATCATACTTCCACTTCAATGTGGATGATTCTTAGAAGAGCCCAACCGCTATAAATTTCTTGAAATTCTTCAGATTTTGCAATAATTTGTTTCATCATTCTATCGAGTATGTCTGGAAATTGAAAATTATCGGATGCTATGTTCATCTTTGCCTGAGAAGATTTTATAACTAAAGCTACTTCGTTTTCATCTACATCATCAGTTTTAGCATATTTCATAAATTTGCAAAATAATTCAATATTGAACTTTATAGCATTGTGTTTCTGTAAACTTGCTTCAAGAAGATTTATAACTTGAGGTTTGATTTTGTAGAAAAATTGTTTTGGATCCAATATTCCTTCATCATCATTTTCCAATAGAAAGCTTTCAATACGATTATTAAAGCCCTGTTTAATGCGCTTTAAATTTCTTTCATTGGTTCAGCTGTATTTCTCTACAAATTTTGAAAAGGTCATTGGGATAGTAGTTTCACAATTTGGGTCTATTGTTACATGACGCATACAAAAATTAAATTTTAAATGTCATATAGGGTTGTTAGCTGGCAGTTTGGTATAAATTTAAACCATAATTACGATTCAAGAAAAAATATGGTTTCCCTTATTAAGATTATTACGACTGAAAAAAGAAGAAACGAAGTTTAAGGCTATGAAAAGATTTTTATTTTCTTAAGTTCTTGACATGATAAATCTCTCTAAATTACCAAAAGAAAGCCATTCCAGCTACCTCGATTTTTTTTGTTCTATCGGTCCAATTCAAAGTTTTTGAGTCTATTTTTATAAAGTGCTGCAACGGCAACAAACCCGGAAGCTGACATTTGCCAAAATTACATAACAAACTCAAAGTTAACTGAACTCGGTGAAATCACAATTTGAGTCTATTGTTACATGAAGCATATAAAAAATTTATTTTCTTATGTTCTTCACATGATAAATCTCTTTAAAGTATCGAAAGAAGACATTTCAGCTACTTCGATTTTGTTTGTTCTAGTCTAAATTCACAGTTTTGAGGCAATTTTTAGAAAGTGCTACAACAACGCCAATGATCTTGTTCATTTCTTCTGCAGTTCAAGGTTGTTATATGGGTTTGGTAGCTGCTAGTTTGATATAAATTCAAAGCATAATTACGAACCAATGGTTTCCCTTATTAAGATTATCACGGCTGAATCATAAAGAAACGAAGTTTAAGGCTATGAAAAGATATTTATTTTCTTTGCAAGTTCTTCACATGATAAACCTCTCCAAAGTACCGAAAGAAGCCATTCTAGCTATCTTGACTAGACGTTTATTACTTATTAACGGATTTATGCAAAGCGATGCATGTTATTTTTAAACATCAGATTTTTTCTCTTATTTACAGAAATTCTGTTATTTTAACTAGTAATCAAGGTCCTGATGACGTAATCGGTGGAATGGCTTACTTGCTAGTTGTATAAAACACGAAATTATTTAATAATATGACCTCAAATTAATGGCTATATTTAGATCTGGAAAAGAAATTGCATAATAATCTTTTAAAGTTCGAGGGTACAATATTCTGCTTCCAATTAAAGTCGCATCATGTTATTTCATTTAGCTGATAAAGGAGTAATTCGTAATTAAAAACTCAAAACAACAAACTCTTATTTTCAGCACGAGGTCAGGTTCATCTACAAAACCTTATCACCCAACGATCTCAACATTGCCACCAAATTATTAATTTCTACGCAGTCACTAGCTCGCTTATCAATCACAGCTCGAGCAGAAAAACATGCTAAAACTTGCTTGGACCCCAAATGATATCATAGAAATAAGAATTTGCAAAAGAAATAAAAAATAATCTTCATCTATTTACTCAATGTGGTGAAATCTTTATTACGCAATATTCTGTCTTCCTATTAAATTCGCATCATGTTATTTCATTTAGCTGATAAAGGTGTACTTCGTAATTAAAAACTCAAAACAACAAACTCTTATCTTCAGCACGAACCAAGGTCCGCACTTTCCAATTTCGCATCTTCTTCTTACTTTTTCATACTTTTTTTTCCATACCGAAAATCCAAGATGGCCGACAATCCTTATCTTTCCATCAACAACCCAAAGAAGAAGAAGACCAATTGTAGTCTCCAAGACCGAATACTCAAAATCCAAGATTCGATTTTTTCTCATGGGCCAGAACCCCCATAGCAATTTTTCTCATGAGCCAGAACCGCCATAGCAATTTTTTAGAAGAAGAAGACCAATTGTAACCTCCAAGACCGAATACCCAAGTCCAGGTTCAGATCCAAGTCCAAGTCCAGATCTAAGTCCAGGTGCAAATCAAAGAAGAACAAAATCAATTGTAGCCTTCAAGACCGAAAACCCAAAATCCAAGATGGCCGACAGGTGCCTTATCTTACTAAACAATCACCGACCTTGACCTTTGACCTTCGAAACCCCTTTCCCTTATCCCCAAAGAAGAAGAAGACCAATTGTAGCCTTCCAAGACCGAATACCAAAAATCCAAGATGGCCGACATTCCTTATCTCTCAATTGTAGCCTACAAGACCGAATACCCTAAATCCAGGTGTAAATCAAAGAAGAAGAAGATCAATTGTAGCCTCCAAGACCGAATACCGAAAATCCAAGATGGCCGACAATCCTTATCTCTTTTCCTTATCTCTCAATTGTAGCCTACAAGACCGAATACCCTAAATCCAAGATTGCGTCAGAATCGGCAAAGCACATTTTCGGCTAGATTTTCTTATGTCCCAGAATCCCCATAGCACATTTTGGGCTCGATTTTCTTCTGTCCCAGAACCCCCATAGCACATTTTGGGCTCGATTTTCTTCTGTCCCAGAACCCCCATATTCATACTACTGAACCCCCTCCGGATTAACCGCAGCTAACCCTTTGGAAGGCAGATTTGCATCTTCTACTGGTGTGTGTATCGCGGAGATAGCCAACGCCGCACCTTAGGAAGTGCTAGTTATTATTATGCCAATGGTACCCTCTTCCAGGACTGCTACAGCAGTTTCAGCCGGTGGGAGCGAGCCAGCCTCCATAGCCGCCACAGTTCCTTCGAAAGGTAATTCTCCCAAAGCTGCTACTGTTATGTTGTGGGTACCGTGGGTATAGCCAACCTGTTGGGGTCTCCCATATAATCCACCTCCACTACCACAGAAGCGCCCGAGGAAAACGCCATTCGCGACCCAATTACCCGCTGGGTCCTGCAGAGGGAACAACGACACTGCAAACTCCCTTGGAGTTAGGGGGATTTTTCAAGAGGTTATCTCCTCCTGCATTAGTTACTTTTCTACATTCTAGGATGCATTGCCCGGTTGCTACCACTTGGAGGTGTAACTAACACTTGAGAATATCCAGATGAGGATTCTCCAGCAACCAATTATTTGTCTTACTCCGTTACGAAAGCTAGGTGCCTACCCTGCTATAACTCTCATCATAAACCACAATTTTTAACATGATACAAGAGAAACCCTTTGCATTCCGTATCATCTAAATCAGTCCAAGCCTTACAAAGTTAGACTAACCCTACCCCCACCCCATAGGTCAAAATTTTTCCTCATATTAATAACGGGGGATCATACTGTATGCAACAAAAAAGAATCATCCAAATAGGTCTATGCATTAAGGGTAGGTTCTAGTCGAGCGGCCCGAAAAATGGCTGAAATTTATGAATTTTTTTTCTCACAGAAGAAGGTATATAATGTATAATTCGACTTTTTCAGCTATTAGTACATTTCCTTAAGTTCACCAAAAAATTTTTTAATTCTATTAGTTGTAAAATTTGCGAGATATCCACGCACTTCTGAAGCCATGTAGCGCGTGCAACGCGCTGCGCCATGCAGGATTCCGCCTTCCTCTTTTATCTAAAACACAAAAATCAAAGTTATTTGCAAATTAGAATAAATTTGCAGGGCCATGGACCATTTTTAGAAAATTTCAGTGATTTTTGATATTATGGCGACCGTTGGAAGAAAAAAGCCGATGGTTTTGCCCTTTTTTTTATTGTTCATAATGATTAAAAAAATAGTAGGTGAAGTGCGTGTAATTTGAGCATGCGTGTAAGTAGGTTTCGGGACATTTTACTGTGTTAATGTCAAGTGACAGTGGCCATGCTTGTGTTTTAATATTGTTTAAGTCCAAAGAAATTTTCTAGGTCAGTTCGGTGTTGTCATTCGTACACAAGGTTTGAGTTTGGACAGATGCTTGTTTTTTTGAGGTTACAAAACCAAATTATTACATAAAAATGGCTCAAAAAGTAATATTTCTTTAAAATTCAATAAATTTTTTTTATCAATTAATTTTAGTCGTTTTTTTATCAAGTAAAACTGTTTGTTAGAAAAAATAGTTTTTTTTTTTGGAAAATTCCATTGCCAAAACATGTGCCAAATTTGTAAGTTGGGCACAACATGCGGGTAAGTTGGGCAGAATGTAAATAATGCCAAATACAGTGGAAAAACATTTATTTGTGCAGAATATTGCTTTTAATGTTATCTTTTTGAGTTTTTAAATATTTTTACATTATGAATTACATCAATTTCGATATTTGCTATTTGTCTTTTAGCATTATCCTATGTACTGGAAACAAAAAAACAAACAGAGACGAAATAAACTACGAAACGCTATTTAATGCTATATGCAATATGACATAGTTCAAGGCAAATCATCGCAAATTTGGGGTATGAACGAAACCGGGTTTACAACAGTCAGTCTTGGAGACCGTGTTATCAGCCGAAAAGGAGAGAAACAAGTCGGCAGAATAACCTCACAAGAAAGAGGAACATTAGTGGCAATGGATGCGGCTGTGTGCGCAAACGGCAACTCCATTCCTCCCTTTTATATGTTTCCTCTGAAAAATATGCATGGTTCATTCATTGATATGGCTACTGCAAGAAAATAAAGTGCTGAAAAAACAAAATGTTTGGACTTTTATTTCACTTCAAAAAACTCATATCCCAGGTTTTGAGAAAAATGCTTTTAAAGTTTGACAAAGAAAAAACGTGGAAAGAAACATAATTTTTGTTTCTTATAGCTAGTCAGCTGTTCCTGGACCATAGTGCAGTCCTTTCCCTTCCTTGGGAAACTGATTTTGACCACTTTATTCAAAGAACATTATTTTGTCCAAACAGAACATGGTTTTGAGAAAAATGCTTTTAAAGTTTGACAAAGAAAAAACGTGGAAAGAAACATAATTTTTCTTTCTTATAGCTAGTCAGCTGTTCCTGGACCATAGTGCAATCCTTTCTCTTCCTTGGGAAACTGATTTTGACTACTTTATTCAAAGAACATTAGTTTGTCCAAATAGAACATATAAAAGAATTTTTATACCTGCTATAGGCATGATTTTCGGACAATTAGGAATTCGTAGATATGTCTCACAGCATGTTAAGTTGCAGGAGTGTTTCCTGCTAATTTGTTGGTGATTTAGTGGAAAACTCCACTGTGCTAGTGTGTTGATGTAATTGCGGTTATCACGTCTTACACTTCTTTGGATGCTAATTGTTAGGGCTTCACGGCACCGAGACAAGACCGAGACTTTGGCAGATCTCGGTCTTGGTCTCGTCAAGGTGAAGACGATCTCGCTCTCGATCTCGATCTCGGCGAGATAAAGGCCAGTCTCGATGCGATCTCGCTCTCGGCAAGATAAAAAAAGGGTATTTCGGATGAATAACGGTGAGCGAGGACAAGTGATATATCTATGTATATATGCATTTTCTTCATATTTCCATCGTCAAAATAAGGTAGCAAAGGCTCTTGTTTGCTATTGGGGATAAAGCGCAAATATCTGAAGAAGGAAATAATGTAGAAAGAAGCGATTGGGGAGAGCAGTGTCTACTTATATGCCCCATAAATCACACAATTGGAATTTTTCGGAGCGACATAAAAGCTGAAACAACTAAAAAAACTTGTGCACAATAAAATGATAAAAACTAATATCTCGTCCACTCTCGTCACCTCAATCTCGCTCTCGGTATCGTACTGTTACCAATGATATTGGTCTCGCTGCCGGTCTCGGTATCGTGTCGAGACCGATACCGGCAGCGAGATTTGTCTCGAGTATCGTGAAGCCCTACTAATTGTTAACAAAATTAAAGCAGTAATATTAACAATATTTATTTGTAAGACTAATTTAAACATCAATTTAAATGCATATAGTAACATAATACTTCATTCAACTCCTAACAATAACAAACGTAACCCGCAAATGTAAAAAAAACAGAGCATTAAAAGTCTTGTGTACATATGTAAACCTACTGTAAATATCTACTATTATTATTATGTTTCAGACCTGGTATGCCAAAATGAAATGGGTGATATATCCTACCTAGGGTGATCTAACTCCTACCACTGCAGATGGAGTCACTTACTAAAGTAATAAAAATGTTTTGAAATTACCTAAATTTCAGCATTTTCCAAAATTTTCTCCGAAATCATGTAATTAATACACCTGTTTTTTATTTTTATTAAATTTCCCATCTTATTACCTTTCCAAAAAGGTACAATATGTCCAGGTATCCCTGACTTAATTATTGCACTTTATGTAAGAAATTCTTTAAAAATACAAAATATAACAGGCAAAAAGTCGAAAATGTTTGTTTAGGGTACCCAGTTAATGAACTTTATTTATTGCTGCAAAAAAAAAATATAAAAATTTTAGTGTCATTTTGTTTTATTACCGATATTAGCTTCCGGTAGCCAGAGTTCACACCCTAGTATCATGACGTTCTGTTACTAATACCTGAGGGTAATTTTGCTATATAAAAGTCTCAGTCAGCAAGAATATCGATCATAGTTGACAAAGAAATCAATAAATACGGGTGTTCTGAAGCTAAAGTTATTAAAAAATGGAAAATTTAAGGAATAAGCGAATATAGTTTACATTTATTTCTATTTGGCACATCAGATTTGAAACACTCTGTATAAGAAAGAGACAAATAAACGACGACAATACAACCTCTATCGAGATTAGCAATACACTCAGATGTTCAAATTAGCATTGTTTACTCGCCTATTTATTTCAAATATTTTGAGACAAAAATCCGAAATTCATTCGTGTTTTCTAAGCTGGTAAATTCATTAATCAAAAAAGGATGTTGTTTCTAAGCCTTTGTGGCATAAATAATTATATCATTGAAGTAGATTTGACCATTCGGATTACTTCCACTACAGAAAGTTTCTTTTTCCCAAAAGCTACGACGTGAAATTCAGTACAGCACCTTCCTGCCTAATTGGACTTGCGTTTAAATTTAAAAACTTCTCTCGATATCTACAGATTAAATTAATATTTTTAATAGAAAATTAATCTTGATAGTATCTATTTACGTTTATAAAATCAAGCCCACCAATTACTCTGCTTCTGTTCTTGTATTTTAGACCAAGTGGTATCACTAATCCATGGCTATTTACCGCCCGCCCTCTCATTGTTCCATGTTTTCTGCAGCACGACATTCCATCTCCTTTTCATTTTTGGTCGATAGAGTCGTCCTTGTTATAATGCAGAGCATCAGCTTTTTGGCGCAATGCAAGAGAATCTGCGCCCTGGTATTCAGTGTTTTAAGTCTATGCATATTGAACCGTGTTACAATAGTTGTATTATTCGAGCGTACTGTTGTCTTACGGAGATGGTGATCGCTGCCAATATCAGCCCCACCTTTTCACTATACTTCGATCTGATTCTCAGTTTTGCCTACTGGGAAACCCAAGATGTTAAAGGCACTTTTTCGTTTAAACAAGGATTTGTCGATTACAAATTTCCACCTCGACTCCATCTACTTCCGCTTAACCCTAAGATGTTAATTTTATATTGGACTATTTCTCGCCTCAAATCCATATTCTTACTAGATAGTTCTACCGTTCCATAGTCCTATCAAAGTGCGATGTTTATAGCGCATGGTGTACTAGAGAACTTCGGGGCCTTAAGAATAAAAAAAATAGACTATGTAAAACCTACTTACACTGTAGAGACAAGTCAGCTTATGACAGCTTTTTGGCGTTGTCTTCATCGTTATACATGGAATACGTTGATAGTATTTACTATAACTTGCATAGTTACCCTCGTACCTTTTTCAAATTTGTAAATATGAAGAAGAAAACTGATAACTATCCATCTACAATGTGGTATAAAGGGTCCTTCAGTTGCAACGCGTCCGATACTGACGATAACTTTGCGTTGTTCTTCGAGAGCGCCTTTTCTTCTGGCAATTTTGCGCCTTCCCTGGAAGAGTTTGATCATATCAAGGAGCGTTCTTCTGCCTCTATTCCTTTGCCCAATATACCTCGTGATATTATCATGGATGGTATCAGGGAACTTAAAATGGACTTTTCCTGTGGTCCTGATGGTGTTCCACCTGCGTTCGTGAGGTCCTGCTCTGACACATTACTCGCTCCACTGGAACTCATCTTCAGCCCGGTAGATTTCCCACGCTATGGAAGAGTTCCTTTATAATTCGTGTTATAAAAAGAGTCATAAAAACTTGATTAAAAATTATAGACCAATCGCGAAGCTTTCCTGCATTCCCAAGTTGTTCGAGTCTGTTATATATTCACAGCTTGTGGGGCCGTGTAAGGGGCTAATCTCGTCTAATCAGCATGGCTTCCTGCCTGGTAGATTGACGACCACTAACCTGCTTGAATTTACCTCTCACATAATCTCTTCCTTTTAACATGGTTTCCAGACCGACTGCTTCTAAACCGACTTTGGCAAGGCATTTGATAAACTCCCTCACTCTGTGATTATGCTCAAACTTGGTTTCCCGCCTTTGATGCTTGACGGGACCTCCTCGTACTTAAAAGATAGGACATATCGAGTATCTTTTCGTAACACTTTATCTGGAGTCATTAGGGCTTCTGGTGTACCTCAGGGAAGCCATCTTGGTCCACTGCTTTATTCTTGTCATTGACGACATTGTCCCCCTGATTAAACACTCCAAAGTCTTAATCTATGCAGACGATATGAAGATTTTCTCTTGTGTTAGAAACAGTTATGATTCTTCCTGCATTCAGGATGATTTAAATACCTTCAAGGTTTGGTGTGGATCAAATGGCCTGCAACTTAACCTGGATAAATGTGAAGTTACGTCATTCTCTAGGAACCTCAGTCAGCTCGTCTTTGATTATACCTTTGTGGATACTACTATCCGTCGAGTGCAGTCCATTAATGATCTTGGTTTGAAGCTACACAAAAAGCTCGATTTCACTCAGCACATAAACTATAATATATTTTGTCTAGGAGAAATTCAGTTCTGGGTCATGTCAAGCGGTGGTCAAGGGAGTTTTCTGATCGGTAGACCTTAATTCACTTATATTTTTCTTTGGTTAGACCGAATCTCGAGTATGCCTCTCAGGTTTGGTCACCTTGCTATGCTGTTGATTCTATACGCATCAAGTCGGTACAGCGAAGCTTTGTTAGGTTCGCACTAATACACCTCCCGTGGAATGATCTACTAAGGCTTCCTTCTTATGAGGATCCCCTCCGATTGCTTAGTATGCGCTCTTTAGAGGTACGATGCAGAGTAGCTGTCCTGGTCTTTGTTCACCAGCTTTTGAACTCGAACATAGATTCTCGTGCCCTCGCAGGTAAGGTTTCTTATAGACATACCCCGTATAGCTTTAGGAGACTGCCTTTACTACATGTCGTTCACTGTAGGCCTAACTATGGTATGCATGAGCCCGTAAATCGCATGTGTAGAGCCGTGAATGTGTGCCTTTTTTCGACCTAGCCCTTACTAAAGATTCGCTGAAACGATCTCTGTTCTCTGTGCACTCCTGATTGTTGTGTAATGCGTAGTCTAGTTTTTATTAATTATGTTTTTTGCATGTTGGTTTGGGAGCCTAATTCACCTCAATATATTCTTTATTCTGGTGAATAGGTGAACTGATTCTAGGCTTCTGCCTGAGAAGTGCTCCTTCTGAGTTAGAAGGTTTAATTCTATAATATCCGTTATATGTTGTGTGGTCAGCGGAAATCATTGCCTTTAGAAAGAAATATCGCAAACTTTTCTGTTTTTTCAATTGTGAGTCTCATTAGCAAAATTCATTTATCACGTGACTTTTTCTAAACTTTTGAAACACGTAATCTTAGTACTTTTTAACAGCAACTGTTTTATCACTATAGTTAACGAAAATAAATTGTTACATCACGTGTAAAAGCTTATTGATTACCTTGAAGTGCTTACGATGCACAAAACATTGACAATAAATTGATTTTATGCCCTTTGATTACTGTGTCGCTAATTTACACTAAATCGTGCGTTGCGGTCGTAGATTGTCGAAGTCCAGAATATGGACACGCTTTGGTGGTTTTTATAAGTTTTCTGCAAATTGGAAATGAGACTGGTAACCGAGAAAATTGAAAGATATGTAACTTACTAAAGTGCACACTTCACTCAATAAATGTGGGAATAATGAAATTAAATCAACCTTGCTTTCATGCCCTGAATTATACAATAACCCAGTCACAAGTGAATTCGTATCCTTGGAATTTTTAAGGCATTTATCTTTTACTTATGAAATATTCACACAATGAAATTTATTAAAACGAAAAAATGTTCCAACTAAAAGTAAATTTATATTTTTGATAATTAAAAACAAGAAATAATATAATGATGTGCATAACATGAAAATTTGGAATTTATAAATCACCCTGTCACTCGAGTTTGCTCGCATCCTGCCATACAATTTTTTGTTTGGCTGGGTGAGATCTAACACCCTATACTTATTTTGGCACACCTTACACGAAACATTATTCTATACTTTTTATCTTTCGACGGGGTGATCCACAGCGCCAGCACCAAGTGATTGCGCCACATTCTATTCCATAATAAATAAGCTTATTAAACTTTCATAAATATCTTAGACATTTGGGTTTACACGAGCTTTAGCTGCTCTAATAGTACTTGTCAAATAGCGGTCAATACGATCAATATGACTATTAAATAAGCGAGACACTAAAGTTATAAGCTCGTTCATTCCATAGTTGTTGCGATGGTAAGGGATATCGAAAAAATTCTTAACCCTCAAGGAGCGAGACGAGTCCGACAAATTCAAAGTCCCTAACAATTCGGGGAAATTAATCACACCTCGCAGACAGTCAAAAGCAAAAATAATTCGTCTAGCCTCATGAGACTCCAAAAAAAAAAGCAGCAGAAGTCGATCAACATATGGAGGCAGACGAAGAGAATCAGCCCAGGGAAGGCCAGGAAGGGCGAATCTCACAAATCTACACTTGTTAAGGAAGAAGTTGAGTATCATCTGGAAACACCATCCTTTCAGTCTCTCGCAATACCAAAGAGAAAACCAACGGCGTCAGAACGGAGTGAGAAGTCTACCTCTTATCACAGCTTGATTTGACCGCAAGAACTCGTGGGAGACAGACGCAAAGGTCGTATCTAAAATAGCTTAATTATTTATCAAAACACGTGTCGCAGAATTTTTAATAAAATAGCTGAATTGAAAAGTGCGTAGTTTTCCATTTTTATCCACACTGTGTTCCTCAGAGTTTTCGCCTCCTTGGAAATTCAATAACACTGGACAGCCTTCTTTAACCATCTTTTAACGAACCCCAGGGTCGCATTAGCCTTACTGATAATAGCGTCAAAATGATCCTCAAATGAAAATTTAGTATTAATGCCAACAATCAAATCTCTGGTTTTGCCAAATCTGTTCAGTGAGATACTGCCGATAGTGAAATTGCAAAACAAAGGATTCCTTTTGCGATAGAGTGACAGACCAGTGCACTTGTTAATGTTCAAAGGAAGGAAATTCGTAGAGCACCAATTGAACGAAAGAGATTGCTAGAGTATGTTCCCCGATTGGCATCATGTTAACAATTATTTTTTGAAGTAGTTGAGTTTTTGAGATGGTTGAGATACCCCCTGCAATTTGTCAAAATTTTTTGTTGTCGCAATCCATCGAATGCGGTTGCTACAGCATCAAAATGGTGTTGTTTTGGCCAAAATTCAGGGACGAATAGTAAAGTGTGATTATCATAGTGCAATTGCCATGAGTTGTTTTACCATAAAGTCAGGCACTTTCTTCATTTTGTTGACGACGCTAAGATATTTCCTACTATATCTTGTGGTGATGATTGCGCTCTTTTAAATTATGACGTGGACGCCTTTTACAAACGGTATTGACAAGTGGATTAGTGTTGTTTTCGCCCAAGAGATCGCCATTCAATTTAAATTATAATACATTTCTTTAATTCCACTGCTGTACTGCCCTGTTCTCCATTTCTTCAGGAAGTCCATCAGGGCTAGTCCATTTGACAGTTTCGGATGATGAAAAACCCCAAAATATAGTATTCAAGTAAAACTTTTTACTTTACTTAATTTATGTAAAACACAAACGTATGTATTTCACGTAAGAGTTTATCGACATCCAATAACATTTTATTAATACATGATCTTGACTTTCCTCGCTCTTAACCGAAGAAACTATTATGGGAATAATTTTAATTTAACACCCACTAATAAGAGTGAGTTGCTACATTTCATTTGGAAATTGGTGTTTTTTCGTTATCTACACAATGGTGATTATGCGTGGCCAAGTCTTTACCGATTGGTAACCAGGTTCGGGGCTGAGGCTTGAACATAACTTCGTAACGCGAGGACCGATTTGAATGATTCTTCTTTAGTCGTATAATGTATGATACCCAATTGGTAATATAAGAAAAAATTTGCACTTAGGGTATGAGGAGGGTGTACATTAACTTTATAACGCTTGGATTTGAATAATTCGTATTGTGATGTATAGAGTATGTTCTATCATTAGTACAGCGACAACAATTTTGTGATGGTCGATGGCAGTGGGAGAAAGGGCGGAACTCAACTCCTTAACGTGTATCCTGATTTGATTTTTTTTTTTGTATAGGGTATGATCTTCTTTATTTATTTAAAGATTTGCCAAGGCTGGCTTCTACAATTATGATACATATTCGCAGCTTGTATCTAAGACAAAAATTATCAAAGTTCGATGATTTGCTGCAGTTAGGCAAACTGGTTGAATAGCCGGGACATAGAGGCGATGGGCTCGTGCATTCCATATATGGTTCGATGGTGAGGCACATGGAGTAAGTTATGGTTCCTAAAGGTCCGTGTCGGGACGGAGATGCTCACGTCCTTAAGTAATTCGCGACCACTGCAACATATCATATAAAAAAAACAATTTTGGAGACCTTGCGTTTCTTTTCAAGCGTGTCAATTGAAATTAGACTGTCTTACAGGATATGGAGGGAAGTAGGTAGGGTCGCGCAAGGGGAGGCCGCGAAGAGTGAATCTTCGCTGGACTGACTCAATTCGGTTTATGTGCACGGCGAAATAGGGATCCCAGACCGGACTGGCATACCCAGGATAGGTCTGACGAAAGTGCAATAGAGAAGCCTCTTCAAATAAGGATCGTCCAGCTCCCTAGACTATCTTTTTACAAAGCTAGGCGTAGAATTGGCTCGGCTAACCAAGAAGTCCACGTGGGCCTTGAAGGAGAGACGGGAGTTAAGAAACATCCCCAGGTCCTTGATCAAGTTAATCCTACTCAAGGTCCAACCGCCCATTAAGTAGTTGAAGGAAATAGATCGAATTCTACGTGAAACAGACATAACGGGGCATTTGCTGCCGTTCAGTGGAAGGCGATTATTATAGCACCAAATCTCAAAAATGTGCATATCGGAGCTCAACAGAGCACAATCATCGTCGTAGGAGACCTCGGAGAAGATTTTAGCATCATCAGCATAAAGCAGGATTCTGGACCTGCGCAGGAGTAACGAGATGTCATTGATGTAAATTATGAAAAGGAGCGGGCCAAGGATACTTCCCTGGGGTACATCAGAGGTGACCGAGATTTCGGTGGATAGGGTGCCACGGAACAGGACGCGCTGGCAACGGCAGGACAGGTAGGATGACAGCCACTCTACAAAGAGCGGCGGAAAACCGAGCAGAGCACATCACTAGTCAGGGTTTCAAAGGCCTTTGCAACGTGTGACAAATTGGCGATGGGTCTGTAGTTGGAAATGTCTGCCTTGCCGCCCTTCTTGTGAAAAGGGATTACCACAGAATCTTTCCAAAGCTTCGGGAAACGACCACAGTGCAGGGACAGGTTAAATAAATGACAGAGGATAGGAGTGACTGTTGAGCAGCACCTTCTCAACCGGGACACCGTCAGGACCGCATGAAAATATGTCGGGCAGATTCGACAGATAATCGGAGACAGCTGTGTCATTGAGTACCAGATCTTTGGATTCAAGCGATGTTGGCGGGAGCCTTGTCAAGTGGGAGAAGTCGGTGGAATCGACGTCACAGTAAGGATCATAGAAAGCTGCGCTAACGAAGTCAGCGATCAAGTTTGCCACCTCATGGTTATGGCTCTCGCGGTCGTCCAGCCTCAGGGTAACCGTCGCTGCGTCGCTTAGAGTTGATGAACCTCCAAAAATACCTGGGATTATTAAGCAAATTGGATCTGGAGTTAGTTGTTATAATATATACAGTATATTTTTTGTTGAATAGAGTATTTTGCTTCACTTGCATCCCGTTACAAATTAAGTTGTGGCTTAGGGTGAGAGTGTGGCGTCACCTGGCTTCCTAAGGCGTAGACCGATATTAATGATTTTCATTCTGTTGAACAGTTGTACATAATACGTTTCCTCATTGATAAATAATAGAAAATTTTGCATTTAGAGTTACTACGGAAATAGGATCGAGTGGTACCCTTACTTCGTAATGCGGGCCCCGATTTTGACGACTCTCTCTTGCTATATAGAGTACGTTGGCATACTATGAGCAGTATTTTTCGAGATGCAAATCTGAAGACACTAAAAAGTGAAAAATAAAATAGTTTTTTTTTAAATAAATAAATAAACCAACTACCCAACCGAAATCGCAGAAAGAGATCATGAGTAAGAAGGATGAAATACTTTTGTTGTTGTTTTGTTTGTTTAATTTACACCGACTTCAAAATTTAATAGATTAAATATTATTTTATGCTCTTTAGCCTAGCTTTTTCTGTGAAGTCGGTTCAACTTTTTTTAAAAAAAATTATTTTACTTTTCTGCCAAGTCAAATAAAAAGACTGTGTCTGCATCATAAGGAATCAATTATCTTTGCAAGCGTAGCCTTATTAGTTTACTTATGTCGTTGTCTGGATGGAGATGATAAAGAAAAACTATGATAAGACCCTTGACACGAATATTCACCTAATTAAATAGAATCAGATTGTCACACACAACATATGGTAACGAGGAAATCGGTGCTTAACAACTCGTCGCTTTTACTGAAATAATGTCGGGTTGTGATGCTTTCTATTACATAGCGGAAGAAGTGTTAGATCACTCAATACTGGTTTTTATAATACATGTCTAGAAGTAAATCTGTTTGTCACATCAACTAGGGATATGTAGGAAGGAGCAGCATAACAGTTAATTCAAAATGTTTCCTTTCATCTTTTAATGGCAGAATTTTTTTATTAATCTCTGCATTCACTGTAAAGCAGCTCTTCGAGATGATTGGCAGTGAAAAAGGACATTACGGAACGACTTTACGGAACGCCAATGGGATTGTATCAAAGGTGAATTTTTCACAACTAAGCTATTTTACCGAGTCCTTCTCACGGTTCTGGTTTTCTTCAGTCTCCAGGAAATTGTTGCCACGAAAAAAAAACATATTTGTAGTGGGTTTTTACGTGTGCTTGCAATTTCCACTAGCCATTAGTGCGAGGTTGGAGGAAAAAGAGACTGCTATACCCAGCCATGACAGCGTTAGCCACCATTTGAAATACCTACAAAATGCAACACCAACTATTAATAACTTGTTTTTGCTCTTTTCCGTTTTTCTATGAATGCAATTGCCAGGAATCATATTTGCATCCAATATTTTCATAGAAGTGGGAAGTACGGTGGACTGGCGTAACTCCCTTCAAGATTCATCTGTGGGGCAAGTGCGTTTGATTTCATAACAGGGGTAAATTTTATTTTTAATTTCCAGCATTTGAATGGCAATCACGGGCAGATGAAAAAAAAAACATCGGTTAGGTCTGAGGTCGTTTTCAATTACGGATATAAGCGCTTGCTTTGGTAACTGTCAGTGCGTTAGGTGGGGAAATAACTTTATAGCAATTGGAAAAGTCAAAGGCTACAGTGCCATAAACCTATTTGTGATCTCACAAAACCTATTAAATTGTTAGACTTTGGCATGCTCACGTTTTACTGCACAATCAGCGTTTAGAAATGTTGTTTCCTTTTTATTTTCTTCGGGAGAATGCTCTGGAGCGTTTCTGTTGATGAATTGGAAAACGTTTGTAAAGGTGTGTTACCAGTTCAAAAGCTTTGATGTTTACTTGGAATCAGGATTGGACAGCCCTTAATGAATATAATGTCAAACTCTTTCTGATATATTTATACGCTACTACGGATACTTCATTAAACACCATATTATATAAATTTTTGGGAAAAATTTCAACTTGAAACTCCTTCTTCCATAGCTTCGGGTTAATGTTATTTTGTGCTACGTTTCTAGCTCGATAAGAGCTAAAATACAATCGATTAATTTATTTTAATTGTTTTCGATCTTACTGTAATGAGGATTCTAGTATTTGTGTCACACATTATTCAAAATTCATAAAAGTGTACAGTCTCACTAAAAGTCTTTAAGTTCTTATAATGTATTTATTAGCGCAACCTGAACAAAAATTATCAAAGTGAGTTTAAACATTGCAAACAAAAGCGGGATAGAAATATTTGAGTGCAAAAAAGGAGCAACTATAATTCAAAGCAGCATAATTCAGTTTTTCCAGTATGAATTGTTGAGTTCTACTTTTTGGTTAAAAATATATTTATAAATTCGCTGGGGCAAGAACGAGTAAAGTTTCTTTCCGTTGCGGATAAAAACGAGTTGAATACATAATTTGTTTTTGCTCGAAGTTTATTTGTTCCGGGTTTACCCTGAGATTGATAAAATATCTCAATTTTGGGTTTGAAAATTCTATGTCCCGCTTTTGTTCGTAATTTTTTTTTTGACTCATTTTTGTTCTCAGCGTGTCAATTGTATTTTATATTTGTGATGTTTACGCAGCGTTGCCAGACTCACAAAGCCATTAATACTAAATTTTGTGATTTTTATATTTCAAATGGCTTTGTACAAATTGAACACACAACACTTGTCAACTGCCCTTCTAAATTGTGACGGAGAAAGTCTCTACTAAAACTCTGTACTCAAAAATTGGTTTTTATTGACTACATTTGAGGTTATGTACAGGATGCATGCAATTTTTGGGTATTTTTTTTCTAGTTGCATCATTTAATACTTCTCTTACCCCTCAAAATAAGCTATTGTGCGGTCACCTATGATTTTTTCTTGCAAAATTACGACCATTTTAAATTATGAGGTTCATATTTCGTATAAATAGATATATTATGTTTATATGAAATATGAACTTCATAACCGAAAGGTTGATATTTTGAAAATTACAAAAGTTATGCAGTTACGAAAAAATTGCGATTTCTAGCGTTTTTGTCATTTAAACGCTTGTAAAAAAGCAAAAAAAAACTTATCAACACAGTTGATCTACCAACTATAGGGCAATTGTACTGAAAATGCTGTAAAAATTTCAAGTGAATCGGTTTAGTAGAACTCGAGACATTGTGGTCATGGGTTTTAGCATTTTTTCTTTTCGTGGCATATGTGTAGCTTATCCTTCTTTTTCAAAGAAATTAGTCATGCCAAATGTATTTTCAAGAGAATAGAAAACTTCTGTTTTTAACTTAATTGAAAGAAAATAAAATCAGAAAAAGAATTCGACGAATTTACCTTATATTTTAATCAAAAGTAGAGAAACAAATCTCTACACCCAGGGCTTCGAACGAATGGTTAAATTAAGGCAATTAATTTTTTTTTTAAATCGTAAAAGGCACTGTTACTATTAAACACTAACGTGTTTATGAGATTTATTTTACAGAAAAGGCGTAGTTTCACAAATGACTGACTCTTTTGTATCGAGATCTTAAGAAAAGTTTACAGATTAGCTGGAAGACTAATGGAATCTTTAAATGCCTGCGACTAATGAGCACACATGAGTTCGTTTCAAAACATTAACTGGGAACAAAAAGTCTCCAAGAGGAGGAAGTCAAACGTTCAACAATCTCAAATGTAAACAAATTAAAAAAATGAAAGCTACGAAGTTTGATTTGTGGTTTACTAACTTATCTACTGACGGTGCACTTGACTTAACCACTAGGAGGTCGTCTGTTCCACGGTGAATGTCAATGGTCTTAGGAAGGCAATTATTGGTCATTACTACTTTTTGTCCAAATGACTGAAAATGTTAAGAAAAATTGTTTGGGTGTGTATATGATTAAATTGTCAGACTTACATATGACCATTGATATATTTCACGGTTTTAGGGAACTTCTACGCGCGTGCGTAGAACCAAAAACACTTTTGTACTAATTGGCGTGACAAATATAAGCTATGATACTAAGGAATTTCTATCGAAATTCAAAAGAAATGTAACAAAAGTCGTGGGTATTAATCTGAATTAATGTTTTATATTCACCATTTTGTATTACAGTGTGATTATTTAGATTAACTGTAGCACTTCCGATCTTGACCTTGATATTAAGATATACTGTAAAAGGAAAATTATAATTTTTGGTATTTAAATATTCCCTCGTATTCTTTCGATATGGGGGTGGGGGGGGGGGGGGGGGGGGATCGGTCAAAGAATCCTTTATCACCTCCGAAAAATAATATAGCCTCCCTATAGTGGAAACTATTCGTTCCTAAAAAAATATCCGCTATTAAGATGTGTCCGCTTTTCGGAGGTGGAAATAATATTGTGAATTAATCGCACTAATAAGACAGGAAATCTTCGTATACACAAAAAAAATTTTTGCTTTGCGGTGATCATCATTACTCATTACTGGATAACCCGTTGACAAAAAACCAAAACGATTTCATTAGTTTATGAGTTTCTCGAGGTAACAACGTCGGGATTTTGTATATTTTATTGATTTTTCAATTTTTAGAAGTAAAAAAAGACGAATTTTTTGAATTTATGAAAATTTAGTAATAAAAATCGGCGAATTTGTTGTTGTAAAATTAATTATAATAATAAAAAAATACAAAATTTCGACGTTGACAAAACTAAATCTGAGCGTTGAATATTTTAACACTGTTTTTTTGTATATGGAATGGATCGAATGGAGGGAGACCCGAGGCACTGTATCTCCGACGGTTTTTCCTTTCGTGACCCCCATTCAGTCGGTGTTCATTTTTCAAGCACTTTGGCACATTAGGTCTGTTCCCTGATAAGAATGCGGGTTCCCGCATGTGCACGAACTTACACATTTTGCGTTCCATAGCGTTTCGTGCCAGCCAAAGTGGCGGAGAAAAAATCGACGTCACAAGTTCCCCTGCTGCACGAAATTACCCAAACATTTTAGCTGGTGCATGATCGGCCATCTTTTCTTGCACAAGTACAAACAGCTGTTCGTTGTTTTTGTTTAGAAAGTGAGGTTAGGTTGAGTGAATGTTTCATAGTGAATTGACTGAATAAAGTTATTAATAAAGGATAATTTGGTGATTAAAATGATAAGATTGATTACGTGATTAAATAGATTACGTGTTCCGTGAATTTTCTTCTTCTTTATTTTTTACGAGTTTGCATGAAAAATGTTCCCTGGATTATTTGGTTTATTGACACTTTTTCTCCCACCATATAAGTTAATATTTACACGAAAATCGCACAAAAATCGGTGGAACAGACCTGTTATCTTATTCCGTGTCGCAGACGAAGATAACATCAGCCCTTCCCTGAATATTTAAACTGATATAATATACGCAAGGTCGATTTTATAAGACTTGGTATTATTAGTAAGAGTGCTCTTATAACTTAAAACAAAAAAGTTTATTGGCTCATCAACTGTGAGACTGGCGGCAGTTTTCCTGTTATCTAAGACTTATCCCTGATAATATCGAAGCTTTTGAAACCTAGAAGATCAAGGGGGAGGACGATCAGTTTTTTCACACATTTGGATTGAAAAAAAAATTTTTGGTATCTTTAAAAGAAGCTTTTTCAAAGATTATGAAATATTATTAGTTTTTATGTGGGTGAGTAGAGCTTCCTCAAAAAAGAAGTTTTATTTTTTTATATTGTGTGTGGTATGCAGTAAAAAAACTAAACCTATTTGAGGTGGCTCTAGACATCCACATTAAAACTTAGAAAACGATATATTTTGACTGCCGAAATATGTGTTTAACATTAAAAAAAAGCTTAATTTTGAACCATCTTTTCATACAGTGCAAAGTGAACCCAAAAAATATACACTTACCCCATCGAGTAGGGTGTCGTTGGAAAACTATAAATATAAATTACAAATCAGAAATTATAACAAGTTCTATTTACAGAATCTTTATACATGAACGAAAACCAAAACTAGCTACTATGATTGACTATCTAGCGAGGGCAACAGGTAACGCAAACTGCCGGTAGCTCCATATGTATATATTGGAATAAACACATCACGTCAAATCGAACATTTTTTTCTAACTCGATGATCTGAGATGTAGATTCTGGATGCAGCATCAAATCCCTAAGTACAATGGTAGGACTTGAGTGAGCTAATTCCCGCGGAGGCACTTCGAACAGGTTTGACTTTTTATTATTATCCTCACTTTTAATATCAGAGAACCAGTGGAAACTGATGATAATTGTGATGAATCTTGAGAACTTTCACCGGGATTATAGCACCGTCTAGGCTTTAGTTAATTTTGGTGAATTTTTTATATACACCTTGATTAGATTCTACTTGATACATTGATTCGACCAAAATGATTCAAGACGATAGCTTGTACCCATTTTGTTCCCTTGCTGAAATTCCTGGCATAGACTGGCTGGTTCATATTAAAACGAACTCCGAACTGTGCGTTTTCCTCCGCGCACGACGCTGAACTTCTAGGCTTAGGACTTCTGAATACCGACAGCGAATTTCTAGTCTGTCGGCCATGAAGTAACTCTGCTGGAGATTTCCCCGAAAGAGGATTTAGCGCAATGCGATACGAAATTAGATAGGTTAATAAAGCATCCTCCTCGTTATTGTATTCTTTCACAAGTTTGAATAAAGACGACTTGAAAGTCCTCACGAAATGTCGAGCTTCACCATTCGATGCTGGTTGGAACAGTTCAGTAGTTAAATGACTAATATCGTTAGAACTGCAAAACACAGCAAATTCACTAGATCTGAACTGACTTCCATTAGGAGCCGTTCAAGTATTACGTAACGCAGTTTTTGAGGATTTATGTTAACAGACACACACACATGTTAACACACCCCCCCCCCCCCAAACGTTACGTAACACTCAGATGATTATTTTTACCTAAAAATGTCAATTTTGTTTCGAAAAATACCGGAATAAGAAGCAATGTAAATTAAAAGAAATTTCAGCCCGCTTTGGCCCTACGCTTAACCGCAACGGTCAGACTCAAAATATGGACTCGTGGTATACGGCTTATACTATACTCTTTTAGTATGTGAAAAAAAATATGTGTATTGTAGATATACCATATAAACTGAGCCGTGAGTCACGAGTTAAGAGTTAGGAACTTTTAATGTTAACAAAAACTTAATGTTACGTAACGGACTTGGACTGACTGACAAACTTGACAATTCTCCACTTTAACTTCCATTTGCTGATCAATATTGGGCCACCAACAGTACCTTCGGGCTAACTATGCCCCAATGGCACTCATGTAATAAAACCCAAATTCTTTTTCGGTATGACTACTTGGGAACTATTATTTTGCAGAAGTAAAATTCCACCTTCGACACAAAGCTATTATGTCCGTGTCGAATACGATCTTGGCCAATGTTTTTCTTATGATTTAATGTGGTGAAATTATATTTCAAATAAACATTATATTGGGAACTTAACCTTAAGATACTTACATTTTTTTAAATTAAGTATCATGAGCTGTAAAAACAAAATAAAAGCACGCGAAACTTACAAAGTATAATCTAACACTTTATTTGAAAAGGTATAAATTCTCCCCTTTACATTTTTTATAAACAAACCTTAGAAGTTATAATAAACGATAAAATGTTTAAAAAAAATTGTTTACGATTTTGTAAAGTTGATTTTTATGCTGTTAAACAATATGTTAATTCAGTTAATTTATTTTTCCCCCAGTGTGTATGGTAAACAGTAGAAATTGCATATATCTCGGCGAAATGATATCTCACCTTTTTGTTTATTTGAAAGTCGCTGACTTGGAGGTAAACTGTAAGACTAAAATTTGTTCATGTACAGTATAATAAAAAGCTTAGTAATTAAGTACAGAATCTAACAAATTTGCTTTGAAGTTTAAAGGAGAACTAATTAAAATTAAAGATTTGAGCAAGGTCACTCTTCTTTTGAAATATTATTAAATTTTTATTTATGCGGTTTAATAATGCTCTTGTATAACTTACTTGAGTTATTGATGTTGGAAGTGTTGACTTTCGAACATAAAAATATTCGCTCGAATTATCGCAGCGTAGCGGCGCATGGCTGTTAGTAAACTTCCCCCACCCCATTCCCACAAAAAGTTATACTATACAGGGTGTTTCAGATCTGACGTGCCAAAAGGAGTGGGGTGATAGATCTCACCTAGCCAAACAAAAAATTGTATAGCAGTGCCCCCCTGCCTGCTCAACCGTTTGGGTACTCATTTTGGTACGTCGGATCTAAAACACCCTGTATACAGAATATATTGTGATTTTGATGATCCCTTTTTTCAGCTAGTTACTGGGTTTAGTAAAATACAATGGCTCTTTGCTACACATAGTAAAACATGGCCATTTGCTGAAATATTTTGTGACACATTTAGCAAATATACAAATTCCATTCAGTCTAAAATAAAATATTATCAAATACAAAAAATTTATAAAAACGAAAACAGAATTATTTCAAAAGCAAATATTGTGTTCTTACAGAATTCATTACGATGAAAGTTAAAATATAAAATTATGTAAAAGTTATTATAAAAAATAAACTTTAAATAAAATCATTTCGGAATATGTTATTCCTTGAAGCATTCAGGCAGGACAACAAAATCTGGATTCTTTATTCAAATCTTTTGAATAGCTTAATTTGCATTTAATGGTGACGTTTGCTCTTGAAGAATTAGTCTGTTTAAATTCAAAATGTTAAAGATAAAATTAAGACTCAACTTCTATTGTTTTTCTGGATATAGTCTTTATAGTATACTACTTCCCTAAAAGGCTAAGAGTTATATCCTTTTTCTTAATGGGTCTTCAGATATTGTAAAATTTTTCAAAACTCGCGTATTTTCAATCCGAAATATCTGTGAAGAGGGAAACACTTAGAAATTCCAAAATTTTCAGGAAACATTCCTTCATTGTGTTGTAATATGTGTTTAAAATGTCATCACTGAGACCTTTTTATTTAAAAAAAATATTTTTGCTAAATTTGAAAATATATAAAATGTCTCAATGGTGAAACATTCCTTCACTGTAATATGTGTTTAAAACTGTAGACTGTAATTGAAGGTGAGTCTTAGTTTTATCTTTAACATTTTTAATTTAAAAATAAAAAAACCTTTAATATTTACCAATATTGTTTTTCTTATTTACAGTTAAGTAGACCTAAATATATACTGGACAGAAAATATTGTACATTTTATGCTCTTTAACATGGTTTTTTTTTTGAAAAACCACAAAGTTACAGCATTTAACACAAAACCTCGGTAAAATGCAAAATAGGCTGACGCAGCAATACGAAACGGCGGACAATCATTGGTTGATTTGATAACGGTCTTTGTTACTACGGAACCCTAAAACCTAAAGTTTACCTACATAAGCCTATGGATGAGCTTCTTTCGTCTTTGTCAATTAATAAATTTAAATTAAACAGGTGAAACGTAAAACATTAGGCTTTGCAACGGCTACTAATGGTTTATGGTAACTAAAGTGTCATACAAATATTGGTGTATTCACTGTTTGTAGATATTGGGTATGGTTTGGACGGCCAACACCTTGGCTATTATCTGGATGTAAAGCTAACAAAGCAAAGCTAAAGCAACACCAAGAGAGCTGTATGATACAAGTTCATAACTTATAAAATATATTCTCCACAGCTAAAAGTTTTTTTTGTCAGATGTCCTTAACCAACCTCTTATCAAAAAATAATTTCGTTTTCCAATTGCTTTTATTAACAAAAGTACAAAAAGTTTTAACAAAAAAACTTCTAAAATTCAAAGGTCAAAACTAACGTATTACAAAAATATTAATAAGAAAAGTACCAGTGTATATAACCATTGCAGTTTTGATAAAATAAGAGGTATCTGGTTTTTGTGCTATTGATACATGCTTTCCAGCAGTATTTCATTAGTCGGTGGACTGTACACAGAGTTTTATTTTGTATTGTTTACTAAAAGTAGAAGTTCCCTTTAGATTATATCAATTATGGCGCGAAATAAGTATTGTGTTGAGTTTAGAAAGCGAATAATTAATGATTTTGTAAAAGCAGAACTATCTATAAGTGAGTTAGGCAGAAAATATACCATTAATAAGTTAATAGTGTCGAGACGGATAAAAAAGTATAAACGTGAAAAATCAGTTCAAACAGTACATGTTGAAAATTTGTTCTTATAAATCACCTAAATACACTTTAGTATTATATTGATATTTTTCATCGTGTAGCCTTTGTTCGTTGAAATAGTTAAATTTTGTTTTTAAAAATAAAACCAGTTGTCAAACGCTCTAGTTTTTAACAGTTACGAGAATTTAAAT
The DNA here is from genome assembly GCA_964036015.1 of Leptarthrus brevirostris. Taxonomy (NCBI): domain Eukaryota; kingdom Metazoa; phylum Arthropoda; class Insecta; order Diptera; family Asilidae; genus Leptarthrus; species Leptarthrus brevirostris. Next base: position 154,696,313 of record OZ038371.1, read on the forward strand.
AAAAGGGAAATTTAAATCGGTTCTTTTCTTTACGATTTTCCAATGTAAAATTTAAAAACGCCAACATTTGGTGCCGAAACCCGGGAAAGGGGTGTCGTAAAAAAAACGAAAAAATAATTAAAACGAGAACGTGGCCAAGAAGAAAATGGATATGGCGTCTCGTTCTTCATATCGTGGTCAAATCACTAAATTGACCAAGGCTGAGACTGAATATATGACGAATCCTTCATCTCAGCTTAAGGAAGAAAATAGTTCTAATTTTGACTTTATTGAGGAGGAACTCGTGGTATATTTAGAGCGCTTAGCAAGAGCTAGAGAAAATCTCAATAAGGCTAATAATGTAATAAAAGACTCCATGAGCCAGAAGATTTATCAAAGGAATGTGAAACCGTAGCTGAAAAGCCGTTTCAACGATATCTCGAATAAAACAACGTTTGACAAAATTACGATCGATGCGGAACTCACATGAGGATATAACAAATAGTTTAGAGAGAAGCCAAGAAAACGCTAAACGTCCTATTAAATCGCATTTTAAGCTACCTAAATTTAATTTAAAGAAATTTTCAGGACATTACAAAGGTTGGTTACCATTTTGGGAACAGTTTCGAACTGTTGTAGATGAAAACGAAAACCGGTCGAGCAGCAGACTGTATAGCGGGAATTACTCCAACCGAGGCCTGTTATGAATCTGCAAAGGCTTTACTCTTAGAAGAGTTTGGAAACAATGAAATAGTTGTGGATAAAACTATATGTAACCTTATGCCTCTCACTCCAATAGGTTCCCGTCATGATACTCAAGGAATGCGTCAGCTTTATAATTCTATAATGGTTGGCACGCGGTCGCTTACCGCTCTTGGAGTATCAACTACCCAATACTCTATTATGTTGAAGAGTGTTCTTCTTATGTGCATGCCTTCAGAACTGAGAATCGAATTCTATCGTACTAATACTAATGAAGACGTCGAGAAGACTGGAAATCAATCACCTCCTGGATTGGACAACGATATAAGAACTAACGAAAGCGAGTGTTCTTACAATTTTAGTGGTGACAATCAAATAAAAAATATTTTACGGTTTCTAAAGAGAGAAGTAGAATCCCTAGAAAAATCGGAAGATTCTAAACGGACGACTAAGCAGTTTTCGAGCAAGGAGGTCGATGCTTCAGATGTACAAAGGGAGGGCATAACTCTAAATCGTGTCGTAATCGTTCTGTGAGGTGCAGTAAGTGTGGTAGAAATCATGCGTCGGCTATGTGCGACCCTAATTATTTACCATTTAGACCCAATACGGAAACGGCATGGTGGTCGGACCGCTCAATGAATTGATCCAACTCCGTGTTTGTTTAATTTGCACCGATTTCAAAATGTTGTAATATGTAGATATAAAATTAAAACTTATTTTATGCTTTTTAGCGCTTTTTGTGAAGTCGGCTTAACTTTCAACTTTGCTTTAAAAAACTATCAATCCCTACAATGAACAAAATAGTTCTATAGTTAAAATCGTTCAGTTACTAACTATCGGTAGTTCGAATCATTCGATAGTGCCCATCACTACCTAGGATGCCCCATTCTCTACACTTGAAAAGGCATGGCGTAATCGTCCCGGAGTGAAAAAGAACTCACTTATACTAAAACCTTTTAAATCTGTTGTTTTAAACCCTTATTCTAAAAAATATACAAGAACTGTGTATTGTAATGAAAAGAATAAATTTATTTAATAAAACCATTCCCTGCCCGCAAAAGCATATCAGAGGCATTGATTTTTTTTTTAAATGTAACAAGTCACACAGAGAGAACCGAGTCACAAACCATAAGTAAAAAATTGTTTCGCAGTTTAATCGGCAAAATGTCTTTCAGTAAATCTAGATGATCTTGGCATCGAAAAAGGACGTTCTGCGATACCAAATCTGTTCTCAAATCATAGCTTTATAAAAAAAATGGAGTCTGCAAATGTTCTCGCCTTGTCAATTACATTGATAGAAAAACATCTTGAGTAAAGACAATTTGCTTTGTGTCAAGAATATTTCAGTCTTATTTATTACGAAGACAAAGTTGTCATTGTACAAGTATATAATTTTTTTGACTTCTTCGAGAGAAACTTGATTTGAATTTAAAATATGAAATTTTCGTTCAAGTTAATTATTTATTTGAAGTTTAATAAACTTTTCTTTTAATTTTCTCAGATCTCATTTGAAAGAAAAAAATATATAGATGAGATGAAAATATTACCAATAATATTCAAGAATTGAAATTTATTTAGTTAAAATAAAACTACCGAACGAACACTGCAATTATTCTTGGCTCAAGTTAATGTTTTTATTTTAAGGTTTTTAATTTAAGATACGGTGATTATCCACGGATATGTACTTTTTTCGACTCCAGTAAGTGTAGTTTGTAAAATAGGTGGCAAAGTAGTATTAAAAAAAACATCGAAAATTATTAAAGTGTACACTAATATAGAATTGCTAAATCTACTTATTACTACTATACTATTTATCATTGAATAATCATGATCATCAGTTACACTATCATGAAAACTAGAAACTATACTGACATTTAATTCCTTAATGATAGGGAGGATGAATTAATCTAATGCATCAGAAGGGATCTTGCTTAGTTTTTTTTCTTTTTAAGATTTCTCGGAAACTGTTTATTACATGGTCAGATGTTATCAGCAGCATATGAATTCAATCTCTATTCGTGGCTTTACGCGAGGTCTTCTGTGTATAGTGTTCCCTAAACCGTCTGCAGTCTTTATTACGAGCTTCCTGAGCTGCCTCAGAAAGCTGATAAATAGGTATCCTAAAGATAATACTCCAAGGAGTGTGTCATACTTTTGTATGAGTGTAGCATCTAATCCTGTAATTTCAGCACTAAGCTCAGGGAATCAATTTGTTGTGAATAACAAGCTGCTTTAGCCTATATAATGACGGAAATTCCTTATGTCCTGCTTGAATGCTCCACTTCCGAGTCTTCTTATACATATACGTTGTTGATTTACTGTCGACATAGTAGGCTAAAGCTTCTTCTCTAGTCAGCATCCGGGGATTGTTTTCACAAATGGGTTTTCAATCGCACTTTGTAGGGTCACTACTCAATTTTTGTATGGGACGTGATACGTCTCTATTTCCTGACTGCCTTACTGACACCTCGGCAGCATACATCAGCTCACTGGTACTTTTTGATTGCAGCAAGTCATCTACTCGTCGTCGTTTAGTCTTCAGGCTCGAGCCTTCAAATTCTTCCTCCGGCCTACCAGGGCCTGGTATGGCATTTGAAGATGAGGATAGCAAAGATAGGCCTACAAACACTTTAAATACCATGTCTGACCCTTTTAGGCACTCCGAGTTCTTAGTAAGAAATCGTTCTCGATTTCTTGCACACCTAGTTTCGCCGAAATTTGCGAAATTGTGACCTTCAACTCTCATAGAGATTGCTCCGTCACTCCAGCAAAATCATGTTGCGATGATATAAAACGTAATACCTCCTCGCTTTTATTTTCTTTGGAGAATTTCACCCATACGTCAAAAATGTCCCTCCTCGAAACGGCGAACACCAATTCTTGAGAAAAAATAGATGTGCAAAAATGTAGCAATAGCTTTTTATGTTAAATAATAGTAGATAGTCATGGCCAGGATGTATGCAAAATTTACAGAGGTGACAAGAAGAGACATGTTAATTTCTGATGTTTAAAATTAAAAATATGGGTAAAATTATGTATCTCTAAATTGCAATATTTAAAAAAAATTTACGGTACCTTTTTTACCAATAATAATTATTGTAAAAGTTACTACCTACACTCAAGTTTAGATTCCATCACAAAAAAACATCATACACTTTGCAAACAATAGTCACGAAATTAACAATCCAACAGCAATTGCACTCTGTTTTTCTCAGTAACTTATATACTCACCCTAATTACGCATTCTCAGAATACTGTGGTGACAAACAACTCCCGGAATTTCCAATTTATGAAAGTAATGCATTATTTCGTTAGGTCAGAATGTAATTACTTTATGGTTGGTACTAGGTAGCACTAAACGAATCACTGTGCAGTGTGCAGTTAAGATAATTTCATATACGACATTCTTTGTATAGTGCTGGGCCATATTATTTTATTATTTATGTAAGAAAGTCGTATGTTGGCGCATTTTTTTAAGAAGTTATAAATGTATGCAGCAGACCTTCAATATTACTGTTTTGAAAGTTAAGAATTGAATGCATATAAAGCTTCTACAATGTCTCTTTTTAATCCATTTAATTTTTAATTTCCTATATTTACGATCGGTTGCAATCGAATCCTTCAATTAGATAGGGATTTTATCGCTTCCATTTACTTCAGATCATGGCTTCCAAATAAACGTCAGTTGGTTCTATTACATCATAAACAGGTAACAAGATCACCAGTGGGGATCCCTATGAAATACCGATTTATAAAATATCAAAAGTACAAAATTCCGGTTTGCCGGTTCTCACTTCACAAAATTGTATAAAGAAAAATATTGCTTTACAAAACGTTATTTATTTGTTTGTATTTTTTTTATAATTTCCATTAACAAAATATTTCCTTTCAAGGAGAACTTCCAGTGTGAATTCTTAATTTTTAATAAAAAGTTACTCTATATAAGCAAAATTAGTTATTAGTAATTCAATTAGTAGAGAGTGAGGATTTTTTTAAATAATAATAAAAGATCGATACCTGTCATTTGCGTAGCTAACAGTAGAGAGTAAAAAATTTGGGCAAAAATTATAGAGTTCACATCTTTTAAAATATATTGAAAACTCAAACAATATAAATTAAGGTGTGTTTGAGTTAGGAATGTATTATGCGAAGGATTAGTTGTAAAGGCACTTTAAAATTGCTACTAACATTTTATAAGTCAACTAACAGTAAGGATAATTTATAACAATATTAAGAAAGAACATGAGTGCTCCAAATCAGTTACGTCAAATCTGAAACAAAATTGTTCGCCCACCAAAGCAACTAACTAGTTAACTAGGTAACTAGTTCATTACCACCCTTAATTATCGTTTAATCCGATCGGACATAGTGTTAACAAGGTTTGTATACTCCATCGGTTTTATTGATTTCACAAGCGCTAGTTCTTCATACTCCTTGAAGGTTGTTTGCTCAAGATACGATTAATTTGTCCACACAAGGATTCAATTGGGGAGACCATTCCATAGTTGGTAAGTTGTTTGTAGCCAGCTAGGTTTTTGTGATCTTAGCAGTATGACAGAATGCTCCATTCTGCTGGAATATATATTTGCCTTCAGAAGATTCTAATCGAATCGAAGGGAGTAATTCTTTTTCGAGAATATTTTGATACTTCACTGCATGGACTGTACCCCTGGCGTGCATACCCATACAGTTCCAGAAAAAGGAAACTATGTCGTTTTTTTTATGCAACTTTGTGAATTACTTCCGTCGATGTTCGAATAATCTTTTACGGCTGTGTCCTAGATACTTATTGCCCAGATTCTATGTACGATCGTGAGCTTAATAAGTTGATCGTCATAAACAGTGCACGCCTGAAAAGCTGAACTAGCACTTTAAGTTTATATGGTCACTGTGAGTTAATTTGATATATTTTTATTAATGTGCTAGCTCGATTATACACCTTAAAATTCAGGTCATTAGTTGATTACATTTAGGAATATTACAATATATTTAATGAATTCATTTTATTAACTAACTCAAGATACTGATTTAGCAAAAACAAACGGTAAAACGGTAATAAACCCTTCAAAATTTGATCCGAAGAAGTCAGGAGAGTAGATATTGAACACTCTCCATAGGCTGGCGTATCCTACCCCTCTATCTCCCTCCACGTAGTTTATTTTTCGGACACCCCTCCGGATAGAAATTTTGTAATCAAATTAATTTGAATTCATTTTAATTCGCGAAAGCTTTTCTAGATGTCGCTTTTATATTTCATTAATTCCAATGAACAAATTTAAAGCTTTAAGTACAATACTTTCATTTTAATTTCCAATGCGTATAAAAAATTCATTAATTTAACATGTGCATGTCATAGGAGGAAATCAATTACTTTGTTTTGGCATTTTTCTGAAGTAATGTCGTAATGTATTTTGATGGGTCCTGTCTTCCGCTATTTGGAAGGCAAACTTGTAATATAAGAATATTTAGAAGGTACTCATAGAAGAAGTTGTTCTTAGACAAGTTTGGCTTTTTTAATGCAATAAGAATTGGAAAAATAACACATAAAAATAAGGCTAGTAATTATTGTATTTTTCACACTTTACGCTATTGGTGGGGTCAAATGCGTCCTTGCTGAATGAACTTACATATGTGTTCAAATAAATCCAAAGCTTAATATGATCTGTGCTCTTTGATTCACAATTGTTATGAATTAAAGTATCTTCTTACTTGAGCTTATCGAGGTGAGAATATTGTGTACATATTTGCTATAACTTTTTATACTGCAGTTAGAATACATGCCACGCCAATTGTTACAACTTCTTGGGTTGCTTTTTTTAAGCAATTTTGCACCTTTACGCCTTTTTTCCATTCTACAGGATTTCTTAGATTTGGTCTCGGTTTTCCAACATTCTTGCATTATGGAAAGAATGATATTAACCACAGAAGTTAGATCCGGCGACTTAGTCCTGTCCTTCACCTTCAATTTTTCGTGTAGGTCTAATGTTAATGTTAGGCACATTTAGCGGTTCCTCAAGCTTTGATGCATGAATTCGGCGGTGCAAATGCGTTATGTTGGACTACGCTTACGATGCCATTATTTATGGGCATTGATGCGTTCTACAAATCTCATTCTAGAAACCAGCTTTAAAATTAAGTAACATTCACTGTGTTTTTCACGCAAAGGGTTTTTCTTCCTACATTTTATCTAAACTTGAAAAATTGTTCTTTGCTTTCACCAGAATCGATAACCAAGAGTACAAGTACATAACTGCGCTATTGCCAGAAAGCTAATACTATACAGCAGGTCTCCTACAACTCACTATTTTGTTAAAACTAACTATATTGCGATTTAGGTTTCCAAGATATCCTCTTTACGACTTTACTGGGTTTTATTCTATTGTCCTATTATTTTCAAATCGACTTAAGTTTACCAGAAATTCTCAAAAATTCAGTTTTCTGAATTCCGGCAGTTAGTAAGCACATGCAAGCATGGAAGATATGCGCAGTTCCGGAGATTCAATTTTGTTGAAAATATAAAGAGAACACTTTCGACATATCAGTATTCAGTTTTTTCAACCTTATCAATATATTTAATATTTTTATTTCGGTAATGTCTCATTTCGTCTTTGTCAGATTGATTTAGTACCTGTGTTAATTTACTTCATCTAATATATATTTTACTTGGTAGTAACTAGCCGCAATATTTACGATCTGCACAACTACAGCTTGAAATCAATAACAACAAAATGTACTGACGAAACTTGATATGATTTTACTATTATCTTTTATACCATGGAGCTGTTCTCGAATAATTCTTAATCGTTATGTAGAGACGAAGACAAATATATATGTAAAATCTTCTATATTGATTTGCTACATGTCCCGCATAAAAGTAAACATATAAAAAGCATTAAAAATATTTTATTCTGTTTAAATAATTTCCTATAAGATTTTGAACTGTACATAGTGTGTATCAATAAATTGAGAAAGTATCAACCTGGTGCTTTAGTAGTCTTTTATTTAATTGCTATTTTCGTCCACTGACGCATTACCCGCTTTGAATATCAAAGCACCAAAGAAGCGTTCTTAAATGTCAACATGAGATATTTTATACATAAAACTTTAATTAAGAAATTTTTATATTCACACTTAGCCTAAAATTTTATTTATTAAAAATGTCATCGACTAATTGCTTAGTTATTATTCGGTGGGGCCTGGTGGGATTGACTTTCGGACGCTGGTATAACCTTGCGTTTATGGCATAGAGACGTGGTGACAAATCGCATCTTACGTTGAACCACCAGTCACAGACAAATACTGCTTGGGAAAATTGTGTTCCATTTGGGCATAGAAAACTTGCCTGACGGCCATCTATATCACAATAATGCCATCCTGTCAAAAGCAATATTAGATTAATTTGACATTTCATATCAGTAATTGTATTACCTTGACATCTCGTTTCCATATCTGCAAAGAATCCTGGATAAGGTTGTTCATCACAGTAAAAATTTGTGTAGGGTATTGCCGATAAAATTGGATAATCTGCTCCAGGCCGACCTAAAAAATAATTTTAAGCTATAAATATATTCGGTTTTTACAAAACAAATTAAGTTTAGGATTAAAGACCAAAATTGTTGATATTATTTTTAAGTTAAAATGGTTTTATTTGTGCTCATATTGGAAAGCAAAGATTGAAACACCCGAGTATGACTTGTAGCAAGAGGAGCACGGAAGTGAATGTTCCATAAACCATGAAGGTGGCAGCGCTTGAAGCATGGGTTTGACGGAGTGATTGATATTTGAGCGTTGGGAAAATATTCTCGGAATCAAGATGTAGATGGAGACAAGAAAACTTTAAAGGTATCCTTGATGTCAATTCAATGGAGACGAGATTCTCATCCCGAAGAAGGAGTGCGTTGGACACGATCAAAAGCCAATGAACACACGGTTACGTAATGTCAAGAAACAGATCAAAGATTTGGGTAGTCGAGCTCATGGTGCCTTGACAAATAAACTCATTGAAGATCTCACGATTTACTATGGCTTAGCAATTCGTCATAATACTGCATCTGTAGAAGAAATGAGGAAGGCAATATGGTTAACATTCTAGCATCAATCTTTAACTGATAAGAACCCCCAGCACTTTTCATGGTGCAAATGACATGTTGCGGAGTCGAACGGAATTTTGGCAAATGTTTATTATAAACGTCATTATCTGATACTGTTCAAAAGGCAATTCAGAGTATCTACAAAGATTTATCTCAAGATAAAATACTGCAACCCTACAACACTCAAATGAAAGTATCAACTCCAATGTCTGGCAGTTGTCCCCAAAGGATCATTCAAATTGCCAGGGGATTCAGGAATCTTCACGATGAAATTCGTGTGAGGAACAGGAAGGATTCCTGTGACTGACTGACTAAGATAATAAGTTCACAATAGTCCTTTTGACAGAACCTTGAAACGAAAAAAAGTCTTTGAGAGTGTATTTTTCGAAACCAGAACTAGAACCAAATTAATCCGATCATAATTTAATTTATTATGTGCCCGACATTTCGGGAAAAAATTGAACTTTCAAATTTGAATAGCCGCTATTTTGTCATTCCTAATTTGATCCTTTCGATTCTAGTTCACGCGATAGCAACACTTCCCAGCTAATGCGTTAGAAACAATTATGATTCTTCCTGCATTCAGGAAGGTTTGGTGTGGATCAAATCGCCTGAAACTTAACCTGGATAAATGTGAAGTTATTTCACTCTCTAGGAACCTCAATCAGCTTGTCTTTGATTATACAATTGTGGATACTACTATCCGTCGCGTGAAGTCCGTTACTGATCTTGGTTTGAAGCTAGACAAAAAACTCGATTTCACTCTGCACATAAACTATATTGTGTCTAGGAGTAATTCAGTTCTGGGTTATGTCAAGCGGTGGTCAAGGTAGTTTTCTGATCAGCAGACCTTAATTCACTTATTTTTTTCGTTGGTTAAACCAATTCTCGAGTATGCATCTCAGGTTTGGTCACCTTGATATGCTGTTTATTCTAGACACATTGAGTCGCAGCGGAACTTTGTTAGGTTCGCACTAAGAGACCTCCCGTGAAATGATCTACTAAGGCTTCCTTATGAGGATCGCCTCCGGTTGCTTAATATGCACTCTTTAGAGGTACGACGCAGATTTGCTCACCTGGTCTTTATTCACCAGCTTTTGAACTCGAACATAGATTCTCGTGCCCTCGCAGGTAAGGTTTATTATAGACATACCTCGTATAGTTTTAGGAAACTGCCTTTATGTCATTCACTCAAGGCTTAACTATGGTAGGCGTGAACCCATAAATCGCATGTGTAGTGCCGTGAATATGTGCCCTGTTTTCGACCGAACCTTTACTAAAGATTCGCTGAAACGATCTCTGTTCTCTGTGCACCTCTGACTGTTATGCGTGTGCGTAGTCTAGTTTTTATTATTTATGCTTTTTGCATGTTGGTGTGGGAGCCTCATTCACCTCAATATATTGTTTTATTACAGTGAATAGTGAACTGATTGTGGGCTCTTGTCTGAGAAGTGCGCCTTTTGAGTTGGAAGGATTAATTCTACATTAATTACTTCTAGTAGTGGTTTTTATCTTGGATTCAAAGAAACATTAAATTCCATTTCTTTAAATTTTTAAATTTAATTTTTTTAAAGTGAAAAAAATGATAGTAAGTAAGTGAAAACGTAACGGCCTACCAATCCGAAGGTTCCAAATTCTTTCTGCTGTCAGATTACTATAAAAAAGAGAAAATGCCAGTGGTTCGGATTCCACTTTAAATTGTAGGTCCACTTGCAATCGTTGTCTTGACTCGAGTGAATTTCTTTTCCCGCCAAATGCTCCACAAGTGTTAAGGGAACTAGAGAGAGAAGCTGATTGCACTAAAACCATCAATTTGAAACTGTAGCTTCGAGGAACAAAAAATTATCTTTCACTTGTAAAGTTGACTTAAAAGTTAAAAAAAGCTTAATACGAATTTTCTTTTAGAGATAGAGATAGAGCGAACATTTAGCGTGCTGAATGATGTTTTCGCTCAATTTAATTCTTGAAATGAGTGTTATGTAACGTACCAATTAAAAGCAATACATACTATATAAGGTATCTCTTTGTAATAAGTTTTAATTGAGCATTCATAAAATCATTAGCGACCATGTTTACTTTGTAAAGGTACACGAGAAACTAAAAGGTACATGACAGCTCTTCAGCTGTCAGATTAAAATGAAACGGAAGCCAATTTAAAAGAGTGTAAAAATTCGTTAATTTGCGCTTTCACCCAGTTATTAATTGTAGGTATATGTCTAAAGATGTATAGTCTGTCCAACCACAGTTTTTGTAAGTCATCATCATTTCGCTACTGACTGACTGACATCGGAACAAAATGCCTGAATAGAGCAATTTGTTTTGATCATAACGAATTTTTTAGCATATTTACACTTGCGAATACTTTATGATTCAAACGAATGGCCCTGGTTCACCCAAGTGTGAAATATTACTCTTAAAAGCTCTATTTTTTTTTGTTCAATGCACCTGCATGGTATGCTCCGTAAGCATAAAATTAAAAGTAATAGAGCCCATTTTCCAGGGACATAAATTCATTTTGTTCGGTCCATATTTTCAAAGATTGTAATTTGCTTTGAAATCTCTGCAATCAGTGGACGCAGTGCAAACATAATTAATCCTAAATTCGTGAACGGCAATAATTTATTGTCTCTACTTTAATGCATTGCAGTAGCAAAAAGGGTGCAAAATGCATAATGGATTCGGGTAAACTTATCTTGTTCCAGATTAGAGCTTTTATTTTATTGTACCTATTCCTTACCTGGTATAGATTTTCCTAATTCAAGGTATTCTCGTACAGATGGACTAAGAAAGTTTGAGGGTATTGTAGGTGGAGTTTTCTCTTGACTACCTCCATCGCTGTCTAAATCTTGTTCCGGTTCATGTTGGAAATCTATGGCCTCAGGAGCGCGAGGCCGCTTTGCTCTTTTTGATCTGACTGTTTCACGGCAATCTGAAATTAAATTAAATTTAGTTGGATTTTTTTTTACATACTCTAAACAAAAGCGTTCTTTTAGTAGTAATTCAAGATTAATTAAAGTTAATTATTCCCGCAAGAAGGGTTTTATCTGTAGTCTAGCTTCAGACTTTCGAAATTATTCACACTTATACCCTTGACAAGACTGGTAATGTTCTGCTCCATATTTAATTGAATCACTTAAAATAAATAAAATATGTGAAGTGTGTGCTCACACAAAGTTGTTGCTGTCAAATATTGTTTGTTAAAACGAGGAAGGCAAACTACTAAAGTGAACAGAAAAATCTTAATAACTAAACTACTGATAATCATGTAAAGTTATTTTTTACCACACCAAACAACTTTTCAAGAAAAAATAAAGACACCCTAATTAAAGCATGGCAAATAAGGGCCTAAAAATAATATCACCAAAGCTAAATTTCTCTCTATTGTTCCTTTAACCCCTTGTGAACATAGGGCTCCACTACGCCGCCCTTCCCCCTGTTGCGGTTGTGCGCCTTCGTTTCCTGGGAAGATTTTTTGATCCGAGTACCTTCCTTCTCTACGAATTTCTCCACATTTTGCGCAATTGTTTAATTCGGCGTTTTCATTGAGTCCGGTATGGATTGATGTTTGGGTGATGTAGCCAAAGCCCAGGACACAATCCTAATGCTTTAGCACGACTATTTGCGGAAGGGAATTAAAGTAAGGGAAATGAGGGAAATTGAATGTCTTGTTTTTGCATTACTGCATTGCAAATTAAAATTTCATGGGCAGGCCGAGGCTCGACCTGCATTCATGGCGTGGTGATCCTGTCACTCAATCATTGATCCAACTCCGTCTCCAAGAGTGCTTAAAGATGCTAAAAAAATTAACTTCTAGAAGACACAAATACTCCGTGTCTTTTAAAAGTAGGGTAGTAGTATTCTAGGGTAAGAAACGTAACGAAGAAGAAATACCAGCTATTTAATTTTTACGTGATCGAAAAAAAATTTTTACATGCAGAAATATTAGCTGTTTGGTGTCCAGTTTAGTCTGAAGTTATAAGTGGACCTTAGTTCTTTGAGATTGAAAATATTATGATTATCGAAAGTAGACATTGGATTCAGTTTCCAACAATCTACCAAAAAATGAGGCTGTTTTCAAAATTCCACTGGAACTCACAATTCAGTCGCATATATCATTGCATACTTAATTAATTTCTAATTCAAAGGCAGCCAGGGTAGGAATTCTCACGAATTCAGACAACCTGGTTGCCTTGTAATTACGCAAAATTGTAAAAATGTACAGAGCTTGAATTTAACAAGTGTGTGTTCAATCGGTTGAAGGAAATGCCAACCGTTTTACAAAATTTTTATTCATTGCAGTCCAAACGCTTTGAAGTGTCAAAATCACACGCCAGCTCCCAGCCAGGCGGCTGAGTATTTAGATGCAAGCTCCGGGGAACGGCATGGGAGAATTACAGATCATGCGCACAAACTTGACATATTTATTCGTTGCTATGAAATATTTTTCTGGGTAGGAATTCTCACGAAATTTGTTGTTTCAGACAACCTGGTTGCCTTGTAATTACGCAAAATTGTAAAAATGTGTAGAGCTTGAATTTAACAAGTGTGTGTTCAATCGGTTGAAGGAAATGCCAACCGTTTTACAAAATTTTTACTCATGGCAGTCCAAACGCTATGAAGTGTCAAAATCACACGCCAGCCCCCAGCCAGGCGACTGAGTATTTAGATGCAAGCTCCGGGGAACGGCATGGGAGAATTACAGATCATGCGCACAAACTTGACATATTTATTCGTTGCTATGAAATATATTTCTGTTGCCACAACATTTTTTGGGCATGTGCTTAATTTATTGAAACGGTTAGGCAACCAAATTGTGTGAGAATCGCTACCCAGATCAATCGGAATTGACAAAGTTGCTAATAAGTGCAATAACAAACTCGTCTGTGACTGCCAGAAAAAAAGGTAGGAAGAGGACCTTTGCGTGGCTTAAGGGGGTCCTCTACTCTCGAGGCCTGAAATTGAGCGGTTTTTTGGATTGCGAAGGATCTACTGAATACATTTAAAATTTTTTTTTTTTATTTCGAAGATACATGTTTTGACTTTTTAATTTTACTTTTGAAGATGAAAAAAAATAACTATCGCGACCTTGAAACGTCATTGATGACATTGATGTTGAAACTGCATGGGTCCCGCTTAAGCACAGTTGTGGCCAATTGGGTAATCTGTAATCTGAAAATTTATATTCTTTATAATCATAGATACGTTGGCTATGTTTTCCCGTAACAGATTTTTTTATTTTGCAATTTGTAAAAGTTATGCAACAATTTGTAAAAATGTCAAATTTTACGTCATTTTTTGACCTATTAGAGGCTATAAAAATGGAACAAAATAAAATTTTGCAAATCGTACTCGGGAAAGCATAGCGGTATGTTTTCTGAACAATTGAAAAAAAAATTATTGAAATCGGACCGGTAAATTCTTTAGCCGTCGTGACGCGCCGCGCTTAGTTTCTCGGAAACAGCCGGAGACGGGTACCTTTCTGTTCCCAGAAACTTGCAAAGTAACGTGATTTTCATGAAATCCTTTTTGTGGCGTATTCTCAGATACATATAGATTGAAATTAAAAAAAAAACGAAAATCGATTTTTTGAAACCGCGAGAGTAGAGGACCCCCTTAAGAGTTCAAACTGCTGTAGCAACCAAAAAAGGTCATCTTTTGAGAATTTTTGTTGTGTAGTAAAAAGTCCGATTAACCTAATTCTTTTTTTATTGCAATTTTACAATACTATATTTTACAAAAATAATTTTAACATCAAATATTTATTGGCGCCGCGCAGTGACATCACAAAGATGGCACTTTGGTCGGGACACTACTTTACAGTGCATAATATTCAGCTCTTCTCAGTAGCCTGAATTTATTTTATTTCTTATAAATTTTTGCAGGACGTAGCGTTCGAAAAAAGTTCTTATGTCAAAAATTGTGCAAATGGCGCAACTTAAAACTTGACATGCGATTTCCGACACATTTTTACTCCCTAATTTTGCTATAAAAATGTTTAAACAATTTAATTTGAAAAAAAATCCACGTCACGTCCTGCGTTCTATCATTGTCTTTTATTAGCAGATTAATTCGAGTCAATCGGTCAGGTAGTGTAGGCGCAATTCTGCCCACCAGTTCCGAAAACGCAGTTTCGAGAAAAACGCATTTAAAGTTGACGGAGACCGTATAACACGATAAGCCGAAACGTAGTTCGGCTGCTCAAGTCTTCTATTCTATTCATCGGATCAGCTAAAAAAATGAATACAAATTTTTTTTCCTCCGCTATACTAGTTTGCCTCCTTAAGGTATTTCGCAAATCAAAAAGTAATATATATCGGCAGTTATATGTGAGTGAGTGAGGGAACTGACCGTACCGCACTTAAAAATGTAGGGCTGAAGGCCAAGGAGAAAAAAAGAAACAAATCTTGTCAAAGACTAGCGCTACTGCTAAGAAACGTCTTAAAAACTGGACTATTGATTGTTGGCAAAAGATAATTTAAAATTAACTTCTAAGGGTTTTGAGGAATTTGGTCAGATGGGAACAAAATTAAAAGATTTCAGCCCAATGGCCGTCGTGGGTACTAGAGTCGTGATCCTTGCTCGTTTACGGAGTCAGAAAAACAATGAACTATGATCAAAGTACACACCAAGATCACAGACAACCTCTGCATGAATCATTTTAATGCTAACTGAATAAGTGAAAGATACATGATCTTTACGACAATAAATAGAGGGCATTTGGACTTCAAAGGATTAAGTCCAGCCCTTTTACACCATAACACCGAAAGAATTCAACAATCTCTTCATGCAACGCAAAATACGTATAACAGCAAACATCTTTACATTATCATAAGCGAATAACAAGCACCAAGCAAATTGAAAAAGCATCCTGGTATCATAAGTAAATATAATAAACAAGAGGGTGTCCAAATGACTTCCCTTGGGGTACCCTCAATAAAACATCATAGATTTGATTCAGCAGACTCAATCAATACATAATTTTTGTAAGAAAAAATCCAATCAAGTAAATATGCGTAAATACTAAAAGCCAATCTCAGCAAGAGTATTAAATGCAACTCGAGCCTTATAGATGCGAGAATCCAGCTCCACCGTTTGCTGCTGTAACTATGCTTCCGAAATAGCAAAATGTATCCACTTGCTCTATTTGCTGCTCTTCCAGATAAATGTCATGTTGTCTTCTGGAATCCAAGCTCATAAGTTTGGTTTTAGAAGTATTGATCTTAAGCCCTTCTCAGCGCACGGCTTCGGACATTAGGTCTACATGACTCATTTTGTTGGATAGGAGACATATATCGTCGACTTAGTCTAGGTGCGTAAGGTGGCAAACACGTTTCTATCTAATCCCTCGCGATGGACAGTACGTCATTAATGACGACCAGGAAAAGCGCATTTGTCTCACGCCGTTCAGCAATTGGAAGGGCTCCGACAGTTTCCCTTGTGTAGGACATGACATTGGGCCCCTGAGGAGGATTCTTTTATGATGGTGATAATTTTTTCTGGGATGCCTCTCCTACGTAAAGCTGCCGATATATACTCGCGATTAATGCTGTAAAATACCTTCTCAAAAACGATGAACATTAGATATAAAGGGGACATAAATTCGGCGGATTACTTGATAATAATTCGGAGGGTGTTGATATGACCGCTGCAGAAAAAACCTTCACGAAGGATGATATTTATTTACCATAAATTTAGAGATTTCAGTTAAAAGACAGACACCGCGATAATTGCTACAACTCATGGCGCTTTTTTAGGGAATCTTCACAATTATGCCCGTTTTACAGTCAATGGGAAGGTTTCCCAAAATTCCTGGATTACGCGAAGAAGAATATACGCCGCGACAATGTTATCCACCTTAAATAGCTCCACTGGTATTCCATCAATCCCTGGGACATTACCGAGGTCCATCGACTTAACTTTGTCTGCCAACTCCAATCTAGTCGGAGTTTTGATGTTAATGTTGGCCGCAGTCGGCGGATGTTCAGGCTCGTGTGAAGACATATTCGCCGCCGCCGTGATAGGCCACCTCTTCCTTTACTGCTAGCGCGTTGTTGTAGCTGCACTTGTCACGACTTACACTTCTTTGGACATCGGATCCGGTCGTCTTCTTCTCTGTAATCGTCCAACTACATCTAATCCACTACAGCTAACAAAACATTCCTTCGCCCTTTCCCATTCTTAGGTCGATGGATTCGGCGGTGTAATCATGCAGTGCATCGGATTTTTGGTGCAATGCTGTAGTATAAGCGCTGCAGATACCACCGCAGTTTGAAGTCTCTGCACATTGAGCCCTAGCGTGTTAAATATCATGTTACGTTGGCGTATCACTGCCGTGCACAAGGGAAACTTAGCTGTTACAAGATTGTGATCGCTGTCAATATTAGTGCCGCGCTTAGACCTTACGTCCAGAACATACTTTCCATATCTTTTCCAAACAGCAATATGGTCAGTCTGATTCTCGATTCTGCCGTCTAGAGAAACCCAGC
The DNA here is from genome assembly GCA_964036015.1 of Leptarthrus brevirostris. Taxonomy (NCBI): domain Eukaryota; kingdom Metazoa; phylum Arthropoda; class Insecta; order Diptera; family Asilidae; genus Leptarthrus; species Leptarthrus brevirostris. The sequence continues at coordinate 154,713,570 of OZ038371.1, forward strand.
ATGTTAAATGGCATTTGTTTATGTTTAAATAACGATCCACCGATGACAAGTTGCCGCGAGTTACAAAATTCAACAAACAACTACACATCTGTGTTCCTGTTTCTCAGTCCAAACTTCCCCATTACATGTTCCAATGTTATAAGAGCCATTCAGCCTTGATGTCCAGCATGACTTTTTTGGATATCACCTTTCGGAGCTTTAACAAAGTTATCGCCGAGGAGCTAGGCCTCCTTATTTGCTATATCCGCTTGCTCGGTTGGCGCATAACATTGAATTATTGAGAGGTTACGTACACTGATCTGGAATCTACGCGATGAAAATTCGATCGGATGTTGGTGACCAGTCCAGTAGTGATTGGCGGTAAAGCTTGATTAGCACGGTTTCAGATGTGTGTGTGATGTAAACTCTCCACTTTCTCTTCATCTAGTTTCGCTTAACCATAAAGTATTTATTTTGTACTGGGTATTTCCCGTTTCACCTTAATGGTAAAGGTCGTCATCACAAAATCAGTCCGAGGTATCCGAGGCGTACTAGACGTTTCGAGTGTATGGCTGGGTTTTCAAATATGCGGGTTGTAAGTCTACCTATTCCTTGAGGCGTCCTGGGAATCATGAAGAGTATATTTGTATAACGCATAAATTTTCTCTAAATCGAGATGTTCCGGCTGGCGCGTTGGTTTCCTTCCTCCTCTCTAAACCGGACTTTGGTCCGGCTACTGCGGATTGAATTCAATAGCCCCGTGGAATCATTAAAATTATTTCTGTTGTGCCTGATTAAATTAGCGCAAATTTTTGAAATCCTTTTTCATTATTTCTTAGTTATTTATACCTTGAATACCTAAAACCTCATACATCCACTTTTTAAAAAAATTTACATAAATTAAATATTATTGGTATTGGTAGAATTTATTGGTAAATATCAGTTTTTACTACTGTAATATTTGCTTTTTATAAGAGGTTGCAGAATCACGCCGACAATATAGGGTAAAAGTGGGAGAGACGCCACACATTATATTTATACTGAAAATAACTATTTGTCGACGCCGTCGTCGTAACGATTCAGTGCCTGTTCGGCTGTCCTTGAGTGCGTTACATATTGTTATATATATTTTAACTGTATGGCATCTATCCTCCAAAATGAGGAGAGACGCCACGGCTTATTTGATGTGTGTTTTATTGTTAAATTTAAACATAGTGTGGGAGAGATGACATTTTGAAACTTGTGATATTTTAATTTCTAGATTTCTATTTTTTCATATAAAATTTCACACTTGCAAAAACTATGGCGTCTCTCCCACTTTTACCCTAAAAGGGTTCAATTGCGCCGATGATATAAGAGGTTTAATTGCAAAACTGATTGTCTGCATTTTTGGAAAGATCTGCAAAGATTGCCTGAAATGTCATAAGACATTGAATCGGTTCATCACTTAATAGTGAATATAATTAATAACAAAGAACGTCTTTCTCAATGAAAAAATAAACTAGTGTAAACCAGACAAAAAGAATGAGAAAATATTAATTACTGATTTTTAACTAAAGTGGAGAATGTTACTTTTTCACTTATAGCCCTCATATCTAAAGATTAACTAAAAAAAGCTCCATTCAAACGTTTCATTTTACAACAAAAACAGTACACGTTTTCTAAAGATAATGCACTCAGGAAATCATTTCATTTGGCATCTTTTCAACAAGTCGAAAAGTTGCTTAAACAAAAGTGTACACGACAAAACATATGGCCTGTTTCACGTTGTATATCATCTACAAAAACACCTGATGAAATACAAATAATTAGATCCTCACGTGCTGGCGCTCAAACTCTAGCCGTCCATTCGCAAGCGTTGCGCAATGCTAACTATGAGTAACTTTTAAGACTGAGTGCACTAACGTCTCGGCTGACTTAGAGTCACGCCGATGCAATGCATCGCTTTTTGCAGACTCTCGAGTAAGTTTAACTCATTTGTGTCATAAAATTAAATATTTTTCGCACGTCCCACGGAAAGCAGGTTTTGTTTGGGTTGAATAAATCTCATGGCAGAAGACTGAATGATATAATGCCATCAGGTTGTATACTTCTTCGACCTTCACTTAGCCGCAGTAAAAAACACTTGCATACTCGAAAAATTTCTTGTGGCTGCTGGAAATTATTTTCTAGAAGTTGTGGTAAGCACTCCTTTATAGGAATGAGGTCAATGCACGTGCTTGTGATTGGATATTAGTGTCATTATAATGCTATAGTGAAACATAATATTTTTAAGTAGACGTTGATTGAATAGATACTTTAAATTTTAGCATGACACAAATTAATTATTCAATGTTTATTGAATATTTTTGCTTTAACACCCAATTTACAAAATTAATGTGACATTATTGAATAGCGGATAATATCATATATCTTTCTCAAAATATACTACTGTTAGATTTATTTTTATTTTGTGAAATACTTCGAAAAAATCTCTTTAGATATCTTTTGAGTTTGATCATCTGAATTTGATGGGTTGAAGTCCTAGGATGTTGATTAGTGATGAATGATTTTAATCTTTAAAAGCAAACATTTTGAAAAATACAAAAAATCAGTGCTGAAAAAATTCGAGCTGTTTTATTAAAACACCTTAATGCGCGTTTAAAGTAAAAATTGGATATGAAAAATTTTATACGATATGTGAAAGTTATCTGACGTGGAGAAAAGTCAATGGAGACGGAAAAACAGAGACTCAGAAGGTCCAACGTTTCTGCATACGGAAAATACAGGAGAAGGACTCGTTCTCTTCTTCTCCTGTACTTTCCGTATGCAGAAACGTCAAACAAACAACAATGACTTACGGGAACAAAAAAACAACGACAACCTCCCCACGGAACAAAAAACTGGGCCCGTCAAAAGGGTCGGATAAACCCAGAGGCTACGAGGCACTGCTTCGGCGCCACCATCAAAATGGGACCCCTACCATAGCGGCTACTAAAATCTTCAGAGATTCAAGTCTGCAATATGAATTTTTCGAAAACGGCTCCCCTTCCTCCGATTTGTCTGTAAATGTGTACATAGCCTCCATTTAATATTAAATGAAAGTACTTGAATGCTCAAAATGCATATTTTTGCCTACAACGCGTTTTCTCCTTCTCTATTACAGTTGATAATTTTAAATTTTAACTACAAACAGGAACAAAGTGAATCCTGAAAGAAGTTTCTACCTTTATTTACAGCCGAATAAATTAATTTCAGATATTGGCAAAACACTAAATTTCTGGTTCGCGGCCCTATTTTTTGGTACCATTATCTACTGGAGCAGTCGACTTCAAACTTAACCTTCACTTGCAACATCAACGGGAATACTGTATACCAACCTTAGAATAAAAAAAACCAGCTCAGGCCGTAGCAAATTCTTCGTGTGTTAGTGTGTAACACTTTAATAGTTGAAGTAGGTTTGCAGAGTAATGCCGGCGGTTCGGAACCTTTTTTTTTTGTCTTTTTTTTTTATATATATGATGTTGCCAAAGCTCATGGGATGCCCTATGATGCTAAAGCACAGCCTTGGCAGGAAAGGAATTAAGGTTAGAGGAAATGGGTTAGGAGGTTGAGTGAAGGAGGTGTCGATGTACGCCCCGTTTGAAAGTTTCAGGCTCATAAGACGAGGGAAAAACATAAGATGGTAAACTGTTGCACATTCGTGTTGTTCTGCTAAGAAAAGAAGATTCCCGAAATTTGACGGTACGTCCAAATTTAACCCGGACAGTATAGGGGTGGGAGCGACTTGTAGATCTTGTATCGCGCGTTGTAATGCAGCTACAAGGAATCAGGCTAGCAATTTCGTTAGAACAATGGCCATGGAAATAGCGATAAAAAAGTGAGAGACAACCGACATTCCGTCGATGCTCCAGAGAGTCAAGGCCCTCAGAGATTGAGGAATCGCCAATAAGTTTAACAGCCTTACGCTGAACTTTGTCTAACGCGGACAATGCGGTGTGTCCTGCCCCTGCCCAAATATGGGAATTATATTCAAGTATAGGCCTAATGTGGGACTTGTAGATCAAAGCTAAGTCGGGGGGGGGGGGTGAAATATTTCTTACATCTCTGTAGAAAACCCAAACATTTCATCGCACTTTTAGCGATTGCAAATATATGATCAGTCCAGCTAAGATTACTGGATATCTCAATACCCAAGATCTTTAGGGAGGGTGAATTGGGTATATTCACTCCGTCGACTGAAATGGGTTGGGGGTGAACTGGATGTTTTTTAAGGGACATTAAACAGCATTGAGTTTTGGATGCATTAAACGTAACACGATTTGCTCTGCCCCAAGCGAGGACCATAGAAATGTCTTTGTTTAATGATCTAAACATGCGTTCCCGATTGACTTCTGTAGCATTTCCACGTGAATTCATTACAGAATCAAATGTGTACGCGAAATCAAGGGTGCTGTCGTCGGCAAAACTATGAATAGGATTGAGAGTAAGGGATAATAGATCATTAATAAAAAGAAGAAATAAGGTTGGTGAAAGAACTGAACCCTGAGGTACACCGGCATTTATTTCATAGGAATCAGATGTAACTCTGTCAATTACTACACGGATTGAACGGCCTGACAAAAAGCTCTCTATCCATTTAACGAGGGTAGGGTGCAGACCAAATGTTTGAAGTTTGGCTAAAAGGGCAGCATGCCAGACTCTATCAAAAGCCTTTGGAATATCAAGAGCGACGATTTCGGACTCACCGAAATTATGGAGACAATGATTCCAACGCTCCGTTAGAGCCGTTAGTAAGTCTTCGGTTGAGCGGCCAGCGCGGAAACCGTACTGGCAATCGTTGATAAGATGGTTATTTTCTAGATATTTCAACAACTGAGAGTTGATGAGTGATTCAAAAACTTTGGATATGAATTTAATTTGTAGGTCCACTTGCAATTTTTGTCTCCAATTGGGTGAAGTTCTTCTTCCGCCCCCATACCCCATAAGGAGTTACGAGAACTAGAGAGAATTGGAAATTGATTCAAATTTGTTAGCTATGCCCCACACAAATTCGTTCATTAAACAGCTCATTTTGACGTAAACAAACTTTCATGAAAGTCATGTTGACGAGAGAATGTTTGAATTTTTAGTTTTTGTTGAGTTATTTAAACGTCTATTACTATGCAATTATTAAGTAACATTTGAGTAAATATACAAGATTCACATACCTGAAAAAAAAAGATTTCTCTCATCGATTTTTGTAAGAATTTTCTCAACCAAATACCAAACACTTTATGTCTGTTTTATTAATTACTCAAGCAATAATTATTATCAATAACACTATTATTTAATTCCTTGGATTGTTAAGTACAGTTTAGTTAAATTTCCAAGTACACATTTATTTTCCCTAAGAATCGCACTCTAAAACTTTACGGAGCCACAAGCCAAAATAAATTTAATAATTGCTGGTGCTCTTGTTCCATCTGGCTTTCTAAAATGTATCTGTGTTCATCTGCTCTTTTTTTGACCACACCCAAATATTCTATCATCATATACATGGTGTTTCACATAAGGTGTGCCAAAATAGGTGGGGTGATAGATCTCACTTCACCAAACAGAAAAGTGTATAGCACGAGGGGGGATCTCTACCGTCTGGGAGTTACAGGGTGATCCATAAAATTGTACTTTTCATGATATGCACATCACAGATGGGCAATTTAATAAAGATAAAAAAAGGGTGTATTCATTTTGAGGAAATGTTAAATTGTAGGTAATCGCAAAACATTTTTTTCACTTTTGTAAGTGACTGTATCTGCAATGATAGAAGTTAGATCAGCACGGTTTTGGAAAGGTCATTGGGATAGTAGTTTCTCTTTGATGTCTCTGCGTTACGTCCACGGTAAAAGTATAGCTGCACGCAGTGCTGTAAGACTGAAAGAGTCCAAGTGCTGGAAGAGCTCTGATAACGGCCATAGCAGTATACTAAGGACTTATCCGGGGGGCTATCTGCAGGTGAGCACCGACTACACCACCCCACAACTTAGTTTTGGGAAGGCCTTCTCCACAAGAATCCCAACTAGAGAAGAGTGGGAAGAGTGGGGGGGATGCCACAGGTGTAGAAATATTGGTGTTCACGGATGGGTCTAAGTCGGAGGACGGGGTGGGAGCAGGGGTCTTCTCGGACTACCTAGGCATATGCAGTAGGTACCGGTTACCGGACCATTGCAGTGTATTCCAAGCGGAGATCTTGGCCATAGAAAGGGCGGTAGCACTAATACACGGGCGCCCAAACCTACCAATGGGTAGCGAGATATACTTGTACATCGACAGCCAAGCAGCTATCAAGGCGTGGACTCAAACTTAGTCAGGTCACAGCTGGTCGGCAGGTGTCTGGCGGGTCTCCGGACGTTAGGGGCGAGACACAAGGTAACTCTCTGCTAGGTCCCTGGTCACAGTGGTGTTCAAGGGAATGAGGCAGCTGATGAGCTGGCAAAGGAGGGATCACAACTGGATGATTCCTCTATTGACAGATCGAATCAGTAAAGAGAGAAATTGACCTTAAGGCTACTCAGCTCGCTAAACAGAGATGGAGTAACTTAACCACATGCAGACTATCAAGGCAGATGTGGCCTGAATGGGATTTGAGAAAAACCGCGTTCCTGCTAAACGGAAGCCGGATAAACCTCCGGAACATTGTGGCAGTTATTACTGGCCACTGTCTTTTCGGTAGACATGCAGAACGTCTGCGCGTTCCCACGAATGACTTCTGCCGGAGTTGTATGGACGAGGAAGAGGTGGAAAGCATTCAGCACTTACTCTGCGAATGCCCGGGCCTAGCAAAAAGAAGGTACAATGCAATGGGCGTGTACTTCTTACGTGGCATGGGCGATATAGCCGGCATCGGTCTGAAGCAGCTCCTAAGGTTTATTAACAGCTGCGGCTGGTTTTAGTTAAACCCGGCAATCAGGCACGGTTCCACGGATGTGGTAACACAACGGACCATTTATAGGTCTATGTGAGGCTGATCGGCTGTAGGGCTGATGGCCGCCACCCTAACCTAACCTAACCTATGTCTCTGCGTTGGATGCAGTGTAGTCCTTATTGCAATCATTGAATGAATTTATGCGGAAAGAACGCAGAGGGGCTGAGAGGGAAAATAAAAGCTTATCGATTTTATTTTTCACATTGATTTCATGCCCACACTACATAGAAACGATCTAGTTTCAATTGAGTGAGAAAATAATATGGAAGCTATGGAAATAAACAATCATTCATACACATGCAGAGGTATGGGAGTACGTGCAATAATTTGACTACTGACAGTAAGCACTCACAATGTCGTATCTCTAGGCGTGTGCTTACTGGCGCTAAGCGCTACACCTCTCACACAGCACTTGAGTAGATCAAAAGTAAAAAATCAAATGCCATACCATGAAAATTGCAAACTTATGAATCTCCCTGTAACTCTCAAACCGTTGAGATTGCCCCCTCCCTCTGTCATACAATTTTTAATTTGCCTATCTATCCTGCACTTATTTTGGCACACCAGATCTGAAACACTCTTTATACATCGTTCACTTGTTTCAACACTTCTTGTTAGTTTTTTATTCTAATATATCAGCAATTTTTTTAATTTGTCCTTTCCACAAACAGACACAAAAATTTGAATTTTTCGAAAAATTTAAAATTTTTTCAAATTTATTCATTATCCTAAAATTGCAAATACTCTACTTATATTAATAATGTGGTATATCATGTACATAGCTCTAACAATGGATTAATACTGTGCAAAATTTCAGATCAATTAATAATTAACTTCTTTAAAAAGCGTACGGGAAAATGGAAAAGAAAGTAATGGAAAGTTTGGAAAGGGAATGTAGGAATGAGCTATGTTGACAAAACATCGATATTGACAGCGTTGTCGATGATCGATAATAATCGAACTGAAAACATCGATGTTCCTTAATATCGATGTTAAATAGAATGAATTTGTAGAAGGGCGTAAGAAAACAAGATGCTTGAATGTTATAGAAACTCTGTGATTTTTCTGCACCATAAGAAGTGCAATAGGAACAATGTAACTAACGACTTGTTGATAATATATCTAGAGTTAGTAAGTTCTTTCAGGCAATTATTTCTGATTCGCTGTTTTTCACTTTAATCAATTTATGGGCAGTTCCAATATGGTTTTTCGAATGGTAGGTTTACAACTATCTATTTATGTGGGATCGAGGCCTTCCCATGAATAATACTGTGGGAAGGAGGATCAGCAATAGCTGCATCTTTATGGAATAAAATTTGGGATTAAATATCAATTATACTGACCTTTGATTTTAACGTGAACGTCGAAGATAACTAACTAAAACTGATAATGATCGAACAATATTGAATACAATATCGGGAACAACTATCGGCGTAGATATTTGGTTTTGGGCTTCGCAAAGAAATAGTCTCGTGCGTTTGATGATTGTTTTGCCATCAAGACTCTTTATTGCTTTTTAGTTAGACCGATTTGAGAGTACGCTTTCGCGGTCTGGTCAACATTTTATTTGGTTCATATTATATTCATCAATACGACATAACGTAGGTTCTTACATATGCGCTTCGTAGTCTTCCATAGAACAATCCTGTTATATTGCCTCCCTACACGAATATACAAAAGCTTCTTTCTGTGGGCACTCTACAAAAGAGACGCGAGCCTTTGGGAATCTGTTCGTTTATAAAACTACTAGCCTGTCTGAATATCTCAGTTCCTTCTCCTTGTCTTATGACTTCTTTTACATCTGTAGGCCTAACTACGCTTTTAATGAACCTATTAATTCTTTGTCTTTTGAATGATCATACGACCTAATTCTACAGGTATACAATAAGAACAGCAAAAACCATGCGACAACTTTGAGTAATACTATCAACCCATTATTGCTTAACTTTGTTAATTTATTATCTATAAATTAGAATGTGATTCCTTATTCTACCTCAGTTTTGCCGGTAGCTTCTATTGCTGCTCTCTAAATAGAAATACAGTTTTCCTCACTATGTGGAAATCAGTGGAAGGGAGCATCCGACCAACCACAATTCTGATTTACTTTCTTCTCAGTATAAAAGTATAAAGGTATTTTTTAAACTATTATTTTTATTATTATAAAGCAACATATGCTAAGTCTTGAATATAGAAAAAAAATATTTTTGAATTTGGATCCGGTTCTTTTTTGCCAACATCGAAGGTCGATGTTCTGTCATTAACATCGATTGTGCGATATTCTATGTACGGGAATCAATATCGATGAACATCGATGATTGTACCGTACTAAATGATTTCAGTGCCATAATATTTATCAGCCTCTGCATCCGGTTCGTCCCTGATTTTTATTGTAGCCACATTAGTGGCCTCTTATCAGTCTCGTTGACTCGGGAAACAACTTTAAAGCAATACCTGCCCTGGGAAAGACGTACTAATGTATTTCAAGGGCCGATTTAGGGTATTTAAAGTAATCGAAGATATGAGATGTACACTTGAAAAATCTATGTTTTGACACTTTTCATGGTGTAGTGCCTTTAAAAGGATTTCCAGCGATACTACCCAGAAAAAAGAAAATTGTATATTTTTTATTATTATTTTTAATTCAATCCAAAAAAAGAAAGAATCCTCTTATAAAATTTTGTATTTTGCAATTTATAATTTTCCTTTTACAAAATGTATGAAGAAGACTTTTTGTACAACAACTATTGGTACACACAAAATTATAATTTTCCTTTTTCTTTTATGTTTTAAAATGTAATACTTGAAATAAATTTGTTTGTTATTTATTATTATTTATAGTTGGTAATTATGATTTATTGTGTGTTTCCCTGCATTTGTGTATTCACTTTTTAATTATGATAAAAATCACATTTTTATTGCCCCACATTAAAAGCATAATGTTACGAACAAGTTCGAAACAACAATTTTCAGCCCTTTCAGTCGGAATCGCCAAAAAATATTTAAGGGACTTTCATTTGGGATTATATAAACTACCTCCACTATAACTCTGTCTACATGCCCCGTTAGAGTTAATCCTGCCCTGCCCGTCTACATTAAGATCTAATCGTACGCCGCAATCTTTTGGGAAAGTCGTAAGAAAAGCCGTATAGTTATTATTACCCACTTTTCCTACATAAAGAAAAAGTTGGTTTTAGACGTAGAAATATGCTTATTTCAACGAAATGCAAAAGTCAGGCAGATGACCAAATGGAAGAAACCAAAATAAAGATCTTTTAGTACTATTTTCGACCAGTTGTTTTGTATACTGCAAAAGGTATAAAGAACAAAATGATGGTCTAGAAGAAAATTATATTTTCTTTAAAAAAGGCTCAGATCTTTCGCAAACGGAATACAATCTAATTTTAATTGGGATTTTAATATTCTGCAAACTATCACTACATAACAATCCAGCGTAAGTGTAAAAAATACTAAATTTTTTCCTTAACCTAGACGCTTTAAAAAGTAAGTATAATTCCGAAAGCTTTAAATGAAGTCTCTAGGGCAAACTACAGCTAATTCTATTCAATGGCACTTTCATTCAATTTTCAACTAGGCCAGCTATTGTGATTCATTATTAATGTAGTATTTATTTTAAATAAATTTTCTTACTTTTAGTTTATTAAACATTAAATATCTTAATAATTTTAATAAGCACTTTTTTCTTTTAGGTAAAATGTTTTGGTACACGTTATTAGACTACTTTTTAAGGTGTAAGTATACAACAACAAAATATTACATATTATACATATTAAAAACAGACTTTAACTTTTTGAGTAATCATTTAACATTTAAATAATTTCGTTAATCAGACCAGGTTTTGAACGACCTAAATGTACGACAGTTAGGGCAATATTTAAATTAACAGCCCACTTCTTAGCAAATACAAAATATCCTAAATTCAAATGAAGTCTAATTGAAGACTTTTTAGCAAACTCTAATTTTGACGAAAATTGTATTTACTTAGGAATAATTTTTTACACAGTTTTAGACTGTAAAGAAGACAATGTAAGTAACCTATGTTTTTTTTCGATTTCTGAAAAATTTAAAAACGTCGAGTGGAGAGGGTTCCGTATGATGAATATGTTATCTACCATGTTTTTTAAATCTAAGTTAACTTAACACAGCTAGTTTGTGGTAACTAAAAAAAGTATGTAAAGGGGAAATTACTGAATATATTTTCTATTGTTGAATTTTGTCTTGCCGTATTTTCTTGAATACGTGGACTAAGACCGAGTGATAGAAGGTATTTTGATATTTCATTTATTGATTTGTCACCCCCACCACACTCGCAGCGTATCGCGCATCGCATTCATACGTGCGTTCGCTAGGCGTGCGGTGTCCCTAATCGATTTTCCACTGACGGAGCGTCGAGCTGCATGTACTTAGCGCGGTAGGTAGGAGTGACAGATGCCTGGCACAGGCCGAATTTTTGTATGGAGTCAGAATGTTAAATCATATTTTGCGAAGCTTTAATGATGTAAATTATACGCTTCGAAACTGTAACTGGTCTAGCTCCTAAACGACTTCTACGCCCATTATGAAACTTGGCAAGGATTATCTATACAATATTGGCTATTTTTAGAAAAAAAAATTAAATGGTCTAACTTTGTGAAATTCAAGTTTTAAAAATTTAAATATATTTTTTATCCAAAAAAAAATTTTCTTAATATCCAAAAATGCATTTAAAAAGCTCATTAAATGAAGTATAAATTTGACTACTTTATTTATTTTATTGTATTGTATTTATCTGGTGGGATTCTAAGTAGCGTATACCTGCCGGTTAGTCATATTTTAAAAGCCCTCTAGCTCATTAACCAGACTTTATACTGTAAAAACATTTTGTATCTGGTTCGAGGACATATATAGGTATAACAGAATCAAATATTACTAATATCGGAAACATCAATATTTTTTACCTGTCCGCTTGACGTGGAATGCCCCCTATTACAAAATTGTCCTGGAATATCATGATACCATACATTTTTATAAGGTTGGAGCACCGGATTGAATTGTCGCTTGCAGTTTTTTTCCTTTACCGGTATATACAAGGTGTTGAAGATGTGACGTGCCAAAATGAGTAAGGTGATAGATCTCAACTAGACAAACAAAAAATTGAATGGGGGGCAATCTGAAGCGTTTTGGGAGTTACAGGGTGATTCATAAATTTCAGTTTTTCATGGTGTTCTTTACTCTTTTATTTTTACCTCTTGATCTACCCAACACAGCGACATCAAATAAACGGTAAAAAACAACCATCCTAATGACCTTTCCAAAAATATCAATACTACTGATCTAACTCCTATCATTGCAGGTACAGTCACTTCCAAAATTGAAAAAAATGATTTGCGATTACCTTAAATTCAGCGTTTTGCCTAATTTTCTGGGAAATTCCTGTAATTAGTATATCCCTTATTTATTTTTATTGAATTGCACATCTTATTACCTTTCCAAAAAGGTCCAACATGGCAAGGTAGACAAAGGATTAGAAAACCCGAAATCCATGACCACCTAATTATTTTATTGCACTTTAGGTAGGATAAAAGATTAATATGCATACCATAAAAAAACTGACATTTATGAATCACCCTGTCATTCCGCTTTTAACTTACAGAAAGGTTTATAAAATTGGTGTTCTCGTTAAAAAAGAGTTCTCACACTGGTTCAAACATGGTTTCAAAAGAAATTAATGTTTAGAGATGCGAAACTGGTCTTTGTCATTTATCCATGTGCCTTTTACTTGCACTTTCGCGCTTTTCGCGAAAGAGTGGTGCGGTTAATTTTTTAAGTAATTGCTGCCAATATCAGAAGTCAGAACGGGTTGCGTTTTTCGTGCAGCCGTTAAATATATACATACTGTACTTTTATCATGGTTCAATAAAAATAATATTTAAATTAAATAAAGAAATTGAATAATTCTCTTATAAATTTTTTCCCATCATTGATTATTCTTAAGAGGAACTTCTCTTTCATTCTGATGATAATATTCATCAATCTTGAGCAAACAAGCAAGTATTCCCATGTTGATGAGAAAGGTGATTCTACTAATCGTACATGAAGTTAGCTCATTAACATTATGAAAATGTCAGCGACCAACAATTTATTACATTCTTTGTGGCAATTTCACGTAAATGCAGAAAATTTTCCATAAATATTAGAGGTGTGTATTTCAGAAGATTTATAAATCCGGATAAACGCAATCATTACCTAATCAAATCAATTTCATTCATCCTGTTCAAATGTTGTCAAGCCTTGTACAAAACTAGACCAATGTAACAATCTATACGATCTTCGCATGATTTTCGACCTTTCGCTTTTAACAATTAGAATTTCCAATTTTGATCGAATTATTATGTTTGCGATTACGCAATGGTTTTTTAGAACCAGTTATAACATCGCGGCACAATACAATGTCATTCCGCTAAACTGCACGATCACCTTGATTAAAGGCTACCGACCGCATAATGAACCACTTTTGTGGTTTCACTTGATTTTTCTCGAGTTTCCTCGTCTCGATTATTTATTGTTACGAAACCGTTCTAAATGGTTAATGTTTAAATTTGATATGATGATACTCTCGGCATTCTTTAAAATTGCCTTTAAATTGATAATTTTTTGAGCTATAAATCAGTAAAAGGTATTCTTACGAAACCTGTAGTAACCAGTTTTCATTGAATAATTTTGGAATCAAGTTAATCATAGAATCAGTCACAATTTTGTCGTTTGGCTTTCATAGCGAATATGATTGTATCTAGTTGGGGGTGTAAAGTAGTTCCCATGGCAAGCAAAGTTATATCATTCACCGACTGAGTCAACATTGCGCGGCACTTAAAACCAGTCATCCGTGAAGGTGCTGACTGTCGTCTACTTCAACCTGATGCAATTACATATATCCGCACATATTTGCTTTCCCAGGTTTTCCGTGATACACTGTAATTTATCTATTTATCTGAGATACTGCATAACGTAGACATCTTGTTTTGAGCTTTATCGATGATTTTACCAATTCCTTCTGAATTGACTGCAATTTCATTTCTGAATCCTTCTGCCATTTTAGCCGCCTATGCAGTCACTATGCGAGTTTTGATGAAATCTCACAGCATGAGCATAATTTACGTATGCGAAATAGTGCAGTAATATGCAGTCAATTCAGTTGCAATGGCAATTTTTCATTTTATCCCAAATCAGAACTTGTTTTACTTCTTTACTAACTTGTTTCGGTAATCTGCATATACCGAAATGCAGTTCTTGTTCCCTGGCGTGTATATGACAACTTTTGCTATATTTGGAAAGTTTTTATGATAATCTTTTAATGGTATATTTGAGGCAAAACTAATTAACGGTGACCAACTTATCTGTATTTTCAATTCAATTTACCCTTTTTAACATCAGGATAAAAAAAAGCCAAAAGACTAAGACTACCATCTTAAAGCACTTCTCGAATTTGACGAACAGCTTCTCAAGTGTGACATAATGAATTATCGACCTGTTGCTAACTCATGTTTCATTGCGAAGTTTTTTGAATCTTTAATTTGTGGTATCTCTCAGTTTCATTGTAAACCCTTTCTGAGCTAGTTTAAACACGGTTTTTTGAAGGGTAAATCTACCACAACTTATTAGAATTCTCCAAATACTGCGTTTCCACCAATGAGGCTGATAAGCAAGCCTATTGCATCTTTACTGATTTTAGTGAAGTTTCGACAGAATCAACCACAGAATTCTCGTTCTAGGCTTTCCTTCGGTTTTTGTAAATTGAATGTTTTCCTATCTGTCTGATCGTATACAGGGTGTTATGTTTCGTGTTGCGCTTTCTAATGAAATACTTAACACCATAGGGTTGCCGCAGGGTAGCCATCTTGGACCGTTGCTTTTAACATTTACATTAATGCTGTTTCTACGATCCTCTATAACTCAATTATTCTGTGCTATACTGATGACGTTAAAATTTTTCGTACTGTTGCTAATGAAAAGTTTATTTTTAAATTCCGGCTTAGACGCCTTTCATAAATGTTTTTCTATTAACTACCTCCCTCTGAACATGCTCAAGTGTACTGTTATGTCCTTTTTACGCAAAAGAAGTCCTCTGCACTTTGACTTTTTATTGAAGGTAGCTTACTTACCAGACTTGACAAAACCAGGGATTTAGGGATTTTGACACTTACTTTTTCTTTGTTTGACGACCCTCTCATATCACAAAACTTCTCTATTGTACTTTTGTTAGGGCAATTCTAAACGGTAGTCCTGTTTGATCCCCCTTTTACTCCATACTCCATACTAACCGCATCGAGCCCGTCCAGAGTAAATTCTTGAAATTTGCTTTTAGGGGTCAACCCTGGTACAATCCTTATATTCTGCCTCCATATTTAGACAAACTCAAGCTAAGCTCGCTGGATACTCTTGAGATAGGCGTAACAAATCAAATGTTATTATTGCTTTCGATTGTTTGCAGGGCACAATGAATTCTTCGGAGCTGCTTGCCCCTCTGAATATCTCTATTCCGGCTCGATCCCTGAAGACCACTCTAAGTAAATATGGTATGGATGGGCCGCTGATATCGATGTCGCGTCTCTTTAATGATAAGTTTAATTATATTGACTTTCATCTTTCGACAAATCGAATAGAGGATTACTATAGTTAAGGTTACTTTTTTTCTTTTTTATTGACTGTTTTATATTTGTATTGAATCTTTGGTAACCAAACTTTTGATGAATCTATGAATAAATGAATACAATTGAGCTTTAAGCACAATTGCAAAGAATTTTGTGAAACAGGTACCATTTTCAATCTCAGTAGAAGTTAATTAAAATATTTGTTTATTCATTCATTTCATTTATTAAACGCTAATAACTGAAAATAGTTTACAAAATTCTAAACAAAATTAACTTGGAAAATCAGAGAGGGCGGGGTGAAAGAAGAGCGTAGACATCAGAAAACCTGGCACTTGAGAAGAGAGGAAGTGCTGCTGCGGACACGCTTTCTTGGTGCTATGATCGAGAAGGATCTAGACACAATAGTGCCCGACCTGATAACCCCCTCAGTTGGAAGGGTAAACAAAGAGAAATGACGCATGGTTGCTTCCCTTCATTTATAGGACAATCAAAGATACCAACATTTCCTTTGAACCCTTTAAATCCTCGGACCCACATCCGATCAATCCTGCAGTCTTACAAGAAGACCACTGTATGCCTTCCCCTGTGCTGTGCAGTTTTCGAATACTTCCTTCGGTTATTTATCGACTTTGCAGAGATCTGTAAAATTAGGCTTTATTGCAAAGCAAGGCCGGCTTGACTATGCTTTCCATAATTGTTATAGGCATCGGCTTATCAAAGCGTTACCTCGTTTGTTCTTAAAACCAATGGGAAAAGTTATTGTTCGGGAAAGATATATTTATCATTTCATTCCTGTCAGTCATGCTTACCAAGACGTACGAGCTGTGCTATCAGCACTTCACAACCTGGTATATCAAAAGCTCGAGAGGGAAAATAAGCGCAGCCAGTGGTTGCCCTCAAGGTGGGATTTTATTACCGCTCCTGTGGTGCCTTATGATTGATGCGGCTCAACGAAAGGGACTCCTTCGCTCAAGGCTACGGTGACAGTATTGTAATCGTTATGGCTAACACTGGATTTCAAACTATACTAGAGCCTTCACCTAAATACCATTATTCTTTCTGGTATTGTCGCATTCTTCTCTCTGACGTTGTTCTTCTTGTTGTGGTGCTGCATGAACCAGGAGCCGAAGACTGCATTAGATTAACATAACAGTGATAAGACATATGTACTGTGTACTGCTCAAAGGTTATAAGGAGCATGACTCCTAGCTGCAAACTTAATAAATGGCCATATATAAGACAAACCTTGGATAGCGTGCCTGACGCCATGTCGACAGGGCTTTCAACTTTCCAACCATCCAACATGAGGGTGGAGAGTGAAGCCTTAGTCATTCAGTTCTCCCAGAGAGAACTATTCTGGTATACAGACGGTTCGAAAACTGATCTAGTAGTAGGCGCAGGTATCTATAGCGGATCACCTAAAAACTCATTACTTCCAACTTGCCACTGTTTTCTAGATTGTAGCGCTTCCTTGATACTAACTTAACCTAAGTTAACCATACCGCAAATGTTCGGAAATCTAAATTAATAAGCAGTGCAGTGTTGGCATCGTAAATAGCACGTAAAGAATACGTTGCATCCAAATTAAAAAAATTTCCTTCGGTTATCCATTCTTTAAACTAGCCAGCTGTATGCCTGGGGTCGTTATCATCATCAGCTTACGAACATTAAATCATCAACGCTGCTCTTTATGGTATTTCATAGAATACTTATATCTAAGTTGATCCATATTTTTAAAAATTCTTGCTATAGGACCAACCAACATCTTGAAACCGCTAATAAATTGATTTTAAATATATCGTCGACCCAACTATATTGCTAGACATCTCAATACCCAAAATCTTGAGAAGGAACGAAGTGAATTTATTCACTGCATTGACGGAAATAGTGTTAGATGCTCTCATGACGCGATTTTCTCTGCGCCAAGCGAGTGGAATAAGTGATAACATGTCGGCCTACCCAGCTGGAGGTCCCAGGCTCTACTCCCACCGACGACGACCCATGGTTGTTTTCTGCTGACAACAGACTACGATAAAAAAGACCTTGGTGGTTGCAAAGAAAATATTAGTGGGTCGTCGTCGGTGGGATTCGAGCCTGGGACCTCCGGATGGGTAGGCCTCTTTAAATTGTAGGTCCACTTGTAACCATCTTCTCGGATCGGGTGTTTTTCTTCTCCCACCCCATGTTCCACAAGGGGTTACAACTTACAGTAGCTAGAGAGAGTGAAGCGAGGTTCGTAGAAATGGAATTGTTTAACGATCCAAACATGTGTTAGCGCAATTTTGTTGATTACTGAAGGACTTCCACGTAAATTCACTATAAGATCAAAAAGTGCGCGCAATTAAGTGTGCTGTTGTTGGCGTACCTATGAGTGGGATCGAAAGTGGGAGACAGAAAGTAATTAATAAAAAAGAAGCAAGGTTTCTAAAAAAACTGGAACTTGCATTTATTTCGTAGAGATCGGATGTAAATTCATCAGGAATTTAGTATTAACTAACACTTTTGTAGACAATAGTTCCAATGCGCCGTCAAAGCAGTTAGTAAAAATAAAAATTTAGCTCTATTAGATGATAAGACGATGCGAATTTCAGCAACGCGTTTAGGCGTTACATCCAGTAAGCACATTCTCAATTTTTTGAAACATCAATCAAGTATTCAGTTATATCTTCTGGAAAAACCAAAGATGTTGACTAAAACTTTTCTGTCTAAACAAGGATACACAAATGATAATTTGCCAGTAGACTATTTTTTTATTTAATGGCTGTCAATATTATTAAGGTTGTCATTTTCTGACAAAACATAAAATCGACGCCCCAATAGAGTCTCTTCAGCAGAGAAGTCAAGTTTTGACGGATATCGTTGTAAAAGTCCGTCGCCGAAATCTTAATCTTGTTTTCAGCTTTAATCAAATTCTCAGACTGCCTATAATAGCCAATCAATAATATTACTTATCTCTAAATTCATGAGGAGGCTAGTGTTTTTCTGATTTTATTGTTGTTCAAGGTTTTTATTTCGAATAAAATTACATCTATCTTAATAAATCCACTACCTCTGCTAAAACATTAACTGAATGACTAAGAAATCCAATAAAAAATTTGCATTCATTGTTCGTTACTCACGCAAATGTTCTTCCTATTCCTCGGTAACCTTGAGGTGCGGAAAGGCTATTTTAAGAACAATCTTAACTGTTCACCTATTTCTTATGATCACGATCGTGCCTTGGGGGCACTTTGTGGTATTCTAACTGGCTTCTTCTTGTTCACGAACAATAACTGAAAGAAAAATAAATGGAATTGTAAGATTTCCAAATGGGATGCAACTTGAACTTTATTTACGTTGATCACTTAGGATCCCAAAATGAGACAGCAAAAATGATTGATTTGGGATGCTAGAAGACCCTTGAATTTACTCAGTTGACCTTTAAATCAAGGCTTCTTCTGTACCTCACATGAACTAAAACTTGTTACTCTTTTTATGAGCGGTTTAAAACCAATTTCCTTCTAAAGATGCCGAGACATATTAATTACGTAATGACAGTACCTAGGTTGAGATTTTTTATGAGACTACCGGTATCTGGTTTGAGTCTCATGTCAAATAAAAATTAGTTTTGTATACGGAACGAAAGAGAAGATTTATTTTATTTGATTTTAATTCTTTCCGGGTATAGAACTAAACCACTACGAAATGTAATTTATAAAATTAAAAAAAAAATTAATATTTCCTTTGAAATGCCGGAAATACTTGCAAGGGGAAGCTCTGCACATTATTGTTGTTCCTCAGAGAAGTTTATGATGCTTTGGTGCATAAATGAATGAATGATGAATTACAATTTTTTGCATACAAGTTAATTGCACTTTTGCAGCAGCGTGTAATGACGAAGATGGACGTTTTTTATGGAATAAGTTAATATTTTTATTTGGTCCTGAAGCGATTCAGACGTCGGCTAGAAGGAAAAGGAATTTTCCCACTTTTCGAGTTTAAGAAAAAGAGGTAGAAACTTTGGAAAGATATAACTGTGTAAATGTATGTACATCGCTCTCTCTAGGCCAGTTAATTTTCTCAAAGTTCATATTTGTCAATGACAAATAAGTTAATAAGTCAGTCTATATAATGCTATGCTGTCGTCGGTAACCCATAGTTGCTTCCTGCTGATAATAAATTACTTCTTTTCTTTGGTGGTCGTGTGATTATGATGAAATTGTGATGGGTGCGGGCTCTCGACCAAATTAAAAAAACGCTTTGTTGATGTTTACAAGATCTTTATTGCTCCGACATTTCGGGGGGTTTTCAGTTCAATTCATGATAATAAATTACGGTAAAACGACCATTGTGGTTGCGAAGTAATGTCGGTTTTTCGCAAACCACCTTAAACTATAGGTCCACTTTCAATCGTTGTCTCGAATCAGGTAAAGTTCTTCTCACGCCCCATGCCCCACAAGGGGTTACGGAAATTAGAAGAGTATATTATTCTACCAATTTATCATAAAGAAACAATTTATTCCTTACTGTTTCGTTTTTTAGATTTATTTGAAATCCTGCGACAAACAGAAACGTCAAAATAGCGATTTTCATAGTTTTAAATAAGTGGAGGCAATTAACAACCAATCTCAGTTTACCTCTTAGTGAGATTACCTTACATGTTTTCCTAGACACCTAACAATTTAAGAAAAAAATCCACTTTGAAAACTCTGTGGGAATTGAAAATGAAATGGGAGAAATTTGATTAATCGCAACCATGCGTGAAACATTAGAAACGCCTAAACAAAAAATGTAACTGTTGCTTGTTCTTTTGTGAGCGTAAGGGAGGGAGAAGGCATTAAAGACACATTAATATGTGACCCATACTATACCACTACCTACTTACACAAATGCCTATCCTATTTTCCGAAAATATGTGAAGATTTTTATTGGCAGTGATATAAGACAAGTAGTTGTTCAGATTGCTCCAGAACCACTGGTTCACAAAGCCTACTTTCTGGTTTAAAAGACCGTACAACAACAATCATTTTACGTACTATTCAAATAACAATAACCTTTGTGGGTCTCGAGCTAATATTGCGGAGTGTCTACGTCTGCATAAAAATTTGCTCATGTTCACCCAATACCTAAAAAATTAAGCACATGCGACCTTTCTAATTATAGACTAACTGCATTTACCTCGGGTTTTTTAAGCTTTTGAATCACTTTTCAGTTGACGACATATCTAGAAAGTCACTATCGTATTAACTGTTGCCAGTACGGTTTTCGTGCTGACCGCTCAACCAGAGACTTACTAGCTGCTCCGACGGAGCGTTGAAGTCGTCATTGGCTCCATAATTTTGGAGAGTCTGAAACCGTCGCTCTTAATATTTGAATGCTAAGCTTTAAGCATTTGGTCTGAAGTCTGCACTCTCAACTCTTAAAATGGATATCGTTTTTTTTGTTAGGCCATTCTTGAGTTAAATCTAATCCTTATAAAATAAATGTCGCTGTACCTCAGGGTTCACTTCTTTCACTAGTCTCTTATTTCTTCTTTTTATTAATGATCTTTTCTCTCTCACTCTAACCCATACATAGTTTCGCCGCCGACGACAGTACCATTGCTTTAGCGTTAGACAAAGTTCATAGAAGGGTTATAAAACTTGTTGACGACTCCACAATCTCTGAGAAAATTGACTCTCTGGAATTTCGGTTGTCTTTCACTCTTCTATCGCCATTTCTACGGCCTTTATTGCAACGAAATTGCTATTATCATTCCTTATAGATACATAAAAACCCGCAATACAAATTTTGGGAATCTTTCCTGAGGAGACCAAAACGAATGTGGAACAGTTTACCATTTTCTCTAAACCGAAGACTTTTAAGCGAGGCGCCCATCGACACTTCCTTCACTCAAACTCCTAACCCATTTATCTTACCTTTAATTTCTTTCCTGCTAAGGCTGGGCTTTAGCATCAAAGGAAATTCCTGAACTTTGGGAGTACCAAAAAAATTAAACCCTAATCATTATATCAATTTTTATTATGCCGATATAGCAATGTTCAAAATAAGTAGCGAGATTTAAACTTTAATTCGATGAATGAATATAAATATAAACAGTATGTGCCAAAATAGGTTATCATTTCCCCACATAATCGCGGTTGAAGTCACAGCTTTTGTATACCCTCGTCGTATACCTTCCGATCCACCTCCTTAAGACACTTTTTCCCAGTCTCGATGATCTCCTCATCGTTCGAAAATCGCTATCCCCCAAGTACTCCTTCAGTTTCGTGAAAAGATGGTAGGTAACCCGACGGTGCCCGGTCCGGAGAGTAGGAAGTATGAAGGAGTGACACAGCATTCCCCTACTTTTGTCTTTGATTTTTTTTCAATTTCTTTAAAATCTCACAATATGCAGCAGCATTAACGGTGGCCCCTTTGGGCATGAAATCGACCAACAAGATCCCGTTCCGATCCCAAAAATCGGTTGCCATGATTTTCCTCTGTGAAAGCTGAACTTTGTATTTTTTGGAGGTTGGCGAATGGGTATGGTGCAGTCTTTTTGAGGAGTATAGTGGCGCATCCATGTTTTGTCCCCAGCCACAATTAAGTCGAGAAGGAGGGAACGAATAACTGAGCGAATCTCACATCTGCAGTACGGGGGCCGAGTTAAGCTACTGCGACAATATTTAAGAACCCGTCTACACTTCACGGGTGCCAACTTTGAAAAAAAAAAAAACATTTCCTTATGTCCTACACAGCCCTTGTATTTTTACTTTCTGAATGTCCTTCGTACATATTATTATTAGAAAATATTAGAAGAAGATATTTGGTTGGGCCTCATTAGATTTCATAAAAACATGCATAAATTCAAAACGGGTTGTGTACAATATCCCGGATTTCAAAATACCGAATTTAAAATCTCGGATATCAAAATCCGGTAAGTGTAAATTCCTGGAAAACGGAGTCCCAGATAATCGAAATCTCAGAACTCAAAATCCTGGAATTGATTAATTAAATAAAAATGGAGGACAATATATATTATTCTAACACGTTCGAAAACTAGTCTTTAGGTTCTTTCAGAAATAACATATTGACTAATGAATGGAAAATGTTACGTCGTGTCGCGTAAACTTGTACCACCCAACGTCAAAATAGTTCGGCCGCTTTGTTTGAGTTTAGTGAAACGAAATAAATTCCTAATTTTGAATAACTTAAAATGTATTTCATTCAACGAAATTATTTTATTTTATATACACAAGAGTTTCTTAAATACATACCAAAAGAAGTAAAAGAAAATATCTCCATTTAAATTCAGGAAAAAAAATTAAAAAATACAATTTCACTTCAAAATAGTTCGGCCACAGGCTGCAGTGCATCAAAATAGTTCGGCCACGCACATTTACCATTGTGTAACATCCCAGTTCTTCTTGATAACAGCCTCACAGCGTCTAAATATGGTATTCACAAGTGTTTCACATTCGTCGGGGCTAATTGTGTTCAAATTCTCTGCAACTTTTCCTTCAGCTCAGTGATTATCTTGCTAGATTCTTTCTCAATTCCCTTTTCATTTTGCCCCAAAGAGACTCTATTGGAGAAAGATCAGGGCTACTAGATGGCCACTGCATCACGGGGATATTGTTTCCTGTAAGCCATTTTTTGGTCAATTTTGCCGTATGACAGGGTGCGCCATCTTGCTGGAACAAATACTGTCCTTCTGATGTTTGAAGTTTTGGAATTGAAGGTAATAATTGATTTGCTAGTATTTCTTTGTTCATAGGCGCATTAATTAGACCATCAACGAAATGAAGATTTCCAACTCCTCTACCTTGTCTGGGAACTTCAGGTCTCTATAAACAATCCCTATGGTAGGTCTTAGATCTTTTTCGAATAAAATTTTTTCGACTGTCTCCGAAACACATTTCAAAACGTCGACTCGTCGCTCCAAATAACTGAGCTCCATTGCCGATGGGTCCAATTGAGGTGCTCCTTGGCCCATTCTAATCACCGTTTCTTTTGAACAGGTGTTAGAAGGGGCTTCTCCTTTGCCTAATAAAATGAACAAAGCTTAAATGTTATCGCACAATATGAAAACATACGAATACCTTACAAAATTTATATTTTAGCTTTTTCACAACTCTCTCAGTTGTGCTGACGGAACATTTCTTGTTTGCTGCTTCATTCCACTTTACTGATAGGTGTGCGGCTGACACACGACGATTGTTCATAATGACTCTTTTTAAAGAACGTAATTTTTTTTCACTAACTGAAGAAAGCCTTCCGGTTTTTTTTAGTGCGATGATATTACCGGTCGTTTTAAACAGATTTATAATATCCTGAATTGTAGATCGTGGAATATTAAAATCAATTGCAATTTTACGGCAGGACTTGCCAATTTTACATGAATCAATTATTAATTGCCTTATATCATAACTTAATGTTTTACCACGAGGCATCTTTTGGCATTGAAAGTCAAATTCGGACTAAATTAGACACCCAGTAAAACTTAGCGTTGCAAATGAGCACAAACATAGAACTATTCGTGAATTTCGGGAAAAATTGCAGAGGATTTGGAATGCAAAAAGGCCAGATGAATGATCAACACTAGTGAATACCATGTTTAGGCGCAGTAAGTCAGTTATAAAGAAAAACGGGGATGTTACACAATGGCAGATTTGCGTGGCCGAACTATTTTGACGCACTGCAGCCTGTGGCCGAACTATTTTGAAGTGAAATTGTATTTTTTTTATTTTTTTTTCCTGAAATTAAATTGAGATATTTTATTTTACTTTTTGCGGCATGTATTTATGAAACTCTTGTGTATATAAAATAAATTATTTCCGTTGAATGAAATACATTTTAAGTTATTTAAAATTAAGAATTTATTTCATTTCTCGAAACTGACGTTGGGTAGTATATGAGCGAGAAATTAGTTTAAATCCAAATTATATAATATGCTACTTTGAAAAGGTTACCTTTCAAACAAAGGTGCAGAGGACTTATTACTAAATATGGCAATTCCGAAGAATTCAACATTCAAGTAAGTGTAATTAAGCGTTTGGCTTTCGCTTCTCCTGAAGAGGTTTCAAATTATTATTTTAAAATTCAAAATGTGAATCCAATAATTCGGATATCCTTAAATATGCGTATAAGGGAGTTTTTTGAAGCATTGATTCTAAATTCTAAAAGTATTACAAATAAAAAATAGCGAGAAAATTAATATATGGGTGAAAAAAGGTATTTGCTATGAAAAATTAATTCGGTAGTATTAGAAATATAAAATCGCAAAAACACGAAAAATCGGAAAAAAATCAAGTTTTTTCAAAATTAGCTATGTAGGTACACAAAAAATAGATTTTGGCGTCATATTCATCAAAATGAAAAATAATAATTTATACAAAATAATAATGATATAAAATTATGAAAAAAGCGAAAAAAAAATCAGTAATGAATCGGGTTTTCTCGAAATTGGTTGTTTATTTCGAAAACCGGACTTCGGGATTGTGTTCAGCGTCGAAATATACATACTATATAATAACGTTGAAAACTCCAGTTTCAATGAAGTCCGTTTTCAAGACCGATTTTTTTCTGAAAAAAAAGTGTTTTTTCAGATTGATTATTTATTAATTAATTATTTTCAATCCCCCACGCCGAATTTGATGTAAGATTACAAAATATAGGTATTATAGAGTCTAAGGAAGATGATTACATGAATACAGGTGCCGTAATATATTTATAATGACAAAAAAACTAAAGATAAATAGGTGTTGCATATATGCAATACCGCCCTTCAAAGGGTTAATGCAAAAACAGAAATTTAGATCTTTACAAAAATTTGTTTTTAATCCCTTTCCATACAGAAAAAGTGAAGCCAAAATATTTGAGTAATTATCTAAATTAATTTACAACCCTCCGATGACCTTAAACTTGAAATATGTCATTGGTTAGGTCATTCTGAGCAAGGGTACATATATATTGGGCGCGCTCGGATCTCCATCATATTTTTTTGATCTTGAAAATAAATGCATTCTTCCTAATAACCGCTTTCTAATAATATTAACCTTGACCTTGTACAAAGTCATCTTCAAATATTCTGTAAAAGGCTAATTATAATTTTGGTACACACATATTCCCTTGTACAAAAAGTACTTCCAATATTCTGTAAAAAGCAAATTGTAAGTTCGGTGTACAAATAGGTTCTTATAATTTGTCTTTTTTTGAATAGCGAGGGGTGGAATGGAAATCCTTGACCAAATTTACATCCTCCTCGCCCTTCATCCCAATCCCCCACAAGCCAACTCCCTAATAACATCCCAAGTCAAGGCCATGAGAAAACTGTAAGCTAAAATAGATAATATTCAAAATTTCGACTTATCCTGTATCTTTTAGGTAATACTTTCAGTAAAAATGGTACCGGACACTGCAGTAAACGTTCCTTTTGAAAAAAAAGTTAAAATCACTACGAAACGATTATGAAATCCTCTCATAAGCGCGACCAACCACCTCCGCTTTTTTTAAATTTTCTTAGATTCAAAGTTATGAGAGAGTGTCTGCTATTCGAAGATGTTTATATCAGGTCTTATATATTAACAAAAAATAATTTACAAAATATGGCGGTTGATTCCGACAGCAATTTTAAATCTTTAATAATAAAGCGGACTTTTTGCAAGTATTAAAAAATAAATTCACAAAAAATCACTACATTTATCTGCTTGTAGTGTTATAAACCTGACCAAATCTCAAATTGAGGTTTAAAGTACAGCATTGATCAACTGATGCCGAAGGGCTTCCTCACTGTATTTTTTACACGAAATAGCTGAAAGATTTTCGCAAAATTTAATTATGAAAAGCAATTTACACACACAGTTCTGTGAGAAATAATCTAAAGTTTTTACTCGATTATGAAATTCCAAAAGTTACTATCTAAAAATGTAAGAAAATCAATTTTTCGTCTAGTGCTTTGGGGTGATTGAATAACAAAAGATTTCAGATACCCATATAAACGAACGAACTTTCAGATTATATCAAAATATGTAATTTGATGTAATTAAATTTATTATTTCGTGGGCGTCAAATATCGTCGCTTCCAGTAGAGTTATAGGCATATTTGTTGCAATAATTCGCTAATAACCATTAAAATGCTATCGAAAATGCCAACTACATATGGGAGCTGCGACATCCTAAGCAATTCAATGGCTCGGTTAATTGTAAAAGTAGTTACGGACATTCAATTCTTTAGAAAGATTTAGCAATAAATTTCCAATCAAATCAATTTATCACATCAAGTTTGGCGCGATTGTGAGTAATCAATACATCAATGCCGATCGATTAGATACATTGCAAAAGCTCACTGATATCCTTCCTTTTCACCTGCTGATTTTTCTGCTTCTCAAGGTTAGGTGCGCAACATGATCGAAATCGAGCTTTTGGTGCTAACTGCGGCACGATTCCATGATTGCTCTTAATTGGGAAATAATAAGTACATAACTGTATGGCTATGAATCTATTGCAGACTATACTGAACTCCGCAGGCAGTCAGAAAGATCCCAAGGTATACTTTTCCGGTAATCTAGATAAAGACATGCAAGAACAATATCAGCTATTCAGTATCTAGTGCAGATCGTGATTTCTGGGGATTCTTGATGATAATAGGCAAATAGAGGCGATTGCTTTTTTTCAATTTAAGAATGTTATAGGCTAGGCTTCAACGAAAGATTTGCATAAATAAGCAGACAATTGGAGGTCAAATTGTGTAGAATAATGCAAAGCGGTTATTGCAAACATCACTAAATCTACAAATACCGACACTTAAAATCATTAAATTTTAGAACTATGCATAGGAGATTACGTTTTTGACGCGCCTAGCATATATTTGTTTTAAAGTGATATTAATTGCTTCAATTATGAAATGCTTTTATTTGCATAACTGAAAAGGCGAAGTTTTTAATATATATGTTATATCTATCGTGAAATAGAAAGAGTGTAAGGAATTCCGTTAATATATCGATATCGTGCATTTGCGAGCTACTTCAGCTTTATTATTCGCCGAGTGGAACCTGTTCCAAAATAACTGAGCCTGATTAGATTAGATCACAGAGAATTTGTTTCCCCTTCTCTTCCTCCTCCAGCATATGTCGTCGTAAGCTATTCTTATTTTTATATTATCCTCCAGGGGCAATCTCTTGTTCCCGTAAATCCTCGCGGTGCATGAACGAAAGAAGAATTTCACCCGAATCGACGCCGACGATTGCAAGTGGATTCCGAACCACTAACGTTTACGCCTTTTAGCGTGGTTGAGTTCGTACCTACTATCCATTACTTCACCGTCGACTTGGCATTTATTTTCTCAATATTGGATTTTCCTCATAAGGTGACTCCTTGAAGAAACGCAAAAAATCTCAGGTCTCTTAAGCTAATGCTATTTTTTCAGACGAACTGAATCAGAAAGCCTTCAGGGACTACATACACCTTGGAGTAGGAGAAAGATGTGAAAGTTTGAGATTTTTTTTTTATAAAAAAACATTTACTCAAAATTTATTTATTATATCTTAAAGTAGGCACTCTTATAAGTATCTGAATTGTAAAATTTTCATTAAGAATGCACAGCACATTGTGCATAAGTCATTTCCTGGCATCATTCGTTGACGTAACCCTCCACGGCAACCATTGTAACTCCTTTATTGTTTATATAATATGAAAAACACATACGTCCAGCACGTCGAATAATAAGACTCGGGGAAGGAATATTTTGAAATGTAAAATAAAATATCGATTACATATTATTTATTGGTTCTTGGGGAATAGTAACAAATTTTCTTTATCATTAACAAGTTGTCTAATTTGAATTGCTTTCTGGTCTGCATCATAACATCCTTAAATATGAATGGATCTGAAAAATTTCAGTGTTCGCCCTGCACTGGCACGCAGGCGAAAGTCTTTCTTAGGAAACTATTTCTTTGATAGTCTCTCCGATCTGGCGGCGATTGACGTTGCAGATCTTTGGCGCTTCATCGACAGCTCCGGATGGTTCCAATGAGGAGGTGGAGGGAATCCTTGGATTCCCGTGGCATCACAATGGGCCTTTTGAGGTCTAAGTGCGCCCCTTAAGGCAGCCACTCGAACCTAACCTAACCTAACCTAGGGCTATCCTTCGAAAAACGTCACGTGTTCAGCTTAGAAAATATTCCCAAAATTTGAAGATTCGTTCGAATTTGACCTGGAGGGTATAAGCGTGGGAGCGACATGAAGCTCTAGTATTGCGCGTTGTAATTTGTCTACATGGAATTAGGGTAGAAATTTCGTTAGAACAATGGACTTGGAAATAGCGATAAAAGAGTGAGGGACAACCGACATTCCGTCGATACTCCAGAGAGTCAAGGCTACCTTATGAATGTAGTACGTACTGAAGTTCGGAGTAAATTGAAACCTTTACAACCTTCATATTATGCTGCATCGTATCCAATTTTTGGATTAGACATCGTGTTCTAGAAAATTTTAAAAATCTGACGGC
This sequence comes from Leptarthrus brevirostris, assembly GCA_964036015.1. Lineage (NCBI taxonomy): Eukaryota > Metazoa > Arthropoda > Insecta > Diptera > Asilidae > Leptarthrus > Leptarthrus brevirostris. The sequence goes on from OZ038371.1 coordinate 154,742,605, forward strand.
TGTCATAACACAATGAATTGAAGTGGAACTAATGCACAATCATGCCTTAATCTCACGGTATGTGACATGACGATCTTGCAATGTCAGTTCACGCACAAAATTCGTGCTGTAGTAAAGTGCGACCACGATTGAATTCGGAAAACCAGCGAAACACGGTGGCTCGAGATGTTGCTTTATTACCAAAAGTCGAAGCGAGTTGATCGGCACACTGTTGTTGCTTTAATCCACGTTGAAAGACATAGAAAATCATCACATGAAAATGTTAACGATTTAATTCAATTTATTGACCAAGATGAATGTTTCAAGTATCTGTAAACAACACAAATATCACTCGGATGACAAAACGTTCTGAGTACGATTACCATTAAAAATGTCAAACTTTACGATGACAATTCAGATTTGACATATTTACACTGGTGTTACCATATCTCAAAACTTAAGTAGCAAGTTGTCAATGCGAGGAAAAACGAGTTCAATAGTAATCTCCTCTTTGCTCCGAATATTTGTCTGTCCGATTTTTGCTCTGAAATATAGGGTTGCCGTTTTTACTTCAAAGAATATGTACCTCGCTTTTGCTCGAACCGTTTCTTTAATTCACTTTTGCTCTCAATGTATCACGTATCTCGTTAAAGTTTAAGTATTCTTTGGTTTTACAGCGTTTCTACTGCACTTTGTGAAAGCATTTCATAATATGCTTGCTCTTTCGTTCATGTAGCAATTTCTAACATTTTCGTATTGAAGCAATTAAGCGGTGACAACTTTAATTTCTCTTCCGTGAGTTTACTTGAGTAAGATCAAACTAGTCTAGCTAAATTCCTTCGAACTCAGACACGAAAATGAAAGCATTCATTATCAAATTTTCATGTCTAATGCGTGTTTCCGTATTCAACTTCACTACCCGATCTGTAAATATACCACAATTAATGTCAGTCGATGTGACAGGTCAATCGTCCAACACAAAGCACTGCAAATATTTCAATATCTTTTATTATTCACTTTCAACACTACAACTTGTTTCGTTATATACTCGTATATCTACCTAACAGAAAAAACTGCGACTCTAACAATCAAACTGTTTGCACTTGCAAAAACAGTAATAGTTAAAACCATTAAATAAATCCGACTAGAAGCACATGAGCCAGAAACCTTTCTGCTCACCTGAATTTATAATTGGAAGTAAGTTCAGACAGGTTCGATTACCGCCTTTATAAGGTGCGGCTCTATTTTGTCAGAAACAATTTTACTGCCCTCAAGCTGCCATCACGTTTTATATTTTCATAATATCGACCCATGCTCTTTTCTATATCGGTAACAAACGTTTTAAGTGGCCGACGCAATATTTATAATATCGTAGCAGTGAAGGGATTTTTGTTTAATTTTTTGAAAAGATTTTAGGTGATAATATTTATCAATGCTGTGCTAATATCATTCTAGAAATCATATCCGTACTCTGTGTGCGACATAAGAAACACACGTATATTACACTAACAAGTTGCTAGCTTGTTTGTATTCTAAAGCATAACAGAAATTCTTTATTTTATGTTTTCCTTTTGAATTTATGTAGCAGACAAAATAACTGTTCATTGTCTCAAAACGTGACGCCTTTATATGCTATTTTATGGTGTGCTAGACACAAAAATAAATCGGACTTATTATTTTTTTTATTATTCCACATTGTTATTATAAGCACAGAAAACAAACAAAAGCATAAATAGAAAACTTGAATTATCTTTATTTAATTTCAGAAAGAAATGGGCTGAATGCAAGAAACCCAACGACACTCGCTATCGAAAACGCTAAACCGATCTCACATTGTATAATTCGTTAAAATACATTCATTAACCGACTTCCCAAAAACAAAGAGGTTATGGAGTATGTTCACCGATTGGTACCATGTAAAAAAAAATGTTTGGTGGGGGTGGGGTGAAACCTAACTTTGTAACGTGTGGACCGATTTGAGTGGTTCTTCTGCTGTTGTATCGAGTGTTATCCCCCATTGCTAATAGGAGAATAATTTGGTCCTATGGAGGGGGTGGGGGAGGGGTAGTCTATCTAATTTTAGTGAGATGGAGGTGGGGTAGGGGGTTGAACTTAACTTTTTAATGCGAACCGATTTGGATGGTTCTTTTTTCATTGTATAGAGTAAAAGACACTAAAAAGTGGAAAATAAAATAGTTTTTAAAAAAAAAATTTAACCGACTTCACTAAAAGCGCTAAAAAGCATAAAATAATTTTTAATTTTATATCTATTACGGCGTTTTGAAGTCGGTGCAAATTAAACAAACAAAACAACTAAAACCCCCTACCCCCCTCCATCTCACTAAAATTAGCTAGACTACCCCTCCCCCACCATATTCTCCTATTAGCAATGGGGGATAACACTCGATACAACAGCAAAAGAACCACCCAAATCGGTCCACGCGTTACAAAGTTAGGTTTCACCCCACCCCACCAAACTACGCGTTAAACTTCTTGTTTTTAGGAAATCTGTTAAAATGCCCCTTTTTATCTAAATAGATTATCAAAGAGAGAATACAATTTGGTGTGATGAGTTGAACGTCTTCGGATTAACAGAAATTCGATTATTAATGCAACTAAAAACAATTTAAACAGAGTCATCATCCATTCAGTTTTACGTGATTTGAAATTTCTTACAATAATTATGCTGACAAATTGAATTTAATTATACGCAAAGATCCTAGACAGTTTTGAAGATTTGTAAATTGTAAACCTGGGACTGAGAGCTACTCTATCTGGTTTTTTACTTGAAGACGTTTTCTTCCTACTTCGTTGGAAATGAAAGATGATAACGACACATATAGTATGTTAAACAGTCAGGTTGATAGTTTTTTATTGGTCCTCCTAAAGAATTATTCTTATTCTCTGTCTTATTTATTCAATGCAACTTCATCAATTAACTAACTACAATTATTTACAATAATAATTAACAAAAAACTCTTACCAAGCTGATTTTTTATTTGAGCCTTAGAGAGATGAAAACTCAAGCAATGAGAGTGGCGGTTGAAGAGGCGACACATTGAAGACGTAGGCTCTTGCGTACTATAATTAGTAGTACGTTGAGAAATATGAAAAAAGTCATGATTCCTCAATGGACGTCGTGGAACATGCATATTTAATTATACATTCAAAAGGAAAACAATTCTCGAGTTATTCTGCCTATCCTTGAGGGAGTCCAAGTGAATGAGTTTAAGCCTGCCGCGAACCTGACGAATCTTCCTTGGACAGCCTCAATGCGGTTAAGTCCGCCGCATAGAAAGGTGACCAAGCTGATTCAGCGTTTTACGCGATTTTTTTTGTATTTATTTATTTATATAAAACAGATTCGCAAAAGCTGGCTACTACAAAAAAAAGTATAGGGTATTAAAGCTAAGACTAGAACTACCTTATTCAAATGAGTTGGCTCTTGAGTTGCCGCCTGGAGCAACCCTTCTCGATGCAGCGTAATCGTTATAAAGGACATTGAAGCAATACGCTCGTGCATTCCGTAAAGCTTTCGATGGTAGGTAATATGGAAAAAGTCGAAGTTCCACAAGGGCCGAGCCGGAATGGAAATGCCGACATCGTTCACCAATTCGGAGAAGTTGATCGTCTCCTTCAATAAAATACACAAAAAGTGATCTTATAAACCCCACGTCTCTTTTCAAGGAAGTCGAGAGAAATCAAACCGATCTTAGCAGTATAAAAAAGGATCGCATCAGAGAAGGCCGCGAATAGGGAACCTAAGAAATCTGCGCTGAACAGTGTCGATTCAGTTGATGTGGACAGCTATGTAGTGAGCCCATACCGGACAAGCGTATTCTACAAAGGGTCTAACAAATGTGCACAAGAGGATCCTGGTTTAGGGATCGTAGAGCTCCCTGGAACATCTTTCAAGAAAGCCTAGGCGGGAGTTAAGAATCGCCCACAGGTCCTTGACCCTGTCAAGCCTGCTCAACACGGAATATTTTGACGTCATCGGCAAAACACAAGACAACCAATCAACAAAAGGTAGTGGAAACCCGAGCAGATGTAGGTTATGAATAACAATCCCGTGGTCAATTCTGTAAAAGGCCTTACTAAGATACTAGAAATAAATATAATAAATGAAGACTTGTCACTCTTCTTGTAAAGGGGAATAATCACAGAATCCTTCCACAGCCCAGGGAAACAGCCACAGCACGGAGGCATGCCAAATAAGTAACAAAGAATAGGGGCAACAGATGAGCACTTTTTCAAGAAGGACGAAGGGACACCATCAGAACCACACGAAAATCCGTCGACAAGTATTCAGTAACGGTAACATCGTCAAAAACTAAGTCTTTGGGTTCAACGGAAGTGTGTGGGGAAGCCTAGTCAAGTGGGTAAAAGCGGAGAAAACAGTATCGCAGTCAAAATCACAGAACGAAGGAAAAAAGCAGTCGACGAAAAAATTGACTACCACAACGATGTCGTTGGTCTCGCGAGGGTAGTCATCACTTTGTCGTTTAGAGTTTATAAACCTCCAAAACTGTCTAGGGTTGGAATGCAGCATTATACAGAAATCTGTCGTAGGACGACTGTAATTCGAGAGAGAACCGAAGGTAGAGGTAGTGGTAGGACTGGTAGTGTGCGTCAGATCTAGAGGAGCAGAAACCCTTCCAGGCCTTACTCTTTAAGCTTTTCATGTGTTTCAAGGAGCCATCCATCCAGGGCTGAAACGAACGAGGGGAGCCAGAGAAGGAGACCGGCACACACTGAGTGAAACTGGTATAGAGGACGTTATAGAAGATGTAAACGGCCTGGTCAATGTCGGGTCCGGCGTGTATATACACATAGTATAGTCCAGGAGCCAATTATTGATGGTAGAGAAGTCAGCCTTTTTGAAATTTAAGGAGCAGCCGCCAAGGGAGGAAGCAAAACTGTTGGGGACCTCAAAACACAAGAGAACCTGGAGTGCAAGATGGTGGCTGGACTCCGGGGTCAGGGCAACCAACAATGTTCTGAACTTGTGGTCATGATAAAAATTTTTCTCAATTACAATTTTCATGTATTTTAAAGTGAAGACTTATGTTTGTTTTATGGAATTGTCTATTTACCACTCTCAAATTGCCGTGTAATTGCCGTTTACACGGAAATACACGTAAGTACACGATAAGTGCAAATAGTAATATTACTAGTAATAGTTTATCACAGCCTGTTCTAGATACAAACCTGGCGGGTTAATAAAGTAACTAAAAGCCTGATTAATACACCTCTTCCTCCCAGCAAGTCTAATATAAATAATAAATAAAAATTTGCCGTACTTTCCGTGTAGGATTAGTATTATGTTTTAGCTTGTATTTTTGTATTTTTTATGTTATATCTTGTATTAAGCTTAAATAAATAAATAAAAGTATTTCCGTGTACATGGAAATTACACGGCAATTTGAGAATGGTGAATAGCCACTGCCTTGTTTTATTGAAGTATTAAGCCTGTAATGCGTTAATGACATCAGCATTTCTCTTCGGTTTGATTAGGATTGCGTAATGTGTGGTACACCGTCCAATATTTTCGTTTCATCTCAGTTTTAGAATAATTTCGTTTCAGTCTGCTATGAATTTTCATCGTATGCCCGTTCACAAGGTTGCCAAATGGAAATTCGTATATATATATATATATATATATATATATATATATATATATATATTTATTTATTTATTCTCCGATTCGACGAATTCGACCGATTCATGGAGAAGCCTCGATCCCACATAGGGTAAATGCGGGAAAGTTGCCGCGGTAGGAGAGACTCCGCATGGCTATTATTTTCCAGATTTATCAACGGATGGCGCTACCCGTATATTAGTTGCTCTCTTAATCGGCCTGAAAGAACCGCGTGTTAGTGTAGCAAGTGGTTTCGTCTCGTCTACTTTGGGTTCCAAAATTAGAATTCATCTTAATGTTGACTTTTTATGTGTGATTTGATTTACCTTAGTGAAAATTGTTCTTGTAGTTTCTGCAACATCTAAGGGTTTTAACGTAATTCCAACGGTGTTGTTAATAACCTTTTCGACACCTATTTCGACATTCGTGCATGCGGCGTCTCTCCCAACAGAAAGGATAGTTGCCGCACCATGAATTGGGGTAGATGCCGCATTGCTTATTAGAGCTCATTTCTTGTAAATACCTAGATACAAAAACATATATCAACTTAAATTGATTTTTAAGGAAAAGCTTGGTAATCGTGCAAAAATGCCACGCAAGTACGAAAGAAAAGCAACGGCCCAAAAAAGAGCAGCATGGTCTGAAGAACAGTTGCTTGAAGCGATCCAGAAGGTAAAAGCTGGTGAAATCAAAGGTGCAAGCGTATTAAATTCGGAGCAAAATATCCAGAATAAGAAAAATTATATGGATAAAGGCAAAGCAATTCCTAATACAGTCGCTATAAAGAAGAGTAGCATCAACAAGACTGTGCCCCATGGAAAAGATCATGCTCCAACAATTACACAAAGCCTACCGAAAGGGTGAATCACTTTTCAAAAACAAACAGAGAAAAAACGGGCAGTATTGAACATGACTGGAGTGACAGTGACGCAGAACCCGTTGCCAAAAGACATAAGGACCCAAAAAATTAAGAATATTTTTGCGCGGAGTGCTTTGAGTCCTATGATAAAACAACGCGTAAAGGTGACTGGCTGCATTAAATGCTCCCAATGACTCCATGAGTCTTGCACAATGTATGCAGACAAGTGCAATGTATGTTCTAGGGCTGAGGTACGTAAGATCTGAGGCATATATCCTTTTTTGATGCGACCTCTCACCCGAGAGTGGGACATCTCTCCCCCTTTGCTGCCTTTGAAAAACAGAAATTTTTTTTATTAAATTTTTATAATACTTTTACTTTTATTATTATATATTCTTAAGGCTTAATGTATATATTATACTATCGTTTAATATTAAATCATTAAATGTATAATTGCGAAAATTATGATCTTTTTTAAAAATGTGCGGCAACTCTCCCGCCTTACCCTATATATTTGGGTTTGCTCATAATAAGTGCTTTTGAAGTTTTATTCAAAATATCCAAATCAAATATTCCAGCCATTTTTACTTCGATGGATGTATAAGTGGAACTTTTCGAAGATCTAAATGAACCAATAAGTGTGGGTTTGTTCAACATTCGCAAAATAATCGCACCAAATCAAGAGCATTGCTGCGACTATTTCGTCGTCGCAATGACTCAAGAGAAGGACAGCATGTTAAGTAGCAATCATATGACTCCAGCCAATGAGAATACATTTGTATGCGATGAATCACACTCGTGAACAAGCCCTAAGTAATCAATAAGCCAATTAACAAAATCTTCTCAGAATCACAGGATGCGGAGACTATCACTTTACCGACAGCCGCTACAGTTCAGAAATATCTTAGATATAGGAGTTGATAGCCGTTTTCAATACTATTACTATACTTTCTGTTTTCGCTTAGTTTTTCGTATCAACGTTACGATAATATCGTCTTACCATATTATCAGCTTTCACGATTTTACACAAATTCTATTAAGGATTGTCCCGTCAAGTATTGTCAAAATAAGATATAGTCTGTGAAACATTTAGATAGCAGAATACAAGTACATAGTGTACGAGTTGAAATTTGTCCTTTTGTGTCTACTTTATGGTTGCGATTTACTAATAAACGAATTGAAAGTAAACACAATTAAAAGAAACACTCTTTTCTGATTATTAAAATTCAGACTTTGTTTCGAAGAAATTTAAATCCCACGCTTGAATGATTTGCATTAACTCAATGCTTACCTCGCATTATTCTTAAAGTAAAGCGATTTCTTGAGGGCGGCACTACATAACATTTATGATGGCTTCTTTACTTAGGCGTACTTGTTAAGGTTACACTTTCAGAGTTAAATGCACATCAATTGCTGTCACTGTAGCGGCTTAAACAAAATTCGATTAGTCAAAGAATAGTAGGAGATAACCCTGACCCAAACTGGCGATAATGCCCGATTGTCACGAAATAATAGCTCCACGCATTGTTGGAGTATCAAACAAATATTGTGTGATAAATTGAAAATGCCAAGCTCCCCGCTGAATAGTGATTAACAGTTTATGCAAACACTGGCAGCGTTTGTGATGTAGCTTGACAGATCTATTAACATGTCGTTAGGTTCCGACTTTTAATTGATTTCTTTCATCGGTTGCAGTGCCTTACCTTGTGGAGCGGCGGCAACCTTGACACTGTCGCTAAAAAATCAACGCCATTCTTAAGTCAAGTACCCAATCGCCATTAAATTCGAATTGGTGAAATCTGCGTGGAAAGGTTTTAAAAAAGACATCGGGAGTATTTTTGCTTTTAAATATTCAAAACAGTGCAAACACTTTTCGACTCGACCTTCTCCACGTCAATAGTATCCGGTCACCGTAGCATTCTTGTTGGTAAAGTTTCCCTTTGCCTTAGAATTGTTGCAACGAAGTTTTAACCTCAGATGGCTAATCTTGCACGGATATTACTAGGAAAGCGAATTATTAGCAAAGCCATTATTATGAGATTGTTGTTGACATGATTACCGCGACAACCTCGGGTCGAAGGCAGTAAACTCGGAACGGGGACAATAGCTCAATTATGTAACTATAAAACCGGCGGCATTTAAATTAGTTGACTCCACCCGGTTAGGTAGAACTGTAAACATAACATGTAGATCATTTTTTTTATAGATGAACTGACCTCAGGTGGAGAACTCCTGTGGAGCATTTTCTCATCAACTATGTAGGCGCAATTATTTGCACCGGAAGGCAAACTAATTTAAAACAATGCATATTTAAATTTTATAACTTTTAGCTTACTCTATTATGTGAAAATTTGTAATTTATTCGGTCAGAAAACAAAACATAATAAATAAGTTTTATGTTGTAAGAATAATTTGCAGGATTTTTGTATTTTACTGACCTCATCCAAAATGTACAACAAAAATTTTCTTTTTAGAGGACAATGGTCTGTGAATTTTTTTTTTTTTTTGTGAAACTCACTTTTATCTCAGCTTTATAAAAATTTCTGAAAAGGTTATTTGAAGGCCAATTAGTTGTGTCGTAAAATCATTCATAATATATTTTGTTTTTATCTTACAACTTGAGTGTTTGCGAAAAATTTAATGGAAAACGAAAAAAAACCGCACGAGCCTTGAGGAAATGCATATACCTTTTTAAGTCATGTTTTTTTCTGTAATAAGCAATGCATATTGTTGAAATTGGTGACATATGAACCGCAGACTGTCGACGCATTTTAATTTATCGAAAATAATTTATATTGTTTTGCGTTGTGCCCCATAAAAGAAAAGTTAAATTTTTCGTATTTAAATTGTTGCCCACTTCAGCCAACCAACCAACCATTGTTGATGGTGCAATAACTTTTTAGATTACCTTTCAATGATAGCATCATATTTACGTAACTGTAACTGTTAAAAATCTTCACTTTAATAAATAATATTGCTGATTTCCACATTTGCATAGTTTTTTTTATATTAATTCCTATTAATCCCGAGGAGATAAAAATAAGGTTGGTGCAAAATGTAGAACACAAGATCATGTTTTATATCATGTTTTATAATTTTACTAACATTTTTACTTAACGTGCTTCACTTCTTAGTCTAAAGCTTAAGTTTTAAATTGTTTAATGCTGCTCAATTATAAACAAAACACAGTATATGGAGCACCGACATCATAGCAAGTACAATCGCTAATAACACTCGTGGACAAACTTCAATGTTTGTTTTGTGGTATTGGTCGCTTATTCGTATTCTTGTAGATAGGAAAATATGCAGTTCGTTAAAATAAAATAGTTTGAACAAAATGATGAACCGACTTCACAAAAAGTACGGAAAACCGAAAAAAATATGTTTAATTTTATGTCTGTTACCACATTTTGAAGTTGGGGGTGGTTAGACAATAAAACAAAACAACTACCTACATACAGAGGTGGTCAAATTATTATCACCTCATAAAAAATTCTTATTAATGTGACTTATAATGCACGAATTACAGGCCTATTTTGAGTTGAGTTGATATCTCTCTAGTTACCGTAACTCCTTGTGGGAAATGGGGCGGGATAACACTTCACCCGATTCGAGATAACGATTGCAAGTGGACCTACAATTTAAAGTGAATTCCGAATCACTGACATTTTCCCTGCAGCCACCATGTCTTTTTTTAACGTAATCTGTTGTCAACAGAAAACAACCAAGGGTCGCCGTCGGTGGGTTCCGAACCTGGGACCTCCGGATTGGTAGACACGTTATCACTTACTCCACTAACGACTTATCATCACTGTGTTAATACAAGAAGATCGTACAAAATTTAATTTTCCTTTAAAGTATCCCTTTTATGGTAGCTATAATCTGATGTTGATGAACATGTTAATGGATTCTCCATAATATTTGACGATTTTTCTTCGGGAATAGATTTTGCTGTAGTTGTACGTTTTGGTAAATAATATTTTTTCATCAACCCTGTAAATGACTTATACCACTGATAAGCATTTTTGAATAAATCAACCGACAAAACAAAATATTTGAATTTGAGGTTATGTTCCTTCCTATGTTTTAAAACCGTTTGACACTTTCTTAACGCCTCTTCCGTAAACAATATTAAATCCACATCAGAATTATTACAAAAAACACAGTTTAATAACTCCACCATGATATTTTTTAAAACACGGAAAATATTTTTGTTTCACTCACACGTGTTGTAACTCAAAGACCGTGAGTATAGGAGGGAGAGATCAATGCGCATAGATATCTCACTCACGCTCAAGCGCACGAATAATGACCTCGCCCTCATAATCACAGCGACATTTTAATTGTGTCTGGGGGCATGTTTGGCCCCCACGATTGGTCCGTCTGCTTACAGAAAGTATTAAAATAGTTCCCTGAGTATCATATATAAAAATTAAGACTCAGACTATAAGTAAGGTTATGTTATTTTTTTGCGATCTTTAAAGCGTCTAGCGAAAATTACCGCCAACGGGAAGTTTCTGGAAGTATTGATTATTAATTATTAACAATATTCTCTAAAACATGCAAGAATCAGCAGTCAGACTTTAAGAAAAGTGAGTAAGCTTTTTACGTACCTCTAGCACCTGGTACCTGTAATTTTGCCGTCGGCCCAAGCTAGCAGGTATGCGTTTAAAATACATACTAGCACTACTCTATCCCACAGATTTTGTTACTCAGAAAATAAGTAACGTCTGAGGACCCTGGGATCTTGGACTACATTTATTATTGAGTGGGTTTATTAAGCGGAGTTATTAAGCCAGACTTAAAAAAGACCTTTTGGAACTTGATTGATATACATAAGAAGGCACGTATTTTGGTACCAAAATACGATATGGAGCTATCTAATCGAATAACTTGTACTGAAGATGCAGCGAAGAAATATGAAGAAACTGAACTTCTTGACCGGAAGCAGTGTGGCAGGCGGAAAAATAGTCCAAAATAAGTAAAGAAAAACAATTAAGGCAAGTTACTGGTATAGATTTAGGTATAACCCAAATATGCGAAATCCTTATTCAATGAATTTAAAATGATATGTCGACAAGCCAGAAAACGGCTTCGACACTTAAAATGAGATCAGAACGCTTATATGGGATTGTTTGAAGATCGTCTTTGGAGATTATTTCAACCAATTGTTTGATCTCTATTTTTTTTTTTTATATATAATGATGCCAAAGCTCAGGGGATGCGCTATGATGCTTAAGCACAGCCTTGGCAGGAAAGGAAGTAAGGATGAGGGAAATAGGTTAGGAGGTTGGGTGAAGGAGGTGTCGATGTACGCCCCGTTTGAAAGTTTCAGGCTGATAAGACGAGGGAAAAACAGAAGATGGTAAATTGTTCCACATTCGTGTTGTTCTGCTTAGAAAAGATTCCCGAAATTTGACGGTACGTCCAAATTTGACCTGGAGAGTATAGGGGTGGGAGCGACTTGTTGATCTTGTATCGCGCGTTGTCAGGAGTCTATAAGGAATCAGGCTAGCAATTTCGTTAGAACAACGGCCATGGAAATAACGATAGAAGAATGAGAGACAACCGACATTCCGTCGATGCTCCAGAGAGTCAAGACCCTCAGAGATTGAGGGATCGCCAATAAGCTTAACAGCTTTACGCTGGACTTTGTCTAACGCGGACAGTGCGGTGTGTCCGGCCCCTGCCCAAATATGGGAATTATATTCAAGTCTAGGCCTAATGTGGGACTTGTAGATCAGAGCTAAGTCAGGTGGGGTGAAATATTTCTTACATCTCTGTAGAAAACCCAAACATTCATCGCATTTTTAGCGATTGCAAATATATGATCAGTCCAGCTAAGATTGCTGGATATCTCGATACCCAAGATGTTTAGGGAGGGTGAATTGGGTATATTCACTCCGTCGACTGAAATGGGTTGGGGGTGAACTGGGCGTTTTTTAAGGGACATTAAACAGCATTGGGATTTGGATGCATTAAACGTAACACGATTTTCTCTGCCCCAAGCAAGGACCTTGGAAATGTCGTTGTTTAATGATCTAAACATGCGTTCCCCATTGGCTTCTGTAGCATTTCCACGTGAATTCATTACAGAATCAAATGAGTACGCGAAATCAAGGGTGCTGTCGTCGGCGAAACTATGAATAGGATTGAGAGTAAGGGATAAGAGATCATTAATAAAAAGAAGAAATAAGGTTGGTGAAAGAACTGAACCCTGAGGTACACCGGCATTTATTTCGTAGGAATCAGATGTAACTCCGTCAATTACTACACGAATTGAACGGCCTGACAAAAAGCTCTCTATCCATTTAACGAGGGTAGGGTGCAGACCAAATGTTTGAAGTTTGGCTAAAAGGGCAGCATGTCAGACTCTATCAAAAGCCTTTGAAATATCAAGAGCGACGATTTCAGACTCACCAAAATTATGAAGACAATGATTCCAACGTTCCGTTCTAGAAGTTCTCTTATATTATGGTTTACAGACGGAGTTGGATGGATTGGATCCAAAGTTCAAAACTCGGTCACTCCGTGAGTTTTTCAATAAATTACAAAATCATTTTCAGGAATGCAAAAACAAGACATCTTAGCTCACTTATTCCCCTTACCCGTGCTAACTCATCATAGGGCTGTCCCTTGGGCTTTGGCTACATCATATAAATAAAATTAAAAAATTGTTCGGGGTTTCAAAAATATTTTTCATAGATGGATGGTAAGTTCCAAAAAATATGTTGAAATTATAAACGAAGGTGTTATTCGAACTGTTATTGACTGAATTTGTTCTGGACCAAGTTTTTCAGGAAGACTCTGCACCATGCAAACATACCAAATTGGTACGTTGCCCTGCGTTGTTGATTTTAATTTTATAATTCTCATAATCCTTTTACCTTCAGGTTAACAAGCATAAGTATTCTATGGGAATATGATAATGAGATACTTTATTAGAAGGACGCGTTTAAAAATTTAAGTAAGTACAGTCAACTGTGCAGTAATCCATAGTTATTCCATTACGAAATATTTTTGAATGGGCGGTAGTTAACAACGGCATGTTTCCCCATATTTATATTGATATTTGACTTTATTTTAGCACAATCTCAAATAATAATAACACTATTTTTAAGAAATTTTGTCCAACTTTAAAACATACTTTTTCTAAAGTAAAATTTTGTCCTGATTCCGAAAATCATAGTGGTTCCTGTGGGTCGGGTCTAGTTTTTGAAATAACAGTAAAAATAAAACAAAATGCACGGTTACGCGTCAATACATCACTAATTCGTATCTAAAAATTCCTTTCGATGTCGGATCGATTTTAAGGAGCTTAAAGAAGGGGAGACTGACAAATTGCAAAAGTGGTTCAGTCGCTATAGCCCAAAACAGATAGAATAAATCGGTTTTTTCGTTTCTTCTTCAATGTTTTCAACTTCTCTCCACTGCAAATCACAAAAAGTATTTGGATGAAAGAAAGAAAAATATTTTCTTCTTTTCATATTTCAATATGTTTACTATGTCTAACTATAGTATAGTTAACTACGACAACATTTGAACGGCAAATAGTTATGTTCGTGGTTATATTGTACTTAACATCGGAGTTTTTGGACGCCAAGAATTTACATAATTAACTTTGGTTAACTATAGTGAAGTTTTTAAACACCGATTATTTAAAAACAAAACTGTACGAATTTATGCCCAGACGAGAGGCCAATGTCAAGAAAGCTAAGGGTGAGACCAGCAGATACTGCGTTTTATTACTATTTCAAAACCTTTGAATTTTTTGTTTTGTATTTATTCTATGTACCTAGTCTAAATTTACGAATATTGTTGAAATATTTTTTTTATAACACGACACTAAAAGATTATTTACAAAATATACTTTTGAATAATCATTTGGAGTTGGATCAATTGATTGAGTAGCACGATCACTACGTCATGGTATCAGGGTTCGAGTCTCGGTCTCCCCGTGAGTTTTAAAATAAAATTAAAAAGATTCCACTCACTCTCTGGGCTGTTTGTTATCTATCTCACTGCAATGCGAAAACAATACATTCATTTACCTTACCTTAAATACCCTTCTGGCCGAAACCGTGTTAACACATCACAACCTTGTCCCCTGGTCTTAGGGCCATTCATTTCTGTGTTAAATTACACAAACATGCACTCTTTATTTTATATTTAAAAAAAATAATTTAAATTAATTGAAATAAATCAAATTTGTAACAAACAATTAAGGCGTACTTTTTTGTCGAAACGATTGGATATGAGCTTTGTAGCCGGCTCCATACCCTACCTCACAAGTGCTTTATTTAGTAGTTTGTTTATTTTTGATTAGCTATATAAGTAGGTCCGCCCTAAAAACAACTTTAAAAAATACTAGTTAACTTTGATTCTCCATTTCCCATAACCTATTGTAAGACATGAGGCGGTAGAAGAACTTTTCGACGACATTGGTCGGTTGTCGGTCGAACCTGGGACCCTCATGATAAAAGACCAACACGTTACTACTTATTCCACCGACGATGCTTAGTAAATTTTAATTGGTATGATTTAATTAAGAGTGATGTTAGTTAAACTTTTCATGTATTTACCAAGAATAATTTAAAAATTTAACTTTCAAATTCAAACAAGTCATATAAATGACAGGATTAAGTCTGCATAACCTTTCACTATTTTACCAAACTGAAGCCAGCGAAGAAAATAAGGAAGTTTTAGTAAAATTGGTCGTAAACTGATATAATCTGTAGAGACTCTTAGATAGCAGTATTAATTGACATTGAAAAAAAATTGATCTATCTTAAGGTCACAACTTTATGGCCACTTATAATCTAAACTAAATGTCAGTAGAAAAACAACTATTGTTAACACCTCTTATTACGTTTAAATTATCAAAATAGCTGTGACATTTACAATATTTAGGTATTTTAATCTTAAAATCCACTTCCCGGATGAAGCGCTAATCAAATTAATTTGCGCAATTCTTAAAGGCTAAAACAATATGTAGAAACTCTTGAGAGGATTATCGTAAATGTGCCATTCCTGATACTATCTTAACAACAAGAGCTATCGCTGGAACTTGACACAGAAATATTGGGCTGGTCCTAATGAGGCGAAAAGGTGTCAATGCTGCTGGAACCTACCTTAAAAAAAATCGACACCTATCCAGCAGATGCCAGGCGCACGCGTGCATTTTAAATATTTCCATTTAATAAATTTTTTAAATGTTTTACAATGGCATAATTTGCGTATTCGTTTTTCTGACCTTAATCAAGAATTGTCTGAATGTGTGACGTGTGAGCACAAACCTACAGCTACTGCTCTGAGACATTGTTTTCGATTATGCAAAAAATTTTTATTCACTTAAGTCTTTAACGCTGGTGAAAGCAGCACTCCTCATGAAGCAGTAAGGTTGGCAGTGAAACTCATAATTTCTATGATTAGTAAACTACAAGACTTCCGCGACACAAACCTGTCGGCGGAGAAATTACCTCATGACAATTGGGTAAGTGGGGTCGGCTTGACTTAATTAATTAATGGTTAATCGTGAGATATTGATATTACGTATTAAAGTCTTTCGTCTTCGCTAATTCAATCAATTAATTCCTAATTGCTTTTATCAAAATCATAAGAAAGTTGTTTTTGCAGGTGCAGTTTCTTCTGATATAACGACACTGTTATCTGCTACTTAAGAATGTGAAAAATTGACCAATGCAAGGCGAGATATAAAATTTTTAAATTGTTGTGCAATATTTGTAAATTCAAAAAAGTTACATTTTATTTAAGAAGTATTTTTCAGCATCCTGCTGCCTCAGTAAAACAAGGTTG
Organism: Leptarthrus brevirostris; assembly: GCA_964036015.1. Classification (NCBI taxonomy): domain Eukaryota; kingdom Metazoa; phylum Arthropoda; class Insecta; order Diptera; family Asilidae; genus Leptarthrus; species Leptarthrus brevirostris. The sequence continues at coordinate 154,758,900 of OZ038371.1, forward strand.
TATGGTACCTAAAACTATTGAACGGTGATCCTAGTAATATTTGCTGCAACTACTAATATATGTTAAATGGCGACAATATAAGGATTCATACGGGCATATGTAAATACATTTGGCACCGTAAGATATTCTACAGAGTGCAAACTTTGGAAAAGGGTTCGGGAACCTGTGGCAAATTGCGCTGTTTATTTCTTTCTTATGCTGACGATGCCAAGATTTCCGCGTTGTTTCCTAACTCGTGATTGCGAAATTTTAAATTCTAACTTGGACTTCTTTTATAAGTGGTGTTCCATTAATTACCTGCCTCTTAATATTTAGAAGTGTACAACAATGTCTTTTTTTCGTTAAAGAATCCTACTTGACTTCAACTACACTATATTCGGATGTGCATTAACAGGAATTGACAAAACCATTGACTTGGGAGTCTGGTTGAATAGCCGATTTGATGATTGATGACCATATTGACGTTTTCGTTAACAAGGCAAATTTAACGTTGGGTTTCGTTAAAAGGTGGGCTAAGGAGTTTGATGACCCACATATAATACGGCTCCTTTAATGTTCGTTCGTTCGACCTTTTCTCGAGTATGCCTGCTGCGTTTGGTCTCCATTTTACGATATTCACGTCAATCGTGTTTAGGCAGTACAACGGCGATTTGTGCGGTTCACTCTTCGGGGACTACCTTGGGACAATCCACTAATATTCTTTAATCTTAATCTTTTAAAACTCGATTCACTCGAAACAAATTCAAAACTGTTTTTACTTTAGATTGCCTTAATGGTACTATTAATTATCCTGTCTTATTGTCTTGCTTTAATATTTCAGTTCCATCTCGCTCCTTGAGAAATTTCGATTTTTTTTAGAATACCTAACCACCGCACTAATTACGGGTTTCACGAGCCTCTCATATCAATGTCTCGTTGCGTCAATGCACATTTTAATAAAATTGATTTTCATCTATCTAGAGATTGTGTAAAGGCTAAATTTCTTTGATATCTTTCTTTTTATTTTTGCTCCTGGTTTTATTGTTACTTTATTGATTAGTTTTTTTTTAGTTTATTGTGTCTTCTTTTTTGTATTTTATTTTTGAAATTCTTTCTGTTAAGTAATCAGCCATTGCTGAATCTTGTAAATAAATCAATAAATAAGCGTAAGCAATGACTCCCAAGTATATTTCAAGCAAGTTCATAAAATTAGTTAGATCACTTATAACGCTAACAGTTTAGACCCCTTATATACTGCGCCTTTCCGTAAGAGTTGATCCAATCGAAAATTTGATTGAATTGCAATGCTTGGTTGGTTTTAGAGGGGGGAAAGATGTGTAGCTTCCGTGCACTGAGGCCTTTAGTAACCCGTTGTACGCCCCCTGCTCAAAAGTGTACCCTTAAGTCCATTGTCGAGCCAACTGATCCTGCCAGGTAGGTTCTGTTTACATCCTGTTCGTTAAAGATTTGATGGACGCCTGGCTATCCGTGCATATTGCAATCCTATAGGATGTTACTCCCCGTTCTATTAGCTGTTTAGCTCCTATCTCTATCGCTCTTCACATTGAAGAACCGAGAAGGAGTCGTTTACCTCTCCCCATTACTCTAGGTTAAGTTCCTCGCACGATATTCCAAAGCAATGCTTTTCAGAGAGAATATTTTTCAAGTATCTTATTCTATAAAGGGTTGGTTATTAATTTAACGCAGTTAAAACACCGAAGCTTTGAGCATATAAGACCAACAGTCGAGGAAATTAAATTGGAAGGAAAAAATTTCACTTAAAATGATTAAACCTCAAAAAGTCAGTGTAGAATAAGAATATTTAGTTTGCAAACTTAAGAAAATTAAAATATTAAAATTTTAAGCAACTAAACCTCTAAAACCGAGTTTCTGAAAGTAGCAAAAACATATAGTTTTTCATCACGCTAATGCTTCTTTGGCAATAGCAAAGATGACCTATGAGAACGGTGTAGAGAATGAAGTGCTTCAACATTTTGAAAAAAATTTAGGTTCCTTCGGTTAAACAAATTTTTCGTTGAACTTATATTACTTTTGACCAAATATTTGCTCAGAATTTTTTTTTTCGAAGTAACCATCTTAAGTACGATATTTTGTCAATGTTTCCTATAATAGTTACTTTGTACTTTATGTTGGTAGCATTGTAGCGGATTTACAATTAAGAAGAAAAAGACCTAAAAATTCAACAGTTGAAATAGATAACAGGATACTAAATCAAATTCTTTCTCTTTAAAGTGTAAGCGTTTTCCAGAATATTAAAACCTTAAAATAATTATTTTCATTTCATTAAAAGGAAGCACAATATAAAGAAAACGTTTATTGGCATGAGGAATATTTTTTAAATACGGGGTGATTTTTGTAACTTGAAACTTTCAAATATCTCGAATGATAAGCACTCTACGAAAAAAATGTAGTCAAAATTTAATCATTCCGAGGAGGAAATACATACATTAGTGCTAAAATTAGTCCCTTCCTTGTAGGCAAGGCGTAAGTTTGAAATCTCAAATAAGAGCCTCTTTTTTATCAGATTCGTATTTTTTGGGTAAAAGTAAATAAGTTTTGTCCTAAATATTTTTTTTTTTTTTTTGAAAACGTCAATTTTTTGAGCTTTTGAGGAAACAAATTGACAATTTTGGAACTTTTCGGCATTTTTACTCGAAAATGTTTAGATTTTTTTACAACTTTTTTGAAAATTTTTCAATCAGATCAGATCAGATTCCCTGTAAAAACCTAAGCATTTTTGGTCCCTTGAAATACTTTTTTTGTGCTTAAAGTTCTAAAATTTTAAAGTTTTTTCCTCGAAGAACTCAATAAATTGACGCTTTCAAACAAATGTTTGAAATAAAAGTTGTTTCTTTTACCCAAGGAATACGAATCTGCAGGTGGACGGCGGGGGTAACTTTAAAATCTTAAATAGGAAGATTTAAGATTTTAAAGTTACCCCCGCCCCCCACCTACAAGAATGAGTGGAATAATTTTAGCACTAATGTTTGAGTGTGTTTCATTCGAGATATTTGAAAGTTTCAAGCTAATTAAATCAGCCTGGAATTTTTCCTGCAAAACTCCAAATTCAATACAAATATTTCACATCATAAAAGGTTCCATTCTGCATGAAAAATCATCCCCACATGAGATAACGAGACACAGCTTTAAATGAAGTAAAACTATTTGAAGAATCGCACGACCAACTTCCCAGTATGATGAATCTTGAATACTATGAATAAATATTAATAATAATTACACAAAATAGTAATATGCCAATCACGAAAAAATACTAATTTCTTTTTATCAATACTTATATGTGTATATAATAACTTATATAAAATAAACCAAGATTATTCGCTTAATCGCCCCTATTATTATTATTAATATTGATTATTTATTGTTTTATTCTTTATTGTAAATATGAGATGTTATTTGTTAAAAACGCCCACCCGAACCTTGGTGCAAAATTTTGTTGATGGAACATACTTTATAAACATAAAACTTTTCCAAATCGATCCAATAGTTGCGAAGTTATCTTCCACCCAACTTCTCTATCTCACTCCACTACTCTGCCAAAATTTAAGACCAACATATTGTATTGTCATCAAAAATGCATATCTTCGCTCAGTTTCAAATCAAAACGCTAATCGCTAATCAACGCTTTTGTAAATATACTTAAAAGTAAAAACTAACTTTTCCTGATTTAATAACAAATTAATTTAAATATATTATTACAACTAAAAACGGGGCTCTTTTTCTCAAATTGTATGCGTTTATGCATATGCTCGCAACACTTTTAGTTTTAATAACACATGCCGACAAGATTCCAGAACCAGAAACCAGAGTATACTTTTCCGAAGGTTTTCGGTGCGCTGAACAAGAATCTGGAATCAGAATTGCTCCATCACGTCATCACTCCATCACGTCCTAAGCTAAATGTGCGAAAATCGTGGTTTTTGCCTATATTTGAGGTTATGAAGCATAACGATTTTAACTTTTATTGTAAAATTACTGCCAGCATCTTAAAGTACAAGCCTCGCCCTTTCAAATGCGCTTTAGTGTGCTCAAAAATCATTTTTTTTTCTTTGAGATAGCTTAGGATATCTCGAAAACCTGACGTGATGGAGCAATTCTGAGGCCAGATTCTTGTTGAGCGCACCGAAAACCTTCGGAAAAGTATACTCTGGTTTCTGGTTCTGCAATTTGTTCGAATTTTGTCGGCCTGTAGTTTTTTAAGCTACAATTTATTTCACTGTTGTTTAGTTTTATATTTGTTCTAAACCATTCGCCATTTTGAAGTGTCCGCCATACTTGATGTAGAATGACGTCACATTTTATAGTGTTTAACTCTTCAAATACTTTCATTTGATATGCACGTCAAGGGGGTTCAGAGGAAAAATGTAATCCACCATCTTTGGGGCCTGTCATATTGGGTTTAGAATGGCTCATCGGATTCAACTCATCAAATCCTTTCACTTGATACACATGTCAAGCGGGTTGGGATTAGAATGACGTCATATATTTTATCATACTCTACTCGACGAACCCTTTCATTTGATAGCCATATCAAGGGGGTTGTGGCGAAAAGGATAATCCGCCATCTTGTGACGTCCGCCATATTGGAAACATAAGTACAATATTAGATATACTATATTACATTGTCAGATATACTATATTGCATTGACTTATGCAAGTACGGAATTTCAGCTCAATCGGGTAGTGGGTCAAAATCGGATTGCAAGTTTTCAAGTCGGATGGACGATGAAGCTAAGTAAAAGCTTGTAATATCTCGAATATTTCAATTTTGATTTTCAGAGGCATTACAATAGCTTCCCTGTATACTGGGAAATTTCTAAATATATTTTACAGTATTCTTGACTAAAACTATACTACACGATGGATAAGTCGTGGTGGACCAATCTCTTGATCTCCTGGAGTTACGTACTCCTCTTGATTTTAATTTGTGGAACTGTTTAAAAAATTAAGTTATTGAATTTATTAATTATTAGTTCTAGAGAAGATCTGTGAAATAGGATACAAAGTGCTTGCAATAATATTAGAAATAAAACTAAAAATGTTGTTAAAGTGAGGCAATGTATATATCGTGGGGCAAAATTATATATTGATCAGATAGGATACCAGTTTCATAATATTTAGTAATAGAATTCTGACATGTTGCACCTTTTTGGAAAGGTAGTAAGATGAGCAATTTTATAAAAATAAAAAACGTAAAAAACGAATGTATTAATTATATAACTTTCGGAGAAAATTTGGGAATATTCTGAATTTTTTTGTAATTTCAAAACATTTTGTTCACTTTTAGAGGTATCTATATATGCAATGGGTAGAAGTTAGATCAACATTTTTGACAATTTTGGAAAGGTCATTGGGATAGTAGTTTTTTTAGCGTTTGGTTGATGTCCTTGAATATTTGACTCACCCTGTCACTCCCAAACGGTTGAGATTACATCCCCTCACCCTCCCTGCAATACAATTTTTAGTTTTTCTATGTGAGATCTATCACAAAACTTATTCTGGCACACCTTATGCAAAACACCCTGTATATCAACACGCACCTGACGTCTTTTTTGACGGACGCAAGTGTGATTATAACATCTGTTTTTTTCCTTCTGAGATACGAAACCCTAAAAATACATAGCCTAATGTCGTCCATCCACCCGCGTGTCTATGATCATCACATCTCTCGATCAGTTTAACATATTAATTGAAATTCTCTACACTCACTTATGGCCAAAATAGGGAGAACTCGGAGAATTTCAAAATTTTTTAAATCGTCAACCGGAAGTGGGTGATAATATAGGTCATGACGCTGACACTTTAAATATTTAAAAATTGATTTCTCAACGGTTACACCAATTGGCATGAAATCTCTTACTCAGTTCATGTATCAATATAAAAATTACAGAGATTGTTTTGTTAAAATTGAACAATCTGAAGTGGACCTATGGTGACCTACTCCACGATTAAGATGTCTTAATTTCAAATATTTAATATTCAAAAATTTTTTGGAGCTTTTAATATATTTTTGTACAGCGTTATGTAAGAAAACAAAAACATTATTATAAGACTCGAAAAATTTTTTTTCAATCTTCCCTAACTTTGGCGTAAATCTATTCATATTACTTATTAAAAAGTTGAATTAAGTAATGTACAAAAATTATACATTTGAATTAAAATGTGAGGTTAGTATTTAAATTTCAATAGTATCATCAGTGTTGGTTGACCTAGATAAAACTAAAAATACGGACTCTTTACAAAAACGGGAAGGTGCAAAAAATTGCTGAAGCGAAGTATAATTTTCACAAAAAAACGTTGACTCAATTTAAATTAACCTTTACGTCCTTGAGTTAAAAACGGAGTTCAACATTAACTTTGTCTGCTTCTACCACATATAAGCAATTCGACCGCTTTGTTCTCTATTGTTTCATTAAGGTAAATAAGAGTCTTGTAAACAAAAAATTAACAAACTACGTACAAAACTTAAGTATTTTTAACAACAATTTAGCTAATTGTTAGGCCCAATTGAAAAGATATTGTAGTTTTTTTTTGAAATAGTGAAACCAATGTCAAAAAAAATTTTTTTTTTCTTTATTAAATTCATTTCCTTAGGACCTTAAAATTATTGCGTTTATCTCAAATTAATAACTCCTCTTCACATCAGCTGTTTGTTAATTTCAACAGAAAACGCTACTTAGACGATTATCACGATTTTTAAGTAAAACGAAGAATATCTCTCCTGTAACAGCAAAAGAAAATCAAAAGTGGGTCATTACTGTATGAAACAAGAGAATGATAACACTCCAATCTCAAACGATCTTTTGCTAGAATCGAACTTTATTGAATCTTTCACATTCCATCTAAATAAGGAAATCGGCAAGTAACCTGATGGCCATGTGGAAAAAATACAAATTCTAATCAAAATCATTTAATTTATGTTAAGTCCTTTAAACGAAATCATTTTTCTGACTTAAGTAGCAAATTAAAATTAGTCTTAGCCCGAAAAAGTTCGGCAACTGATCATCGCACATCCCATTAAGAAGCTTAACGACGAATGAATGAACGAAAAAAAAACAATAACACAATTATCACCAGTCGAATTAGTTAAAACTGTCTATGGTTATTATGCAATCTCCCGGCCATTAATCTTGTCTCATAAAGGCCTGTAAGCAAGTTTTTGTTGGGGTTTTGCACTGGTAGCACATTGCTCCCAGTGACCTAGCTTATGTGGAAAGAAAACATGTTTTCAATGAATCACAAAATTGTATAGTATGGCTTTCATTGGTTGTGAGCTTTTTTTTATTAAACTACAAATTCAGTCCCTTTCCTACCTTTTGAGCTCAAGCTGAGGAATAAACAAATGTGACATCTTTTTCTTACCTGTTATTAGAAGATATCCGCAGATGAAGAGAACCAGGAACGGCAGCTTAGTAAACATGTTGCTCCTCGCTGTGGTTTATGTAATAAAACAAGTTTCACTTTCTTCCTGTTGTTTCACTATTTTCCACTTGCTTTGAAATTTTCCAAACTAATGCAACTAATTCTTCTTTATTACTTCTTTTTTAAGATCACAGTGAATTGACGCATATATGCTAAATAATAACTTTACATACAAAGGAATGAATAGAAAGCACTCAAAGTGATACTCTATCGGTGTACAATCTATCCAAAGTGGGTCTCCTTTGCAACTCCACCCTTAAATCCAGAACTAGATGTTAGATCAAGGTGCGGAGGACTAATACGCACTAACTAACCAGCACCGATAGATAGCAGCTGTAGGCACTCAATATTGTTATTTTCTAGAACCAAATTTAGCACGATCTTGATTTATGTCTCAACTCTGGCAATCGCCTTTTGGGCTCACCTATTTACCTGTCACGATTCAACTAACGACGGTAACCACAAATCCGCATGACTTCCAAACGAGAACTGACAAAGTTTTACGCTCTGCACAGAAACGTGGATGGCTTCTTGAAAGTCTTAAACCGTCCATGTAACGAAAAATATTTAAAAAAAATAAATATCCGCGCAATCTGTAAGCACACACATTATCCAACTGGCTTGCCTTTGCAGTAGTGGAGGCTGCAACCCGGTGGGGGCCTCTTTGTATCTGATACATTCAGTGTTCATATGCCAGCGTCTTGCTTTTGGCACTGGCACTATGCATAGCTTCATTCACCATTATTTAGCTATCAGGTATAGGTGGCTCAATGCTTTTAGATTTTTACTTTTACCGTAAGAAAAGCGTTCTTTCAAGTTTCCTATAAAAGTTTTGTTTATCGTGTTCATCGTGACCTTACCTATGTTTATCGATATAATTATAAATGATGTCACCACAACGGTGAACAATTTTGTGATATATTTACCTTAATTTAAACTTTGCTAAAGCCGTTATTGGTAATATTCTAGGAAAATGTGCTAAGATTGTTTTAGTAGTAGAATATTCGGCGGACCTATTTGGAAAATTTAACTCCTGTGGGCTGTAGAAGTAAACCGCTGCGACTGGCAGGCAACCTTGCTAAATTATTTCCCGATAATAAGGACAATATAAATATTTACATTTTAAGCACACAAAAGTTCTCCATCCACTTAAGTGCACACAGGAGAGGATGCGTAGAGGTAGTAAATAGATTTTTTATATCTCGGCTTATAATAGCCTAGTTTTTTTTATAGACAGGGTCATTTGAAAAAATGTTTTTTCGACGATTTTTAAACAGAGTAGTTGTGCTAATAAATCATCGGATTAACTTTGTGATAGCAAAAACATCTGGCAATGTTAATAGACTTAAATGAGGGATCCTAAGAATAATGACATAAATTATAAAAATCTTTATTTATAATTTATATATTTTAAAAATATTTTTAATCTAAGTTCTGGTTATAAAATTTAAATTTGTTATTCAAGTCTTTCGATTTTTTTTCGCGAGATAAGTAGGTATACTATCTCTCTCTGGTTGCTTTACCCTTCAGGGGCATTGGATGCCTATTATATCTATTTATATTAGGGGCATTGGATGTCTATACTATTTTTGGAGATGTGTACCTTCCTTCTTTACATATCTTCTCTACTTATTATGGGGTCGTATAAATCGGCATCTTCCTTGGGTCCGTGCAAGTTCCAATCTAGGGTCTGCTGAGCGATAATGTTTGGCGCTCAGTATCGATCACAACAACACCGATGTCTATCCCGTCTTGGCCTGTGAATTTAACCCATCTTGGCCTGTAAGTATGTATGTAGGCCTTCGTTGGTAATGACATCCGGCGAATAGATCTAAAGGATACGCCAAAAATACCGGTTAGAGGATAAATAACATCATTTTCGTTGTTGAAGAATCGCACAACAGGGATCTGGACATTAAGGTTCCATGATGTTGGGCCTTCGGCATATAGAAGAACTTCATCCGATTCGAGACAGCGGTTGGAAATTGACCTACAATTTAAAGTTGATTCCGAACTACTGACATTTTCTCTGAAACAACCCCACGGCCGTTTTATCGCAATCTGTTGTCAGCAGAAAACAACCATGGGTCGCTATCGGTCGAATTCGAACCTGGGACCTCCGGATTGGTATGCCGACACGTTATCATTTACTCCACCGACGATTTTGAGGAATTGCGCTATGATAATTCGGAGGGTGGTGATCGCTTCGCGAAAAAGCTTCACGAAAGCCGACCTGGGCCCGTATTTGGTTTCTCGATTCGATTAATCGAGTCAACAAAATTCTTCTATCGATTTGTGTACATTTTGATATTTGGCAACTCGATCGAATCGACAAAAAAGAGTTAACATTTGAACCACCTATCATCTATTTGAACTGTAAAATTTGTTCTGCAATAAGTTTTAATCTGAAAATTTTAAAATATTCGTCAATTAGTTGGGTTAATTTTAAAAAATTTTGTAAATGGACTTAATCGGAATACATTTTCTACGGGATAAGGATGACGAAATCCATGAAAGAGTGCATTTTAAATCACTACGAGATTCATCCAACCCCTTATCATTACGAGGCTCTAGGTATAAACAATTTTTAATAATAATCAAAATACTTTGTTAAGACTACTTTTTCATGTAGATTTGTTAAAAAATTTCGCTTAAGCAAAGAGGCTTTTTGCTACCTGCTAGACCACTTATAAGTGTGACCCCAAATCAGAATTAAAACTTGCGGCAATTTCAGGAGACTACTGGAGAATCCTACTTATTTGGAATGTCGCAACCGGAAGTTGATATTTACTTACATTTTTACATCCTTGTCGATCGAGTTTTGTCGATCATCGTCGACTGCAACCTTGTCGATATCGAGTTACCAAATACAAATTTCTCGATATCGACAAAGATCGACATCGAGTCGAGAAACCAACCCTGTTCGATTGTTTTTTTTTTATTTAACATGATTTTTGCCATTATTTTGGAGAATGCAAGTAAAAGACAGATATGGTACGACAGTAGTAATTATTCCTCTGGTGGCCTTTTTTTTATAAATCTTCACAATCACACCTTTTTCCAGTCAGAGGTGTCATTTTCATAACATTCCTAAATTATGAGAAGGCCACATTAATGGAGTCCTCTTTGAGGGGGCAACCTTACACTAACCAAGAAAAGGTCATTTTGTAAGAATTTTTGATACGTAATGAGAATTCCAATTAAATTAATTTTCAATCTTACAATTGCAATCTTTTAGCACTATATTTTACAAAAAGAATTTTTTTAAACATCAAATATTTATTGGCTCCGCACAGTGACGTCACAAAGAATGGGTAATATTCAGTTATTCTCAGTAGTCCGAACTCAAAATTTGAACTTTTATTTCATTCTTTAAAAATGTTTGTTTTGTTCGAAAAAAATGTGTGTCAAAAATTGTGCAAATGGCGCAACTTCCAACTTAGACATGCGATTTTCGAAACATTTACCTCCTTAGTTTTGCTATAAAAAATATTTAAATAATTTAATTTAAAAAAAGCGACTTCACGTCAATGGTGCTACGTTGCAGATATTGTTTACGAATTATTGAAAGTATCCCAACGTGCAAGATTCTCCCAATCATATAACATTCTTCGTATTAAGGATGGACAAAAAATGCGAAAAAATTTTTTTTTTTAATTTTCGAAAAGTATGCACTTTCAAGAATGCGCTGAAAAGTTACAGAGAAATTTCGTAAAGTTCGTAATTTAGAGCCTCTCTGAATGAAAGCGTATACATGCCCGGTGCATGAATACATCAACTTTGAAAGAAAGATAAAACCATTGAATCAATTGGCTGGTATTCCGACGCAGTGTTCTTCATGCTAGTAGCTCAGTCCTGGACGAAAAAAAAAATATTTTGTAAAAATTTCATGTTTTTTTCAATAAAAACCTGCTCGAGAAAGACTCGAAACAGCGATTGTTGACCTTAGAAAATACAGGGTGTTTCAGATCTAACGTGCCAAAATGAGTAGGGTTTATAGATCTCAACTAGACAAAAAAAAAATTGTATGGTAGGGTTAGGGGGCAATCTCAAGCGTTTGGGAGTTACAGGGTGATTCATAAATTTCAGTTTTTCATGGTATACACAAACGCTTAAAAACTACTATCCCTTTCCAAAATTGTCAACAATGTTGATTTAACTCCTACTATTACAGCTACAGTCACTTCGAAAAGTGAAAAAAATGGCTTGCGATTATCTACAGTTCATCATTTTCCAAAAAATTTTCTGAAATTCATGTAACTAATACACCTCTTTTTTTATTGGATTGCCTATCTTATTACCTTTCCAAAAAGGTGCAACATGTCCAGGTAGAGAAAATACGTAGAAATCCTATCGGAGAATAAGAAAAAAATCAACAAATTAAAGAAATTAAACTCAAATTAATTCTAAAATGCTTTTTATTGAATTTAAAAATAACTACAATTAATCTTGATTAGTAACAAAAGCCGTTCAAAATGTCCACCGCCACTTTGGATGCTTGCCAACAATCTCCTTCTAAGTCCTTGTTTAAAGCGTATTGCAGCCAGCCTCTCCCGTATTTTCGTCGCTGAACTCCCAATTCGGCTAACTAAATCCTCCCAATTAACTGGGCTTGAATAAACTTCATCCTTCATTGTTCCCCATAAGAAAAAGTCCAATGGGATAAGGTCTGGAGATTTAGCAGGCCAAGGAATCGGTGCACCTCCTCCAATCCAGCGGTTAGGAAATTTTTCACATAGTATTACCTTCAAAATGTTAGCCATATGCGCTGGTACTCCATCGTGTTGGTGAAACATACCCCTAAGATTATCCATAGGGTTCTCCTCTATTAGATCTGGCAGTGTATTGCCAAAAAATACCATAAATTTCACTATTAAGCGCTTGCGGCAAAATGAATGGTCCTACCAAATGGTTGCCGATGATACCAGCCCAAACACTGAATCTATTCTGGAATGAGGTCACCTTTGCCCTGTGTGGGTTAGTGTGCGACGAGGTATGGAGGTTATGGAAGTTCGTGATATCATTCCTGGTGAATTGACATTCATCTGTCCACAGAATTCGGTCCAGAAACTCCCTGTCGTCAATGTCGCGTTCCAGAAGCAAGTGCTAAATTTTAGTTTCCCTCAGAATCTCCTTCCAGTAGTCCTTGGACTGGGTGGTGATGATATGGACGTAATTCCCCTCGATGAATAACCCTCCAAACCTAAGATGACACTACTACTCGCCTTGCGACTCATTTCGTGCTCGTCTCAGGGTCCTGCCTCACGATGGTGATTATTACCTGTTCGGCAGAAGTTCCCGAAGTTTCGGGTCGTGTCTTCATGTCGTGTGAAGTTACACTTCCTGTTTCTCTTACCCTTCGGAAAGTTCGTGTAAATACCCCTCTTTGAGGTGCTCGCCGATTAGGGAATCTCCTTTGATATTCATGTACAGCCGCTCTCTCGTTTCCGTCTACTACACCATAAATGTAAATAATATCCGCGTATTTCTCAAATGTAAATTCTACCATTTTTTAATAATTTTTTCTTAAAAACACCTGTACTCATTGATTTGTCTTTCAACTATGATAAGTATTCTTGCTGGCTGACCCTTTTGTATAGCAAATTTCCATCAAGTACGAGTAACAGAACGCCAGGTTACAAGGGTGTGAATTCTGGCTACAACAAGCTAATATCAGCAATAAAACAAAATTTCACTAACATTTTTGCAGAAATAATTAAAATTAATTGCCTGTTAACCCAAAACAAACCTTTTCGACCTTTTATCTTAAAAATTTTGTTTCTTTAAAGAATTTCCTACCTAAAGTGCAATAAAGTTCTAAGGATGCTGTTTTTAGAATCCTGTGTCTACCTTTCACCTTTCTGGAAAGGGAATAAGATGGGAAATCCAATAAAAATAAAAGAGCGGTGTACTTCTACTTATAAATTTCTACATATTCTCTCTACGTGGACATGTTGCACCTTTTTGGAAAGGTAATAAGATGGGCAATTTAATAAAAATAAAAAAGGGGTATACTATTTACATGAATTTCGGAGAAAATTTGGTAAAATGCTGAAGTTTAGGAAATCGCAAACCATTTTTTTCACTTTTGGAAGTGACTGTACGTGCAATGGTAGGAGTTAAATCAGTAGTGTTGACATTTTTGGAAAGTTCATTGCGATAGTTGTTTTCTAGCGTTTGTTTGATGTGGCTATGTTGGTTAAATCAAGAGATAAAAATAAAAGAGTAATGTACATACCACGAAAATCTGAAATTTATGAATCACCCTGTAATTCCCAAACGGCGTTGTAAACGTTGGATATCGTTTTTTAGGGAAGTTTTTGATTAAAATAATGTTTTGTTAGTTCTTAAGCTTGATTGCATTGACACGCTAAGAATAGGAACGGAAAGTAAAGAAAAGTGAAGTTTTCTTGGCGTTCTTAGTTTGTTTAAATTTTCTAAGATCGCATTTTTTGCTTCTCTTTAGCTAACCCAGTGGCTCCTGATTTAACTTTTATAAAGGGACACTAAAAAATTAAATTTGTGATTAAAATGTTTAAAAGGCTTTATTTAATTTTGTGATATAGATTCGCTAAAAAGAAAGAAAATCATTCGCGCAATACCTTGAGGCAATTGTAAAATGCGATTACGCGAAAATTTCCAATTTATTTTGGCCCTCTAGAAATGTCGCTTTTTACTAGTGCCATGACGAAAACCAACACAACTCAACGATTCAACTACATCAAGAATAGTTCCGAGGTCTTTTGGCTTTAGGGCTTCTCCTTATAGTTCTATACTATAAGTTGTTGACAAAAATTCGGTGCCATTTTGTCAACTTCAAAAAAAAATCAAAAATTAAAAATCAATTAATTGTGGTTTGGGGTATTAATAAACATGATAATATTCAATTTGATTTCACAAATTCACAAATTATTTATATCAAAGATAGGTCAAACGAGAAGGCAGAACAGTTTTTGGAAACATTCCCGTGCAATAAAAGCTTTACTTACTTTATTCTAAACTGTCGATGCAAAATATTTGAAAAAATTCGTAAATGTAGTTTTTCGTTAGTACTTTCGATGAAAATTATAATGAACACTGTAGCACAAATAGTTTATGAAAAATTTAGAAATACAGTCATGTGCATGAAAATAGCAGAGTTTAAAATATTTACACGCATTAGACAAAATTTTCAATAAAGGTGATGTGCAAAACATTATATTGTTATGAAAATAATCTTTATTATATATTTCATCCATTAGAATTAAAAAACACAAAATTCTCCGCTGATAATTGAAATAAATAATTCTTCGTAAATTAAAGTATTATTAAATTTTTGCCATCTCTAAGTAGCTGCCTGATAAGTGACCTTTCCCCAGGTGTGCAATGCTTTGCCCGGCAAATTTTTTCTAAAGATAAACTTTTTTAATACTATACATTATATTTCAGAATAATCCTTCCTTACATTAAAATATACACCGATGACAAAAATAAAGAGTCACTTTCGAATTTTCCAACAAATTTATCAAAGAAACCAAGTAACACTGCTATTTTAATGCACATCAAATTTTGCAGTTTGCTATTAATATAACGGGGAATACCCTAAAAACATTCTTAATTGAAGTGTTGTCACCACACATTGGTTTAAAACAGTAAAGAGATTAATTACAAGAGATGTCCTTCCAATCACTAAGGGAGGGATGATTAAAATTCACTTTTTTAAAAATTGATTCCGGCACTGCTATTTTAATGCACATGACTGTACATAGCTCTAACCAATTTTTTCTATATATGTACTTCCAATTAGTGATAAAAAATGGAATGTGAAATCTATGCTTTCACTAATTATTTTAAAGTTAATACAAAAAAATATTCATAACTAACAGTGTTCATAACTGCGACAGTATTTATAAAGTATAAAGAAAGTGAGGTTACATATATAACGAGTTGTACAAGAAATTAAAAAATAAATTTGTTATATACTTAATAGTATTTTGTTATGTAGTATAGACCGGTGTGTAGGATCTATAAAAATATTTGATGAACTAAGCAAAGTAATGTAACAAATTTAACGAATAATCAAACTCTTGTCTGACCTACATAAATTCAAAATACACTTGACTTCTAATTGACCAGCGCATAAATTACATAATTTAATAATTTCCAGCAGTAATTTTGAATTGCATTTCCTATACATAATAATTTCAATCCGCATCTAACATATATGTAATAAATCGAAAACTAATGAAGAAATTACTATCTTTCTGCTAGCGTACAATACAGTTGATATCTATAAAAAGCACATTTAAAAATTAACCAATCAGCCACAGTGTAAGAAATATAATATTAAAGAAGAGTTGAAGATGTTATAGTACCTACTTTGCCATCGACTGCACGCTTGGCTGATATTCTAGAAAATTTGTAGACAATCATCAGCGGACAAAGATATAAGAAAGGTTTTTGATGTAGAGGAAAATCGTTTCTGTGTTTCTATTGCCAATAAATTTAATCCGACTCAGATTTGAATTAACTGACCCAAACGGGGACGTGGATAAGTTTGTACTATTAAATAAAAGCATAAGTGAAGGCAACATCGCCTAGCTGCACTGGTTACTCTATAGTTTGGACAGCTGTAGTTATGATGGGGTAATAGGTGCTTAATCGTCTTCTAGACCTATTCATGTACATACTCTTGAATACCTGCTGCAGCAAGTAACGCATGTTCAACACTGAAATAATTGCAGAAGTTACTGATGGAACAAGTTTGCAAGAGTAAAAGTAAAAGGAGACGACGAAAAGTGTGCATCGATTTGAAAGTTGGTCGATTGCCTAGAATTTTTCAATCTGTACTTAATACAATGCGACAAGATTAATGCAAAGCTTTGGTATATGCAACTGGGTCATTTCTGTTGAGCGATTGAAATGTGCTGCAACTAATAGATATTGCTTCATGTGGTTAGAACGGAAAGATTATTAGAAAATTAAAAAAAAAAAGAATTGCGGCCAGGTAACGAAAATAACTGTTATTAAGAAGTTCCATCAAGATTAATTGGTTAACTTTAGCAGTCAGTTAAAATAGTTAATATTTGAACTCTTATAATAAGAGTTTCAACAAAATTTAAACTGTGCTCCAACATATTTGTTTAAATTAAAGGTCTGCGTTGCGATTATATACATATATAAAAAAATGTTTCACGATCGAAAAAGTGTAATATACTAGACAGATTTAAAATTGAAAGTCAGTCATTCAATTTTATATGGGCCCGTAAACGCTTAGTCCCGGACCCGAAATTCCTTTCGCGGGGGCCCGTATGTGGTACCCCCTGGGCCCGAATTTTGTCTCTTTCGATTATAGGTTTTCCACATGACCTTCGTAATTCTACATGTTTTGGTCTTTTCCCATCTTTTCTGCGCACGGTCCAACAATTCGTTACTGAGGTGTTTGAGAGCGACTGGTATTGGAGTTAATATTTGCATTGCCTCTAGAGCCTCCAATTCAGCCCCTTTGTTGGCGAGATCATCAGCTGCTTCATTCCCAGCTATGCCTTTGTGGCCTGGTACCCAACAGAGTTGCATTTTTCTATTCGTGCTAAGACTTTGCACGGCTCTGCAGCAGTTGAGCATCGTTTTACATTTAAGTTCGTTGGATCACAGAGCTGTTAAAACTAGTTGGCTACCCAAGTAGATATTCACCGAGGAGCCTATCACCAACAGATTGAGCCATATCAGCCACCTTTTTAATTCCTTTCAATGCTCTATAGTAGGTGTCTCAAAGTGATACATTAAATTTTGTAGATTTTTTGAGCGATTTATCCAAAGGTATCCTTCCTAGATTTTGTTCCAATATCCACATAGAAAGAACAGACTCCATTTTATTCATAATATTCATAAGTCATTAGTTTCGCTGCAGCCGAAATTGCGTTTTTAGCACTTTCCCGTACTTTAGCAACATCCCGGTTATAAATATATCCACCCGTTATAGGTGCAAACCCAAATGATTTCCCCACATCGACGGCCTTCTAGCCATCAACCTCACAATTTCAATTTTCATTTAATGTTATACAGGTTTCTTGTTGCTTTCACTCATAACGTCTTGAAAAGTTCACAAAAATCAAATTTTACAAGTTTTGAAAAACCTGTGTTCTGCAACTGCCAGAAAATGAAAATAAAATTGGGATTCCCCGAATGCGCAGTCATTGAGAACGATACAGTGTGAATCCTTCGCAATGCAAATCGAGCACAACGCAACTTGGAACAACGCAAATCGAGGCCGCAACGTAACTGGCATCGTAGAAAATTTAACTAAGGTCCACGCGCAAAATCGGCTACCAGCAGTATTGTCGACTCTCAGTTCTCAGTTTTTTTATAGAAAAGCCTCGATCCGACATACATATGTATATTTTCTGTCTGATCCACTTGTATTTAATAATCTTCTAAAATTAATTCTTTGTGAATAAAAACATTTTATTTTTATATTTTCAGGATATAAAATTGATCGAAAGAAAGTACGAGGAGTACGCTACTGATGCGGTTGATGTTGTGTTTCAATATTTCACTTCTCTTCACGTGGCTCTTCAAAGGCTAGAGCGTAATCTATTATTTGATATTAAACAGAAAGTGATGGAACCCTTAAATAAAGCGAAAGCTACCCACGCCACTTTCGTTAAGAGTCTGGAGACCCTTGAGGTAATTTCCTTTCTGAATATTTTATTCAATTTTATATATTCGCGTTTCTTATAGGAAATCAAAAATACCTTGCAACGTATTGCGAATGACCCACCGAATATTCTTTTATCAAATGTCATTGAAAGAACAAATACAGCTCTAGAATCCACTGCTTGCAACGTTGAGCTTGAAGAGCCGTGCGCAAATCCTTTTACGTAATCAAGCCATTTCCTAGTATTTAAACATATATTAATGCTTCTTACTTAATTAGATTTTCGGTATTTAGAGATGCTATAAGAGATATTGAAAAATGTTATAAAATGCAAGTCAAGGAAATGTCTTTTAAATCGAAAGTTTTATCATTTTATGGCGATGCAAATAGCTATAGTGATCAGTCAGGCTTGGAAGAGAAATTTCAAAACATTGTTCTTGAACCAACTAAGAATATAAGAAACAGAAACAGGGATAAAGAAGAAGCAAATTCGCCGTGCACTCCACCGATTATGGATTTAACAATTGAGATTTCACCTGATTTGAATCAGACTAGATCATTGTCCGTTGCTTCAGTGGTAAACTCGCAGAAAGTACACGTATCTCACATAAAAAATCCTGAACACTTTTACGTTCAAAATCAGATATTTTTGTCAGTTGCTAGTGAATTTAAAGATTTTTGTTCAGAAGAAGCTGACTACGCTGCCACACCCGACTACATTGAAAATGAGGAAATTTATCTTGTCTTTAATTCTTCCGATAAATGTTGGTATCGTGGAAAGGTAGTAGAGTCTGTTAGGGCGGATGTTTACAAAGTATTTCTAGTTGACTATGGAGATAGTTTCGAGTGCCCTAAACAAAGGTTAGTTACATTTTTAATACCTTCTTCAACGACTACATATGTAATGCGCTTGTTTGCTTGCAGGTTCCGCGAAATTTCCGATGACTTGCGTTTACGACCATATGGAGCAATTGAATGTTCTTTTTACGCAATCAAACCAAAAGGAGATCATTGGACAGATGAGGCAAATCATCTTATTTCAGAAATTATAATAAAGTGAATACTTACGGTTTCCAGTTTGTTCTCAGTTTTTAATGAAATTATTTTTAGCAAAATAGTTAATATGATTGTGCTAAAGGATAATGAGCCTGTAAGCCTGGTAGATCTCGTTACAACCCATTCGAAATATCCAACTTCCGTCAGGGAAGCCCTTATTTACACAAATTTGGCAGAAGAGAAATTACCAAGTTCTAGTGACGATTTAGTAAAAAGAATTTCTTCTCTGGATGAAATAAAGGTATGAATCTTTTATATCTCTTATTGCCGCGTGATAAAATGATAGAAATACCTGTATTTTAGCTTTGCTTTGTAGAAAATAATCATTTTGCTTTAATTATTCTTTAGTACTAGATCAACTCATTTACATTTGGGTATTATACAGAAGCAACTGATACATTCAATGTAAATATCATGCTTGATGAAGAACACATGGTCTTCGAAATCTGTGATATCTGCGAGATAATTGAATTCGTGTTTATCTTTAACTACTTAATTTTGTTATGAATGGCTGTTTTTCACTAAAAATACATGTCGCTGGCTGCGTAAAAATGCACCACTCAGGCCAAAACGGCCCATTGTGATTCCACAGGCT